>CM053610.1:64593646-64651900 GCA_028646535.1 Procyon lotor
ATGGAGCACTGGGTGTGGTGCATGAACAATTAATCTTCTAACACTGAAAAAATAAAATAAACATATTTGGGGAAAAAAAAGAAAATATATACTATGTTCATAAATGGATAGACTCAATAACATAAAAGGCCATTTTTTTCACAAATTAATCCAAAAAGTCAACATAGTTGCAGCTAAAATCCTAATAAGTTACTTTTTGGAACATGATAAGTTCACCCTAAAATTTATATGCAAGAGCAAATAATAGACAATAACTAAGACACTTTTTGAGGAAAAAGAACAAGTATCAAAACATCAAGACTTATTTTAATATAGTATTAGTGGTATCACAATTACACAATTGTGAGTGCTTTTATGTATCAGAAACTATCCCAAAGATTTTATAAACATATGCCAACTTATTGCCATAAGAACTGTCGGGTAGTTAACATTACTTACTTCACTTTATAGGAGAAGAAACTGAGGCACAGAGAGGCCAAATAGCATGCACATGGTCAAACACCAAAATATAGTGGAGACAGGGTTCAAACACAGATGCCAGACCTATACACATTCCGTGCCACACTCCACAAATCAATCTAATAACTGACAGTTCTGGCTTTGGTTCACAGGTGCACAAAAACACAGAAAACCAAGCTGAGAGATCAGAAATGGAACAAAACAACAATTATGGCAAATTGATATAGGACAGAGGTGCCATTACAAATCAGTGGGGAGAGCATGAGATAGTCAATAGGTGGTAGGAAAAATTATATAGCTGCCTGGGAACAAAGAAAATTAGACCCCAGCTTAATATTGTATGTGAATATATAACACGTATTGAAAGTTTTAATGAATAAATCAAAATGTTGAAACTTTTAGAAGAACACAAGATAAAGTCTTCAAGGTCTCAGGGTAAGGAATAATTTGTTAAACAAGATATAATAAACACAAATTATAAAGAACTGAAATTTAAATACTAAATTAAAATGAAATATTTCTGTGTGGCACAATATGTCATAAAGAAGGAAGACTATAAACTACAGAATGGATAATGGTATTTGTAACTCAAGTAACCAATAAGTTTTGGAAGTCAGAGTTCAAAGAGCTTTTACGAACCCATTTTAAAAAGTTATTAACCTGTGAAATGGGTAAAAGATAGGAATAATTGAAAGACAAACAAATCTAAAAGTCCAGTAGACTTAAGAAATGATGTTCTTACTGTACTATTAATTAGAGATAGGCATGGCAAAATAACAAATAAAATTTTATCATCAAAATGGCAAAGATGAAAATAAAATCCAGTAATACCAAGCATCAGTAAGAATGTAAACTCTTGACAACTTTCACATACTACAGATGGAAATAAATTGGAAAGTGTGTGTAGTAGCCCCTGATAAGCCTTAGTTGTATATCTCAAAAAGAATAAATACTAAATAGTCATGTTGAGTAAAAAAATCTAAGTCGTGGGGGCACCTGGGTGGCTCACTCAGGTAAGCGTCTGCCTTCAGTTCAGGTCATGATCTCAGTGTCCTGGGATCAAGCCCCAAGTTGGGCTCTCTGCTCAGTGCGGAGTCTGCTTCCCCCTCTCCTTCTGCCCTTCCCCCCACTCGTGTGCATACTCTCTCTCTCTTTCTCAAATAAAGTCTTTAAGAAAACACACACAAGTTGCAGAATGATACATGTAGTATGATATATTATATAATAATACACGCAACCCTATCCAGTTTATGGCATCACATATATGTATAAAATTATAAAAACAAGCATGGAGAGGTTTAAAATCAAATCAAGATAATTATGACCTCTGGGAAGGGGGAAATGGAATAGGAAAAGGGACAATTATATGGGGGGTTTCAGCTATATTTAGAATTTTTATTTATTTAAAATAAAGACATGAGGCAAAATTTGACAAAGCTGGTTGGTGAGCACATGGATGCTTATTATATTATTCTGTACACTTTTCCATTTGCTTTAATTCATAATACAGAAAAAATTGTTTCAAATGATATACATAAAATTAGGTTATTTGAAGGGAAACATCATAGGCAAGGTAAATGTATTTTATGCATTTTATTAAGTGACAAAAGATGCAAACCTATTACTTTTTAGGAGAATGAGGAATTTTGCCTTAATTGCAGCTTTTTCTATAACATGCTCACAAAATAAAAGTGTATCTATCTACCTGGAAACCAACTGGATAATCTGAAAATTTCACTAATAAGAACTGCCCTATTTTGGATTGTTCTAAATTGGTGAATTATTACAATTAAAATAAGTTGTTTATTCTTTTTTAAAAAAATGGACTAGAATCTTAAATTAGATTGAGACAACTTTTTAAGGGTAAAGTGGTTGGAAAGACTTTTCTCTCTGCCTTGAGTATGGTTGGACATAGCTAACTAAGCCTTGGCAGTCTTCTTTCATTGAACAAATATGTTTTGAGAACTTACTGTATGCCAGGGCCAGAACAAACAAGCTCCCCACTTTCTTGGGGCTTTCTTTGTAGTAGGGAAGATGGCAATTATCAGGTAGATAAATAAATATCAATTAGTGGTAAGTGCTATGAAAAAAAGTTAAGTGAAACAAGGTAATGTGGTGGGGGCCGGTGATTTAGGTGGGTGGTCAGGGTAGACCTCCCTTAGGAACTGAGATCAGAAAGATAAGGAAAAAAACATGCAAAATCTAGCCAGAAAAGCCTCCAGACACTTCCCCCAGAGGCTGGGATATGTACTTAGACTTTCATAAATTCCCTAACATCTTTATGTCGTTGACTTATACCTTCTCCCTTAAGACTATGTTTTGTAAAGAAATAAGGATTTTATCACTTGATTAGAATTTCTGCCCACTTGAAGAGCATTCCAGAGCAACACAGCAGCCTTGAGTCTAGGTGTGGGGACTCAGAGGCTAGGATTTAAGCGAGGGTCTCAAAGCTCATGAGATCCAAATTTTTGAGACTTTGGATAATTTACAAAAAGTAATCTAAACCACTGTCCCTTCCCCAATCCCTAAACACACATGGTCTAACACTCCCTTTCTGTTTTATTAGTGCTCTCCTTAATATTTATGACTCACACGCTATTGTTTATTGTCTGACTTCTCCACTAGAATAAACTCCCTCAGGGCAAAGGTTTTTGTTTCTCTTGCTCACTACCAGTACAGTACTGATGTCGAGTAGGCAACCAATAAATACTTATTGACTGAAGGAATCAATGTTAAGACACTGAACACCAAGGGTCTAACTCTACTGAACTGGACTGTGCCCCAATTGTAAGTCACCTAATTATATTTCCCTTTAATCATATTATAAGCAATTCTAGGACAGAAACTATGCTTTATAGCACTTCTGTATTCCCCCATTATAACTAAACCAATACTGGGTATACTTGGGCTCTGCCTAAATAGTAAGAAATGTGTAAGCCTGATGATTCACAGACATGTACCCTGGGACAAATAATACATTATATATTAATTTAAAAAATTTTTTAAATAAAGTAAACATAAAAATACAAAAAAAATAAATAATAATTGTTCAAATGACTGTTTTCTAGGGCTGTGCTGACTAAAGGCAGGGCAATGGAGAAAATGACACATTAACCCGAGGGCTTGTAGTCCTTACAAATCTATAAAAGTTGTGAAAGACATGTTCTTGAGTTGGAGAAGAAACCATTTCCCTGAATACTTGCAGTCAAAGCACAGAGATAGAACTCTCAAACAAGAAATTTATGTATTAGACTTTTGATAAGAAGTTACCCCACAAATAACCTAACGAATGCTATTATAACTATAAGTCAATGTTCACACTGACAGGGAGTCTGTATTGTGTCTGAAGAGGTTTTGGAAGCTGTCAGTGTTGATAAATACAAGCTAATGGATGAAATGAAAGAAAATGGAACCACAGAAACTAAGATGAATATGAACTACTCCTAACCAATGAAGAGTTGCTTTGTGTGTCCACCCACTACTTGGTTTTGTTTGCTTAGTAACTAGGATATCGTCTCAATTTATATAGTGCCTATTGAACAGTCAGTGTTCAACAGAGCTGGTCCAAGTATAGAGGCCCTATAGACTCACTTATCAAAACTTCCCCTACACTGACACGCTACTGATCTGAGATTTTCAGAAGAACCACTACTAAGGGTTAAGTTTTTGTCTCCTGGAAGGCCTCAGGGAATGAAAACACACTCCTCAGAGACTACCTGTGGGCCTTCTAACTCCCAATGGACTTTTCAGTTCCTAGGCAAGATCAAAGTGCTAACTAGAGTTAGAAGGGAGAGCTGGTAATCCATTTGGTAGAGCAGGTAGGAAGAAGAGAGAAGGCAATCCTTACAAAATGAGGTTGCACAAGCAACCTACATTAGAATCACCAAGAGATGCTTGGTTAAACTACAGATCCCAGGCCCCTTCCCAGACCTACTGACTCAGAATCTGCTGCGATGCATAGTAAGGCACACTGCGGTATGATAAGTGCTGTTCTGGATAAAAGAGAAGGCAGGTTCTGGTATCTTCCCTCGATTACCACTGTTGGGGACATAGGGAGCCGCAAACCTCAGGAGAGTGGGGTAAAAATGGGTGAAGATAGGAGGCATCACTCTAAAGTAGGTATGTAATACAGATGAGCTGGGTTGAACCAGACCACAACTAAGACACAGCATATAAGTGCAGACCACCAGATAAATTAATAATGCGATCACTGAGATGACTTCGCTAACAACATTAGCAACAAGGCACCTGGTTGTCAGAGCAAGATGTGTGGCAAAAGTAATTCAGGGCCAACAGGCCTTTTTCTGTAAAAGGCCAACAGTATATACTTTTGTGGGCCATATGGCCTCTACTGCAACTATTCAACTCTACTCACTGTTGTACCATGAATGCAGCCATAGACAATACATAAACAAAGGGGCATGGCTGTGTTCCAATAAAACTTTATTTATAATAACAGGAAGAATATGGCCTGTAAGCTGTAGTTTGCTAACTCCTGCGGTAGTTCATCTTAGGGAAAAAAATGTAACCAGTCTTTTGCTTATATTCCAATCTGAAACTGTGTGCTTCTGTGTCATGGGTTTGTGCTTCATGCATTCTCTTTATTTATATAAAAACTGCAAGAAAGTACATGAAAAACACATGAATAAAAAATTGATTATGAATATTTTTTGGTTTTTCCTGTGTTTTCTAAATTTCCCACTACTTTCTGGATGTAATTAGTTTTAATTTTCCTTCTGGAATTCTTGTAGAATAAAAAAAAATACTATTTTAAGAAGAAAGAAGGAAGCCAGCTAGTTTATACGTTCCTTGAGCTTCAGCAGAAAGGCTCTGCTTGGGGTTTACAAATCTTTTGTGTGGAAAACAATCCGGCCCCCACCCTGCTTGCAGATCACTCAAGTCCTGCTCATTGGCACAAGCAAAAGAGGAAAAGAGAGGACGGGGGCAATTCAGCAGTTAACTGCACAAGCTTTGCCCAATGATCCTAATTTCCATGATTTTAATAATAATGAGTGAAACCCAAAGTGTTAAGTTGCACTTTCTACCTCAGCAAAACGGAGTGATAATTGTGCAGAGAATAATTTTATGGGTGAAGTGTGCCCTGTATTGTAAAAGATTAGAATAAAGTGCTCTAATACACAATGTCTTAGCAGGTGCAGGCACTTACCTGAGCAATTAAAATCTTCTTAATATACAAATCACAGCCAATGAGACTGCTGGCATGACAGAATAGATCTTTTAGGACACAATGTGTTTGTCTCAAACAGGTTCCTCCCCACCCCCCAGCTTTATTTATTTATTTTTGCTAGCAATCGTTTGTAGATCTTTTATTTGAAAAAGAAAATTGACCAAACATAGATAATTTGCTCCAAATATACCCAAGCACATTCATTCTCTTACAAATCCATTCAGACCACAAAAAAGCTATTAAGTACTTACTATGTATGAGGCTCTGTGCTGGGTGCCGAACAGGCTATTTTGGGACCAATTATAATCATCTTCCCCACAAACAGAGGAAAGCACTTCTCAATGATGGCTGAGTTACCAGGCTGGTGAAAACCAGCCCTCTGAGTCCCTTACAAGTCGTTGGCATTGTAGCCAACTGGTTCAATTTGTGGTCTAGGACCATGTATCAACTGTGCCAGACTAGCATTTAACAGAAGGGCAATCCTCTGGAGGTAATGGTGAAGGTGAGAAGTTCAACAAGAAGCAAGTTAATGCAGGCACCAGCTCCTCTCCCCCGTCATCTCTTCAGCACACCCCAAACTGGTCTTTGTCTCTCTCTTCCACAGAAAAGACGACCCTTAGAAAGATCACCAGTAACTTCCATGTTACTAAATCCGGTGGCCAGTTATCAGCAGACCTTGACAGGAATTTGACATGGCCATTCTTTCTTGCCTCGATAACCATCATTCCCTCAACATTCAAGATAATCACACATCTCACTATTCCTTCCTAGTCAGCGTGGCTAATTCTCCTTCCTCTTCCTGGTCCATCTTAATTTGTCCCAGGGTTTGGTCCTTTTTCCTCTTCTCAAATCTACCACTCTCTCAGTGAGTTGTAGTCCCATAACTTTAAATTTGAATTATATGCTGATGACTCCCAAACGTTTATCTCTAGTCCAGACTTATTTCCCAAAGTCCAAACTCATGTATCTAAAAGTTCACTGGACACCTCCACCTGGATGCTGAGAATGGCTGTTTCAAATACACATACCCCAGACTGATCTAACTCACAAAACCTGCACCATCTACAGCCTCCTCCATCTCAATTTACTGCAACTTCATCATTCTAGGGGCTCAGGGAGAAAACTTGGGAGTCAGTGATGACCGCTTCTTTTTCTTAATACTTTACACTCAATCCATTAGGAAGTTCTATCGGCTCTACTTCCAAAATATATACAGAATTGAATTCCTTTTGACGACCCCCACTGCCAAATCAATGTCTAAACTCCTATCATCTTTCAATTGGACAAATTCCATGGCCTCTAGCACTAATCCTGGAAATCAAGGGAAGACTATGAGTATCTCATCTCCGGTTCATTTTGATGGTGTGGTGATTGGTTCAGGCTGCCCCAAAAGGTTTTAGAAAACATGTTAACCACAGTACAGTTTTGATAGGCAGAGAAAATAAAATAGAATAGTTTGGCCTCTTAAAACACTAGAAAATTTACAGGAAGTGTTTAAAACTCGCTTAAGTGACGCTTCATCAATGCCACAATAAATCGTTCTTTATATTGTAGACATGCTGTTGGGATTCATTTGTTAATTTTTTAGAGAGAGAGAGAGAAAAAAAAAGTAGTAGAAGATTATCCAGATTGCATGAATCAGCCTGTCTGTATGTCTGGGGGTAAATCTGTTTTGTTTAAAGATATCATTGGCAAGGAAAAGATGACCACAAATATGTTCTTTCTCCTGGAACAATTTTGGCTTCTTCACATTGACACAATGATGACCACTATGGGTGGCCACGAAAACATTCTTCTGTGAAAAGCAGGGCTGCCTGGTTGTGTGAAGACACTGCCTGAGCATGGTGGCTTGCATGCCCCTCAGCCACCTCCAGGGGTGGTAAGAATATCATGATGACATACAAGTGTCAACATGTTTCCATCAAAATGTCTTACACCTTTGCATATGGGTATACAGGCCATTTTAGCAGATGCCTATCCCCTGAGGTAAGGCCCAGGACTTGGCAATTTGAAAAGTAAACCTTTTGGGGCACCTGGGTGGCTTAGTCCCTTAAGTGTCCAACTCTTAATTCTGGCTCAGGTCATGATCTCAGGGTTGTGAGATCATGTGTGCCTCTGCACTAGGCATGAACCTGCTTCAGATTCTCTCTCTCTCCCTCTCTCTTTGCCCCTCCCCCTGATTTGCACTCTCTTGAGCATGCTCAAAAAAGTTAAACAAACAAACAAATGAATAAAAACTAAAGCCAGTAATTTTGATTCAGACTGTGTGTAGATCACATATTTAAAACGTCTGATATAGCTGACCAAACCCAGGATTGGGTTTTAGGAGTCCAGAACCCAAGTTCAACCAATTCACTGGCTAAACCTTTTTTTTTTTTTGGTGGGGGGGGGCCCATTCTGAGCCTTTGTTTTTACATCTATGAAAGGGAATAATGTTCTAGCAAACATTATTTTCTTATTAGGCAGCTCTGGTGAAATAATATGAAAATGCTTTGAAAACCCAAAGCACTAGACAAATCTAAGTGACTATTTATAATTCTTTCAAATACATTGCCTTGTTTTTATTGTTTCCAGTCTGATTTCTGGTAAAAATTTTTATTTATGGGCCAGTTTTATATCCATGACCCCACTGAAGCTTTTTTTAGAGTGAAAAAAGTATCTTTATAAATACAGAAAACAATTCAAAATTAGAGATGAGTTTTATTTTATATATAAGAAAGTAGTGAAAAAAATTGATGTTTTCCCCACTTTATCAAAAGTATGTGATGAGCCTTGTTTTCACATACAAAGTAATTTAAAAAAAAGGCAACAAAAACAAAGAATAAATGTGACCCAAAAAACCCTTCACGTAGCAAATCGGACAGTTTTGGGAAGTGCAATGCCCTGTACCAACGTTTGTAGGAAAAGTCTTATCAGTTATCAATCAACCCCACAGTGGAGAGACTAAAATGCAGTTGCTCCTCCTGGCTCATGAGAGGGAGAAGCCAGTGAGGAGACTTCTTGTGCTTTGGCAGAGAAGGCAGTACAGCTGGGGCTGGGTGGGCGCTGATGCCTCTCCCCATACTTTTGCCCACCTCCATGCTCCCTGCGACTGGTGGATATTTTCAAGCACCAACATATCTCTTCTTCTCTGGCCTGAGGGAGCTTGGTCAGTGCTCATGAAGAGCAGCCCAAAAGCCAACCAATGAGGAATGGGAGTCAGAGGATGAACACCCCCGGGTTCCCCATAACTAGGTGAGATAATTCTAAGGCACTAACCCTCAGAGGAACCCCAGAAAGATGGAGCCCCAATTCCCCACAGTGGATATCTGCTCATCAATATACCCTGTTGTCTGACTCTCCCTGTAACCTCAAGTGTGCTTCCTGGGATCAATTCCCAAATAAACTACCTGTACCCAAGTCCCTTATCTCATTGTCTGCTTTTGAGGAAACCCAAACTAAAGCAACAGGCTTTGGAATCATTCTAATACATTCTAATCCTTGTTTAATCACTTGCTAGTTGTCTAGCCTTAAGCCAGTTATTTAATCTTTCTAAATTTCAATTTCTTTATCTGTAAAATACAGAGGATAGTAACTATGCCAACTTTGTATGACTATTATAAAGATTAAATAAGATGTAAAACAAACAGCACAGAACCATGAACTTGATAAGGGCTCAATAAATGCTGGCCATTGTAACTGTGGTTGTTAAGAAGACACTCCCAACAACCATAAGACACTATTCACCTCCATCAGACTAGGAGAACATTATGAATTTGAACAATGTTAAGTATTTGTAAGATATTTTCCCACAGAAAAATAGGAAAATTCATATTCTACTGCTGGGGGGAGAAGTGGATGTAACTAGGCAAACAATTTCATTATAGTTAAGTCGGAAAAAATTATATCTATATCTATAACTATATCTATATCTACACGCTATGATCCAGTTAATTCCTATCCTGGGAATATGGCCTAGAGAACTCTCATGTCGTACTCCAGAAAACACATGTAAGAATGTTCATGGAGGCACTGTTCATTACCATAAAAAAAACCAGAGATAATCTAGATTCCTTCAGTAGGGGAAAGGATAAATGAATGGTAGTACATTTATATATGAGTACTATATAGCAGTTAAAATAAATTATTTCTACATTGATCAAAACATGCTAAAAATATGATGCACAGAAAGATAAAGAAGGTCACAGAACATCACAAGATGAGACATTTTTGAGCGTGAACTTTTCAAAACGTACAACTGAATTCTACATGTTATTTATAGACCCCTAACTTACATGTAGAAATCAAAAACAGGGATGAAGAGAATGCCCTCATTTCATTAAAATGCTGATCACTGGGGACATATGCTGGAAGGCAAGTGGCTTAAACAACATCACTTTATTTTCTCACAATTCTGGAGGTTAAAAGTCTGAGATTAAGGTGTCGGCAAGGTTGGTTTCTTCTCAGGCCCCTTTCCTTACTCTTAGATGGCCATCTTCTCCCTATGCCTTCATATGACCTTCAGTCTGTACCAGATTGGATCCTAATTTCCTTTTCTTACAAGAAGACCTCTCATATTGGACAAGAGCCCACCCAAAGGACCTCATTTTATCTTAATTACCTCTTGAAGGACCCTGTCTTCATATGCTGTCACATTCTGAGGTATTAGGGGTCAGGACTTTAATATATGAATTTGGATAGAGGCACAATTCAGCCTATAACATTTACCAAAAAGAAAGAATAACACCTACATGTAAGTAACTGGTAAAGACCAGTAAAAAAACAAACAACAACAACAACAACAAAAAAAACAACAAAAAAAACCCAATAAAAATAGCCTTGTGCAATTGACAAAGTGATGGAGGCTGCCCAGAATAAAATACCATAGTTCAGGCCAGCTCCACCTTCAATTAGACAAGAACTTCTGCTTTGCTTTCTGCAGGAAACAAAGATGAGAGGGCATCCCCGCGTTGTGTGATGGAACCACAGGAGAATAAAGGTTAGTCCTCTCTGCTAAGCTGTTTCTAGCCAAACAGTCACCTGTGCATTCAGACTACAGTTATGCATTTAATTGTGGGTTGGTTGGTTTTGTTTGTTTATATTCGAGTACAGACTACTTCACAAAGGATGTGAGTCAGGGCTTAAACCACATGGTGGCAATTTGAGGCTATGGCCCACCACCCAAGTTGTATGGGGAGAAACCATAGAGAATGGAGGCTGTTGCATTTTTCCCTCCTGCCTGCCTTGTCTCTGACCATGTTGATGTTGTTCTGATGTTCTGCCAGCTGAGGCCAACCACCCCAAAAGGCTGCTCAATTCCCCGGTGAAGACAGATAAATTCAAATATATGAACTTCTCAACTGATGTATCACATTTCTTCCTCCAAAATGGCTCCCAGTTCTTGTGCCACCAGAGGTGCAAGAGCTGCTGTGAACTGGCTCACTATGCCCCCCAAACCACACGGCAACAGGCCCCAAGAAGCTCTCAACTCTAACTTCACCCGCGCATCTAGCTGTTGCCTGACCCTGACCTGCCTCAGAGGAGGCACCCAGCAGCATCAGGGAAATGTCTCCAGTGCCCCCTCTCACTGGTGCCAAAGACCTGTCAACTCGTACCCCTTCTTATCCATTCAAACAGACTGCGTGATCCTCTGGAGGATCAGAAGGCAGCCTGTGCCCACCTAGGCACTTAGAAACTGAAAAGAGATCTTGAGCCTCCAGAAGCCGGCCAATCATGTCGGCCAGCCTGGCCAGACCTGCACGTGCTTCTGGACACGGCTAACTGAAGAGTCCTGTTAAGGCAACTTGCCTTCAAGAGGCACCTGCCAAAGGAAAGAGAAGCTTTCCTTTGCTAGTGCCTCCCTGTCCAAACTTCACGGAGACGACTTTACTTTCCTTGGGGACTTCTGGCTGGCTTCCAAATCAAGGCAGGAGAGAGGCAGGGCCAGGGGGCCTCGCACCATTTTAGCTGCAGGGTCCGGCTCCTACCACCCTGTCTGCTCCATGACCCAGCCGGCACTCATGATGCATTGTCCCATCACCTTCACCGTTTATAGCACAAAAGCTATTTAGCCAGTGCCTGCAACCCTTCAGCCTGCAGTGCCTTGACAGCAGAGGTTATAGGAAAAAAGAGAAAGAGAGAGAGGGAGAAGGGAGGAGAGAGAGAGAGAAAGAGAGAACAATGTGCAATTGGCACTGCATTAGAGATGGAAAAAGTACTTAAAGCCTGCAACATTCATCAAGACTGAATACATAAATGCCACATTTTGAATAAGCGAAGCAAAAGACAATGACAAAGGAAAGGCGCATTGCTTCAGGAATCTCTATCATTTTCATTTGCTGCTGTCAGGAACCTGTTTTTTGCCTCTCACTCTATCAGCCATTATAGCATTAATGAAGTAACCTCACATAGTTATTGACTGGCTTGTCAGAGGCCCTGCCTGATCCCTTAATAGAAACCATTGGTCTTCAGTTAAAAATGGGGTGAGCTGGGAGGTGCTGTGGGCATGTGCTGAATTTCAAGTGCACTCCTGAGGTTATCAAAAGCCATGAAATGCAAATTATTATATTTTTTAAACACACAGATTTCATGCAACTGAGCATATAAAATTGACTAATATTGTACTTTATGCATGCCTTATAATGTTTTCAAATATGCTCTGCATATGTTCTTTTCCCAGAAAGTTGTGGGTGGTGTTTGAATAAGCAGAGGTGGGCCTACTTTTATTTTGTTCTTGTGTCCTCTCCTGCCTGCTGTAAGCGGGCACTTCCCTCTAATAGAGAGCCATGCCGACGCACTGTCTACTCAACCACCACCACCAGTCCTTTGTCTGAATTTCAGTTTCAGATCAAAATCATTTTTTTCATGGTCCCCCCACCCCCCCCACCTAAAAGTATCCAGATCTTCAAACCAGGATATCATTTACTAGCAACCACAGATTGGCAGGAGGTCTAAAGAATAAATCCCTGTCCCAGAAGGCAGTAAATTGGAACAATAATCCTAGATGTAGGGTGTTTAATTCCAGTACCACAATACCACCAAGCAGATACATTAAAACACAAGCACCGCCAGACAGAAAAGGGTAAAATATGAGAAGTCAAGGACAAAACACTTGGAAGGTTGGTTATATTTCTGAGTCAGGAGGAGCAAATACACTAATTATAGGGTCAAGCTTGAGGGGGTCTACAAAGAGACACTGATGAGAATGTGCCCCTCGCTTTGTGTTTTGGGCACATAGCATGCTGGCTCATACTGGTATTTAATTGGATCATTCTGCTGGTATAAAGCTCTGACCTTTTCTCAGCTTCTCTGGGGAGGAAACGTGGTGTCTATGTCTGTTGATTTGCATTATGGCTCCCCCAAACTGGCTCTCTTTGTCAGTAGATTATGTGCATTTCTTACCTTTGAGGTCATCCAAAAACTAAGGACAAGAAGCTCAGAAATTTCTTCTCTGCATATTTTACAAATACCTTGTTGCTTCTCTTTGCCATCAGCACCATCTCAACTCAGCTGCTTCCCCACATGGATCATCTGTCAACTCACCGACAATACACTATATTTTCTCATTTAGGAATGAAATCAAAGACCTAAGCCTTGGTCACCATATAAATGCATTCACTTATTCAACATACATTTATTTGAGTACCTCATATATATGGGGCACTGGAAAAAAAAACCTAGAGATATGAAAAATATAGACATACTTGGTCCCTAATCTCATGGAGCTTACAGTGGTGGGACTACCACCTGTTTCATGCTTTGCAGTAAGTGCTCTAGCAGAAGGACAGAGATATTAGCAACCTGGGAGGGGAGCAATCAGAGGAGGCTTCCAGACAAAGGGATGCCTATGCAGAGACTTGAAAGATAAAATGGATGTAAACCATATGAAGATAACAGACTTGGAAGAGCTAACTATTGGGTATTTGGCCAAGGACATGGCGTGTGTGAAAGCTCAAGAGATGAGAGGTAAGATGGTGCACTGAAGAAACAAAGTAAGAGCACAAAGACTGGGATGTGGGTTGTATGGTAAGAGGAGACTGGAAACCTGGCAGAGGCCAGGTCACGAAAGGCCTGTGGATGAAGATAACGTTATAACTGAACTTCCTCCGCAGAGCATTCTGACATCATTAAAGGTATTAAACGGGGGTGTGAGCTGACCAAATGTGTAATTTACAGCATCAATCTAGCTAGTGCTTGCAGGAGAAAGGGAGGCCAGTTAGGATTATAGCAAGGTAAGAAACAAAGATGTAGACAATCACAGAGACAATAGTTGAAGAGATATTTAGGAGAAAATCTGACAGATTTGGTGATGATGGGGCCATAAGCCTCCCACATTTCTCACTGGGGTAACTCGGTGTCACTCACTGTAATAGGTGGGACTCACTTTTGGAAGAAAGGAAATTATGAGTCTCACTTGCCTTAATTAGGTCACCAAGTGAATAAACGTGGTAAAACCTCAAGCAAGAATGGAATGTGGGCCTGCAGACCCCCTTGGTCCAGTCCTCTTTCTGTATACCTATAGGAATGGTCCCTTCTTCTCAAAGGGTTGAATGTTCAAAGCAGCTAGAAACTCAGTACTGAAGAATTCTGAGACACAGTAGAGGGCTTCTATGAAATATGCACTTAAAGAGTTTTCAGTTTTCACTAAGTTTTATAGTTTCAGAAGTTATGTTACAACTTTCACCTAGTATATTAGAAATTATAAAAGAAAAAAAGAATCATCTTACATTTCATACAAGTTACCATGCAGTAGCTCACAAAGCACTTTGACAAATGTAAATTTCCACATTTAATCTCCTAAAGAAAATGCTCTCTACACTGTTCCTAGTCACTGCCATGACATAGATTGCCACAAATTCTAGTGAAATGTCCATGTCAGCCCAATGACATTTTGGGGGTACTCAGATTCTCAGCTGGCTGTCCCCTGGAATCTGCTCTAAACATGCTCATCTGTAAATAAAGGAACTGAATTAGACTGCCCTCAAGATCCTGTTCAGCTTTAAGTCTCTATGATGCCAAGCCTGTGGTCTGAGGTTCTGCAATAATGAATTTTTACTACTTTTTTTTTGGGGGGGGGTTAAGTAGAGACATACATAAGGAAGAAAAAGCAACACAGACCATATCAGAAAGCTCCAAGAGGAAAATTATAGCAGAAAGAAAGAACTTCAATGGAGAAAGAATCACTGGAAGGGTGAGACGTTGAAGCTGTCAGGAGAATGAGGAAGTCATGGGAAATAGGGGGAGTTGGGCACGTTATTTAAACATCACGTCCACTCAGATCCATTCAACAAATGCTCGCCCTTTTTCTCCAACTTCATGTACATCTATGTTCCTAGGTCAAAGTGTGCTCTGTCTTACGAACCATAAAAACTAGGACAGGGATAATTGTATTTTCATCCCACTGCCACTAAGCAGCAGAAGTTCTTTTTTTTTGTTTTTCATCATGAAGACTACCGTAACTAAGAGTATAATAAAGAGTTACAGTAGGGGTAGTGATATATCATTTTTTCAGCAGACACGTACACACTACTGCCTGCATGCCCAACACACAGCCTTACCTATGTGTATGCATCACACATATGTATGCATGTGCATACCCGCCACAACCACGCGTGTGCATACAACTGTCCACACACATACCGGCACATTTCCTCTTTGCTTGGGCTGCACACCTGCTTCCTTCCGGGTCACAGGCCCCTAGAAAGACCCTGAGGTTTGATCTAGGAAATAGAGTGGCTGGATCTATCCTTCTTCTTGTTTGTTTTTCTTAATGTGCTGTCAGCATTGTACTGCCAAGTGCTCTCTCCCTATAATGGCAATACTGCCCACAGCTCTTGTCTTCAAAGGAGCAGAGAAATTAGTGGGCCATATAGTGTTCTGCTTGAGCCTGTAGTTTCTGCTTTTTAAATGTGTTTAGGGAGATTTGTCATTTGCAGAAAGGAACAAAGAAGTCAAGGGCACATTTAGATTTTCCATAGTAATTAGATGCTTGTTCCCAGGGAAGCATTTGGGCTTTTAATCAAATCTCCAAAGTTTTGGTCTCCTAGATTAAGCAACTCCCCTTCTCCCTGACCTGGCTCTGCTTTCCTTTCATTATGTAGATCTGACCTTTACCTCACAAAGGTGTTGGCATTGAGAAGACACAAGGAAAACTTTCTCCCCTACCCAAGTGTTGAATTCAAGATGGCTCCCATGAAGAGGCACCACCATTACCAGTCCCAGCTCTGGGCCTCACATGTCCTCTTTTGGCTTACAAACATTCATGAATCTTGTCTTAGGTGAGCCTCAGAGAATTTTCTAACCAAAATTGCCAAGGCCAGACAAGAATATCTCCCAGCACAACAAAGCAAATAGAAAAGTAAGTCAAATCCCCAATGTCATCCTGAAGTCTGAGCATGTCATAATGTCTTCAGCTTCCGTTTCATATTTTAAGCATGCAAATGGGCCATCTTTTCTTCTCGGTTCTTCTTTTATTTTATTTTTAGGGATTCAGGAACAGCAAAATAATCAGCATTCAGTCAGCACAGGAGGGCATCCATTTAAAACTCTTACACGGGGGTCAAAGGGCATGATGCTGCCCCGCCAGAAAGTTTCTTTACACAGAGGGGATACAGTCTGGAATAACCAAATGCAGCAAGACTCGAATCCCTATGCTGGGTTATTTGAAACTCCAACAGACACGCCACTATGGGGAAATTACTTAATCTGCTTCAAGATTTATCACTATTGTGCTCTATACACCAGGTTAAAATAGAATACCTCAGAGAGGTCTCAGTGGGTCAGGAGTCTAAGTCATACTGCAAGTATTTCACAGGGCATTACAAAGTTTTGGACAGAGCCTTTAATCCTCAAAATCATTAAATCCTACCTTTGCACTGATATGCATATAAAAACATTCTGCCAAATGAATCTGCTTTACATTGCTCTCAAAATATTGCCGCAACACAGAAAAGGGTAGGAATCTGAAACATTCTACAGCTCACAGGGGTACAGTTTATCAAAAGGTGAAAGAGAGTTTGTGTAAAGCAAAAAAAGGAACTATTGTGTTGGATTGATTTAAGACTAAATGTACGCTGTCAAAAAAAAATAGATTTTTCACCTGTCAGGCAGTCATTTTTACAAATGTATGATACGGGTACTGATTAGTGAAAATGCTCTTTTCTAGATGAATTATAATATAACCCTTTGCGTCCTTGCCGTTCATCTCCGAGTTCCCCCTCTTGTGGGGCTCACTTGTATACTGTTTCAGTTTCTGGGGAAAAGGTTAAGAGACACATTCGCTGCAAAGTAGAATTGATCTTTCGAAACCATCAAGTGGGCTTACGGTGAAAGAGGAAGCCAATGCCCGGCAAAAACAAAGAAACTTCTGCACTACGTGCAGGTTGTCAGCATAAGGCACCGAATTCCATTTTCATATAAGAAACACATGAGAACTGGCTCTCCTGACACCAGAGCTGACATTTCTCTGAAATTCTTATGACTTTGTCATCAACCCACATATTTTCAAAACAAATTGTCTCGTGTTTGTTTGCTTTAAAAACAAGATGCCATTGTCCTAGATGAAAATGTGACTTTATAGTAAAAATGTCAGCACGAAAACACAAGGAAGGGGGGGAAAAAAAAACACTGAGAGGAAAATAAAAAATAGAGCCTAAGTAGCCTTTTCTAAGGGCCTGAATATATGTGATTAAAAGTGATTTCAAAAACTATGGCAAATATATTCTCATAGCTCATAAGAATACTGGGTGGATAATGATAGGATGTTTAAAAGCAATTTGTTTTTATGACATTTTTTTGTGAACTTGCAGAAATTAGTGACAACAACAACAAAATCAAGGGCTATTGACATCTCGTAGCTGAAAAGCATAAGCTGGTATCATTTTGCAACCTTGTTTTCCTTGGTTACATGCAGAGTAAAAATAAAATATATCTGGCAGTTGAGAAATGGAAGGGTAATCTCTGGAAATTGTATTATAGATTCTTTACCAAATGAATTGTTTCTCTTTATTAAGATGTGAAACAAGAGAGCACAGGAAAGGCAGTGCAGATGTGATCGAACACCGTAAGACAACCCCACCTCCCAACCCACCACTTTTTCAAGGAGGCCGTGTGCTAGGCTGCAATTTTGGTCATATCCCTACGTCCATTTGGACAGAATCAATGACTCATGTCAAAAGCTGACCTTCTACTCTTTTCAGAAAGGCAGACTTGAGAAGTGACTGAGTTAAGACCACACAATCTGTTTTATCTTTCTTAAAAAAAAAAAATATATATATATATATAATAAAATACATATTACATATAATATAAAATTATACATATTAAATAATATAATATATATTATATTATATAAAAATTAAAATTTATATATAATATATATGTGAATGAATGAATGAATGAAAGTTTTGAAAATGAGAACATCAGGTCATTGCATCTCACCCATTTATTTAACAATAAATGGAAAACTATAAGGGGCAAGTATGGACAACTTTTATTGGATATTTTTCAGCCCCAAAAAACACATCCTAGAATTTAGCTACTAAAGAGAAGCTTCCTGAAAATAGACTTTGTGAGGGAAAGGAAAGAGAGCTTAGGTGGGCCAAGGGACTCAAGTGCTAGACCCTGAGCTCCTTAAGGCATCAATGAGCCTGTTTACTGCCTCCAAGTTTCCTCAGCTCTTTTGGAAAGTCCACCTGGCACAGTCTAATCTGTAGAAGTCCCAACGACTGTAACAGAGTTAATTAAACTTACCTATCAGATTTTATGTCAGTTGTCTTCAAAACTAATTTCTGAACAGCCAATGGTCAAATTATCTGTAGTGCTGTTCAGAGATTTTTGGGTGGGCCAAGAACAATCATGATCTCGATGTCACTGTCCCTACTCATTTCTCTAAGAGAGTGGCTAGCTACTAAAATGCTTTCTGAGGAATGGAGATGAAGTCACCTACACTCCATCTTCCTGTACTGCTAAATACCCTAATGTTGTTGGTTTTGCCAGTAATACTTGGGAAGTTAAAAAGGTTAGGGGTTAGGAAAAGAGGTCACCAAGATATGCCTTGCTAAAAAATAAAATAAGCCCGGAAGTTTAAGGAAATAAGAAAACAAAATATAATCAAAGAACTCTGAAGAATCAGGGAGTGGACTATATGGTAAAAGGAAGGGATTTAAAACAAAAGCCCAAAGTGTTGACAACAAAACATGTGTGGGGATACCAATAGGAAGACCATAATCTTCCAAAACAATAAACATGCTTGGCTAAGGGTAACACATTAAAAGTGATGACTGCCAGCTAGGAGAACGTGAATTCACCCAATGTCTGTCCTCTCAGGAACCTATTTCCTATGGATGGCCCATCCCTGACGCCTACAGGAAAAAGGGAAAAAGAGGCTCTGCTCACACAGAACATTATTAAACAGTCGTTTGAATCCCAGGGCCGAGAAAGCCCTTCTAAGTCATATTTTTCCTTTTTTTAATTAAAAAAGCTTTAACTCTCCCCTCATCACTTGTGGGATGAATTGGTTTGATCCAGAGAGGCAGTTATACATAAGAGCAACCACTCTCTATTGAATTAGGGGATCTTTCATGCAACACATCTCACCAATTACAAGGTAGGGATGCAATTCTATGATTTATCATACATTATACTGTTAAGTAATATAACATTATAGATACAATTTGTCCCTATCTCTCTGCAGATTAGAGAGGTGGCACGCGAAGAGAGGATCATTAAACACAGAGCAAGGGCAAGGGCCAAGCTCTTCTCTTTAACAAGCTGCTCCAAGTACCACCTCTCTAATCCATGGAGAGGAAACAATAAATTGTTCCAGTAGCTTATTCCAAATTGTGCTCTTTTGGGTGCAGGGTTTTATTAAAACGAAGAGATGCAGGAAGGTATCATCTCTATGTGTGAAAACAACTTTGGGTGTATGGAGATGATTTCTCTCATCCCAAAGGTGATGGAATTCCTCCCACAGGCATGGATATGGTCACGTGCACGTAGACCCACACAACACTCGTGGATATCACATCCACATCCCGTACCAGCAGAAGACATAGCGACCTTCCAAATTATTGAAATGTGACTCTCAGATGATAGCATTTAGGCATTGCATTAGACCACTGCTATCCACTAAATGTATAATGCAAGCCATATATGTTATTTTCCATGTTAGCAACATTTTAAGAAGTATAAAAAAAGTAGATGAAATTACTTTAATATTTTATTTAACCCAATATAACCAAAATACCACCATTTCAAAATGTAAACAATCCAAAAGCTCTTTGTGAGATTTTTGCATTATTTTCCTCACACTAAGTCTTTCAAAGTCAGTATGCATTTTACAATTAAAGCACAAATTGCAAACTATGCATCAATTCGAGAGCTCAGTGGCCACATGTGCCTGGAGGCCACCGTACCTGATAGCACAGCGCTAGAACTATGTATGTCTTTTGCAACGCCACCGTCTCCATTATGGCTTTGCTGCTCTGTTTGGAAAGGAGTGTATTTTTCAGTCACTTTTTCCAAATAAGCAGAAGTCCTCATAAATACAAAATGGATGAAATGATATTTCACCACATTGAATATAACTCTTTTCAATTCCACTGAGATCTAGTTCCTGCTGCTGAAAAGGTGAGTTCTTTGACCTCTATCTGCTCTGCCTATATCCCCTTTCTAAGGTCAATAAGTGTGGACATAAATATCAACAGACAACCCAGACCATTCTTATCGGAATATTTTATTGATAATATTCTTTTCTCTATAAGTCTTCTGTACTACTGCTTCCAGCTTTATTAAACTCAATCAGACTCCCTTTTGCCCTGACCACACCCTCTTTCTAAGAGGAAAATTGTATAATCCGCCTGAATGAGTAAATGAGTAAATGAGTAAAAGGAGGTAGGCAAAGATATAAGGACACCATTAGGCTGCATCATAAACCCTTGCTTGTCATGGGACAAGTCATTGATTTCTATTGGCAATCTCATTGTAACGTCAGACTGTAACTTGAATTCATTCTTTGCTCCTCTCTGAGGTAAACAACGAGCCAAAGAGTAGAAATGGACTAGAGTGAAAACACAGTAATTACTCTCAGAAATAATTGGGTAACCTGACTTGTCTGATATCTGAGAAAGCATAGGTTAGTTGGGCCCCACACAACACCTGAACTAATTGCCCCAAATTAGTATTTGTCTTTGGACCTTGGAAAAAGCAATTCAACTGTGACTTGAGTTAGAGTCAGTCAAGGGAAAGACGAGAGGTAACTCATTTAGAGAAAGAGAAAAGGCAGAAGTTCATCACTTCCATGTTATCCCTACCTGTTCCACTCATTATGACATACAACTCTCATACATATATGACTGCAAGTTTGTGGAAAGACCAAGAGGTGGGGAGTCAGATAGATTTATTCTTTATAATAATTTTATTATTATATTTATTTATATGTTATTATATTATATAATATATATCATGTATAATATATATTATTATATTATTTATTATTGTTAAATATAATATAAATATTTATTTATTATTTATTCTTTTGCCTTGCTAGTTATTTGCCATGCATTATTGGGCAATAAGTTAGCTTCAGTGAACCTTAGTTTTCTCATCTGTAATAATGGTTCAGCACATGCTTTCCCAGCTATAATGACCTGAAACACGTGTGTGCTCCCTCACATGATCACCGCACCCTCAACTATATGTGGGCTAAGGAAACACATGGCTCAATGTCTGTCAGGAACCAGGTATACGGTAACAAAGACTGAGAGCTAGACTGATGTGTTGTTTTATCATTCTACACAGCTCCACGTTACTCAGTTTCTAGCATCACTGCATCTATAGTAGGATCCCATCTGGGGAGCTACCCCACATATTTCAGACAATCACTTGATCAAAAGTTCTTTGTAAGCATATGTCCAGCATTAGGGATAAGTGCTTGGGGGTGGAGTCAATGCAGATGATGGGATGGTGTTCATGTGAACTCTGTCAGGGAAAGGGCCACGATAACTGTCCTCTGTCCTCCCAAAGTCCTTTGCGCTCTCTAGATTATGACTAGAAGCTATGGTTCTTGTCACTCCCATTGGTTTTTCCTTGGGGTATGACTGTCCTCCAGAGCTCTTATACACTAGTATTATATATATATATATAATTATATACGACTTTTATTATGTGTGCGTATGTGTGTATGTATAAAATTACGTGTTCTGTAAATGCTTTCTGACATGATAATCATAACCCATTATATTTGCATAGGACCAGAGAATGTTTAAACCATTTTTCATACCATTTTACTTGAACCTCATAGCCACTCAGTGAAATCAGTTTAACATTTCCATCTCTGTTTTAGGCTCCTGATGAGCTAAGGTTGTTCAATTTACATAGTTACATGGCAACCCAACTCTTGCCTTCAGACTAACAGCTCCCATTTACTTGTTTATGGGCCTATACTCACCTGTGACAAAATTCTAAGCTCACCATATAGACAGTGCTCATGTCCTTCTGATACTTTTTTCTTGAAGAGAGTTCTAATATTATATTATTTCTATCTTTGTGTGGTTTTCAAAGATCTTTTTATTCATGAGGTGATGTTAATAGATAAAAAGAGCTTTTTTAAAGATCTTGGAAAACTAAAATGCTGACAAACTTATATCTATCCCTTATTAGAAAGAAGAAAATTTGGGAAAAAAAAAAAAAGGGAAGAAAGAAATGTTTTTACTTATCAGTGGAAGCAAAAATCTGGGCACCACAAAGTTAAATAAATTGTGTTGCATGGCCTCTTTTATTATGTATTCTACCCTCTGTGGAAAAAAACAAGGTTGAGACAGGAAAGAATCAATGGACAATACAGTAATAAAGTATTCCGGCTGAAAAATCAGAGGGCTAGCTAATAAAGACAGTAACATCAAAGAAGCCAGGGCTATGCAAGGTTCAAGGCCCAAAAGAATTTAGTAGAAATACCCAATAAAAAAAATTAATACACTTTAGAAAAAAATCTTATATAGCTCTCATCAACAATAGGAAAGGCTTGACCTGAGAAATGGTAAGGAGGAGGGATTCCATGCTATGGACTGAATGTCTGTGCCCCCAAAAATCATAGGTTGAAGTCTCGTGCCCAGTGTGATAGTACTTGAAGGTGGAGCCTTTAGGAGGTGATTAGGTTGTCAGTGAGGCTTTCATGACAGGATTCGTGTCCTTATGTTATAGAGAGACTCCAGAAAGTTCCTTGGCCCTATCTGCCACATGAGGACAGTGTGAGAACCAGTCCATGTATGAATCAGGAAGTGGGTTTTCATCAGATACTGAATCTGTGGGTAGTTTAACCTTGGACTTGCAGCCTCTAGAACTGTGAGAAAGCAATGCTCATTTTGTTTCGGACACTCAGTCTATGGTACTTTTGTTACAGCAGCCTGAGCAGACTGAGACAACCCATTGGTCCAGGCATCAGGAACACATGAACCACCACAAGCTCTGAGGCCATTTTGCTGGCTGCTCAACAAGGGGCTGGTTTTCTCTGAAACTTTGCTTCTTTTTCTGTAAGATGGGGGAAGGTTCAACTAACAGATCTTCTAGGCCTTGTCCAGTTTTAAGATCCCGTATTGTAATGATAATGTTAATAAATATTTTATTGAGTAAATATTATGTGAATAGTACCCTCTATCCTCAAAACAATGCTGCATGGTCGAGATCATTACCCTGTTTTACTCATGAGATAACTGAGCTCAGGAGAGTCTGAACTGCTCAAGGCCCAAAGTAGCAGTGGCAGACCTAGGATTTGAATGCAAGTCTGTCCCTCTCTTCATTACATCAGGTTGCCTCTCACTATGTCATGCAACCTTCATCCAAAACCTAACTGCATAAGGAAAGAAATGGCTAAACTATTAAAAAAAAAAAAATTCCATTTCATGGACTACCATAAGAATAAAAGAAATGCTTGGGAACTACCAGAAAGGTCCCCTGTGCCCCAGAAAACACCTCACTGTCATATGGTCAACATGCATTGAGGTCATCTTACCAATGCTGCACCCAATGGGAATTTTCTTTTGAGATGGATTTGCATTTAAAGCCTGGTCAAGGGGAGCTTGGGTGGCTCAGTGGGTTAAAGCCTCTGCCTTCAGCTCAGGTCATGATCTCAGGGTCCTGGGATCAAGCCCCACATCGGGCTCTCTGCTCAGCAGGGAGCCTGCTTCCCTCTCTCTCTGCCTGCCTCTCTGCCTACTTGTGATCTCTGTCTCTGTCAAATAAATAAATAAAATCCTTAAAAGAAAGAAAGGAAGAAAGAAAGAAAGAAAGAAAGAAAGAAAGAAAGAAAGAAAGAAAGAAAGCAAGCAAGCAAGCAAGCAAGCAAGCAAGCAAGCAAGCCAGCCTGGTCAACAGAATGTGACAGACTTGAATCAGACCTGAAACTCCTAAACTAATGTAATCATTAATATTTGTATAATATGTCCATTTATAATTAAGCAAAGCAGAAATCCTGCCTAGGCCTGTCTCCTCATTTTCTTAAGAAAGAAAAAAGAAAAATCGATATGGCTGTTGTTGGATTGGATGCTGGATTTGGTCATGGTCTCTGCTTTTCTTCATTATTTAAAATGCTTACCCCTATCAGCCACCACAATGGCAGGGGAACCCCGGGCCATCACAAATGGTGTGACAACTGTAGGGATTATCCTCTGTCAAGGCAGCGGTGACAGACCACTAAGGCAGGACATCGGAGTCCACCACAGGTCTAACTCAGCCAAGTCCTCAGGAGTAGGAAGGATAAGGTGAAGCAGCCTGGGAGGGCTCAAGAATTTTCCCAGCCTGATCTTTTACTTTCCCTTATTCCCAGCTCTACACTGTAGAGTCTGAATGGCCTGACATCACCACTTCTGGTGCCTGTTTTTTACCAACAGTCAACATGGCCACCATGACCTCGCCCCTTTGCACCCCCCTCATCCTATCCCGTTCCATTCATCAGGCTACAGACTGGAGGTGGGTGGGTAGTATGAGCTTGGAGTACAAAGCAGTCCCCCAGGCCTGCCTGGGACTTTGCTCTCACAAAGCCGGAGCAAAAGCAACATGGCTACTGGCAGTGCCAAGAAGCCTCAGGGAGAACAGGAAACAAAGGAGGGCAGTTTCTGAGGCCAAGAAGATTCTGACTGAAACACTTCTCAGGTTTCTCTCAGCCTGAGGTCAGCAGACAGATCTCAACCTCCCAGTCCTGTTAGAAAGTAGGTAGTCTGAGCAGACCCTGAGCCATCTCCTGACTTCAGAGCAGCCCTTGCAACGCTCTCCCTGCTCCCTTCCAATTGTCAGAGATCGTATTAGTTGTGAGGCTCTGACATAAGGATGAACAGAAGGGTTGTTACTGGCTAGTGAGAGGAGAGAAGTTTCCTGTCCAAAGGAGGAGAAAAATCCTCTCCTAATGAATAATGCTGGGAGTGGGGGAGGAGAGAGATGATCTCTTTCTCTCTCTGCCTCTCCTTCCCTCTCCAAAGTTAAAACCACAGAGCACAGGCAGGAGAAAACAGCAACATGTCCCCATGATGAAGTTTTTTCCTTACCTGAGTCTGCAGAGAGCTCACAGTCATGTATGGGAACAGATTGTCCTTATTTCCCAAGCCAAAGACATGAAGGTCAGCCTTCAGACACATTTGAATATTTTGTGGCATAAAGTGATTCCACAGCTAAGCCTCTTCCCAGCATCCCTTGCCCTCACACCACCTCAAGCCACCATGAGAAGCTCGGTATTATTACTTCCTAACGGAAGTGAGACCCATGGTCAATGGAGGAGGGAAGTGAGGAGTCAAGGCATGAGAGTCAAGCCTGGTGATGATCAGAAAGAGCGAATGCTAAAGAGCTCCCAGGTCCCGAGAGAGGTGGAGCCCAATTTGTGCCAGAGGGGGCAAGTCACCCAGAGGCCAGAAAAAAGGTCCTCACTTGGAAATAAAATGCTAAGCTTTTCCAGAAAATAAATTAAACAAATACAGTGACCCCTTAGGTTTGATATCATTGCATTAATAGTAATAACAATAATAAAGCTGACATAGACTCACAACCTGTAATTTGTAATATTTATCTCCACGCTTCGTATTTGTGTAAAAGTTAAAGCATATTTTTCTTCAATACCAATACATATTGGATTTCTTTTTCCACCTCTACATTGACCCCACCCTCCACTCCCGATTAACTCTTCGCCTACCTTATTTTTCCAGGTGCTTCCTTTTTCAGTGTTGAATCAAAAATCTTGGCTGTCCTTCTTGGAGGACCCTTGAATTCCACTTAACCTGGCTGGTGTGATGTGCTCTGCAGGAGGGAAGCAATGAAGCAGAACAAGATGATCACAAATTGAGAACTGTTCTTCCAAATAATAGAAAGGGAGAAATTAGACAAAATGCCTTTTCCATCATCTCTCCCATCCCTGTCCAATTTTGCATAAGGATTCCCGGGGAACTGGGAAAGGTATATTCTCTCTGCACTTGCAGGATGACCTCTGAAGAGGTGACTGTCACCCCCGAGGCCTGTGTGACCCTGGCTGTTCCAGCCTAGCCCCAGGGCAGGAGGCAGACTGTGCTGTGGAGGGTAAGGAAGGTCACCGGCTTGGCCAGGAGAGTCTCGCATCCAGTAGCTGTGTGTTTTGGAACCGACCTGGAAACATTAACACAAAGGCCTGCCAATAAACTACATGGTGTTTGCATATCTTATATACACTGAAGGGACAGACAAATGCCTGGTGGGAGAAAAAGAAAGAAAGAAAAATGAACTCAGCTATTAAGCAGCTATAAAATGTTTTGCTCTCTTCCCGATTTCAAAAGCTTCCATAGCATAAATAGTGGTCAAAAGTTCAGTGAACTGTCTTGTAGTGTGGGCCTCCATTCAAACGGGGCTATTTTCTGAGAGTCTCCTGACACCATATCTAATTTCCAAAATGAATATGCTTTAATTTTCCTTCTTCATGCATTGTGCTTTTTCCTCATTTAAAACAGCAACAGCCTCTGGCAGTAAAGGACATCACATTTCTGTGTGAGATGAAGCTTTTTTTCCCCGTATGCAGGGGAATGGCATGGGTCAGGGGAGAAAAAATATATGCAAAAAACAGCACACCCCACTGACCCCGGTATATTTTACATTACAATTTTGCCATTTCCAATATAGGTTCATTTTGCAATGGACCATATCAACCATATTTCAGGGTTTAAAAAAAGGGGGGGAGTGGTAGGCGAGGCGTTGTCTGCATACAGTATATGTCCTAGTACAATGCACCAACTGTCTGATTGGGGGTAGCGTCACCTACAGAGAACATCCACAGACACACAGCTCCAGCCGCTCTGCGCAGGGTACATTTGCAAAATAGATACCACGTGTGGATCCTGCCAATTAAAGGAAGCATTAGGGGACTTCTCTGTGAATGTAGCCAAGAACAGCTAACCGTTTTTAATGACATGAATGTCACATTGAACATCTCTAAGCTCAGTTGAAAGCACCAATGTCCTACTGCTTTATTGAGAAAAGACTACAAATGGAAACTAAGCATCTTGGTGGTCCTAATACATTTATCTACACATATATATTACACATATCGATGTATCTCAAAAGGATCTAGAATCAGAAACTTAGATAAGTCATCCCCTTACTAACTCGGCTACCTCCAAGAACTCAGCAGTTAAATAAGACAGATTTTACGTGATGGTAATCTTAAATTTTGACATGTATATTAATTATTTACCACAGATATCTGGAAAGATGATATACGGTTTTTTTCGCTTTCTAGGTCACTTCCTATCATGAATACTTATTCTTGCATTAGAGAATTTTCTAAACCAAAATTAGGCTTGAAATCACTTGACAGTAAGCATAGGAATGTGTAAAATGCATCAAGTTGATAAGTTAGTTCTTTCTGGAGTAGTCAAAGAAGGCTTAATGAAAGGTGACACTTCATCTGGACACTGAAGGATAGACAAGACAATGGGGAAAGGAAACAATGGGGGAAAGAGGGTCATTTGGGCAGAAGGGACCATGAGCACCTCTGTGCTTCAAGCAGGTACACACTGCTCATAATAATGGCCTTCCCTTGGGAAAAATAATCAGTGGTCAGCAATATAGATTGGGGGTCCCAGGCACTTGGCCCCAAGGCTCTTATAAAACAAAAAGGGGTGCCAGGGGGCTCACTCCATTGAGTCCATACGCCCAGGACAGCAATCATGTCACAGAATGTGCCTTATTGCCCTGCCAGCTCCGAGGTGTCATTCCATTTCAGAGAGGAGGAAACTCCAGCTGAGAGAGGTGGATCGGCCAACGGTCACTATAAATGCCAGTGCTGAGCCCAGGCAGCCTACCTGCGGAGTCCAGGCACATTCACCCAAACCACACTTCCCTTCTAAGAAGTGGCGACTGTGAAAGATAAATAAACAAATGCCTATCTCAGGAAAGGCCAGAGACTCTTCACACAGAAGTAAATAATGGTCACATTGGAAAGCGAATGATAAAATTGGTGAACTTTGCTTTAGGAAAACCCTATTAAAATCCAAACCTATTAAACAAGTTTATTAGGGAGTGATTACTCATAAGATGGCAGTTCTCACCATGGGGTTACTTTAACCAGCAAGATCTCCTGGCACACTTAAAATAGGACTCCATTTACAATGAATTTCAGCCATGCTATAAAGAACAAAGTGAGCTGCCTAATACCAGTCTTTTAAGCCAATTAGTTACAATATTACCTCACATCAATCTTGCTCAGTACTGTCCAATAGAAATATAACATGAACCACATATATAATTTTAAATTTTCTAGTAGCCACATTTTAAAGAAAAAGAAACATAAGAAAATGATTTTAATACTATATTTTATTTAATCCAATATATCCAAAATATTATTTTGGTAATTAATCAATATAAAAATTGAGAGATTTTACTCTTTTATATTGTTTTCAACATCTGTTATGTATTTTATATTCGTAGTTCTTGCCAACTAAGATTAACTACATTTTAAGTCCTCAGTAGCCACATGTGGCCAGTGGCTACTGTAATGGATGGCACAGATCTAACTCTTTACATCCCTATTTTAAGGTTGCACTTGGATCTTATTGGAACAAACTATTGGGAACACATACCGGTACCTTAGTTCCAGGAAGAATCTGTATACATGTATTTAATTATATATATTTAATTTCTTCCTCTCTAAGAGCTGTCCTAATTATACGGACCTACATGGAGGGAAGCATTGACAGATAAACTTTACAGCAGGAATATAGCCAGGCCTTTTCTTCCCTTCTGGTATGACTGGCTAATGTGAAGTATGATTGAATCTTGCTACCTGAAATCTTGAATATGAAGACATTTATTTCTTCTTTTATTACTTTTAATGCAACAACTTCCAAAAAAGTATTGGAAACAATTATGGTAAGCAGAGTGCAAAAAGATAGGTAAGTTCACTGCACCAGCAACCTAAGCGTTAAATACTCAGTACAAGGGGTGCCTGGGTGGCTCAGATGATTAAGCATCTGCCTTCAGTTCAGATCATGATCTCAGGATCCTGGGATGGAGCCCTGCATCTGGCTCGCTGCTCAGCCATGAGTCTGCTTCTCCCTCTGCCTCTGCCCCTTTCCCTGCCCATGCTCTCTCCCATTCTCTCTCACACAGGCTCAGGCTTTCTTTCTCTGTCAAATAAATAAATAAAGTCTTAAAAAAAAAAAACTCAATATGATATATTGCAAAAGAGAGAGAGAGAGAGAGAGACAGAAAGAAAGGAAGGAAGGAAGGAAGGAAGGAAGGAAGGAAGGAAGGAAGGAAGGAAGGAAGAAAGAAATATAGCCACACAGACTTTTTCCGTGAAGGAAAACTAATGTTGCAGATACTCAATGGGAAGAGAAGTTTCTACCGTACAGATCAGGCAAAGAGGAAAGGTTTCTAAATAAAACAATTCTACCCCTTGTTAAGAGATGTTTCAATTCTGTAGCTGCATATAAAACTTTGGCCAACTTTAGTTTTGAGCTCTTTTAGTTAGCAGCACCCAGAAACACTGTCATTAACCCTTTATGATTGCCTTCCTCCCCTCCATTCACAGACCTTCAGCCCTGAGAATAATTGCTGGGCAAGTCAGAATCGTGCATCTACACCCAGTGATGCTGGGAGCAAATGACCTACTTCTCCAACGTGGACTGATGCTATGACAGTCCCACAGCACAGCTTCATCCCTTAGGGTTCTTCCAAGGGCTTCTGATATGGGGAGGGGATTCCCAAATTCTAGCAGATCAGCTAACTTAGAAGCATTCAGCTCTATATACGTCCAACCTGACAGCCCTAAAGCTCTTTAAAATAAATGAAACAAGTTTAATATTCTTGGGTAGGGATCATTCCTGGAGACAAGTTGTCGACACATTCACCACACATTGTCCAACAAACCCCAGGGGGAGAAAAGAGGGCAAGGCGATCCAGTGAAGCAGCAGCACGCCAGCATGACCAAGGATATCATTCCTCATTTCACTGCCTATTTTGTTCACGGAGAAACAATAACATTCTTCCAAAATCTCCCACCTAGCTAAAATAACTTGAAGACCCTGGGGAACTGTATATTGGCAATGGTTCAACAATAAACAAAAGGAACAATAAAGGAAGGTTTTAATTAGATCATTTAAATTGGGAGTGTAAAGAAACTATATGAGAGAACAGATATTATAATTTATCAAATGTGGAGTCCAGATACAGACATTGCAAAACGAAATCAGGCAGAAGACCTAAAAATATTGCATAGCTGGATCTTTTCCCTCAGTACTTCAAGTCTGCCTTCCTTCTTCCCATGATGCCCCCATTGATTTGCAATTTAAATTGTGGGATCTGTACCACATTTATCGCACCTATTGCTTATCCGCATATAAATCTATTTTAGAGCTGAGCACTAAGTTAGAAAGATTTGTTATAAATGTCTTATTTTAATATTTTATGCATGTACTATAATTTGATTCAAAGTGCTGTTTGTCTAAAATACATAACGATGTGTGCTGAGATCGGGCTTCTGTTCTTCAGGAAATATATTTAAGGCAAAACAATTAACTCATCTGTGCATAACACTCACGGAGTCTGCTCATGTTTTGAATCACTTTAATGTACATTCATCTTCCATCCCCCCTTTCTGTGGAATCTTGTTACACAGTGGGGAATGGGCATCTCATCTTCCCTAGGTGAAGATGAGAATCCCTTCAGAATATTCCCCTCGATCCCACTTTCTATGGTAAAAGAAACCTTTGAAAGCAGTACAATACCTCCATGAAGACATGTGATAAAGTGGCCCACGAATCTGAATGCAGGGAAGGAAACAAATATTTACCAAGTCCTTACTAATGTTAGAGCATTACTGTCTTAGAACCTTCACATATTTCTTTACCAAAAACCTGTGAGACAGCAATAATAATCTCCATTTTGCAGACAGAGTCTGAGGTTCAGGGAAGCTATGTAGCTTACAGAGCTATGAAGCTATGTAAATTACCCAAGGGTCCCCTGGACAAGCAGTGGAGGCTCTCAGAACCCAGATCCCTGCTCTTCCCACACATCACACTACCACCAGTGCATTCTACCTTACTGTAACACAATTTAAAATAGGGCCATTCAACATAAAATCTATGTTTTATGATATATCACTCAGCTCTGTCTTCCCGCTCATTGAAAACATCCTCCCATGTCTGGTCAGTGACTGGAGAATTTGCATTTTCGATGCAGTTCCTATAGTCTCCTGAAGATGAGTAAACACAGCTACATTAAAAATAGTTGTAATTATGTGCAAGTAAATAAATAAATAAATGAAAAGTGAAGAGATAAAAGGACAGAACTAGTCTATCTAAGTTGTGTGCATACATTCATTTACTGCTACAAAGATGACCTTGGAGTGGTCACTCCACCAACCACAGAATGGAAGGCAACCCCACACTCCCCTACTCGAGATCCCCAAAAAGCATTTTGTTAGCAAAAGCAGGTAAGTTAAAAAAAAAAAAAAAAGTCTTTCCTGATGGGTTAAATGTCACTATTTTAACTTCTCAAAGCACCTAGTAGCTTAACCCTTATCACAGTTGCCAATTTCATATTTGTAGAACTACCTGGTTAAGTCTGCTTTCCCTATAGAATATAGCTTTCTTCTTTCTCCTTCTGTGGCGTCCCTAGTTCCTAGCACATGGTAGGTACCCAACAATCATTTCTTAAATGAAGAACAACTGAATGAACTGTGTATTCCTGCTGTTCACTTCATATACTTTATATCGTGAAGGATTTAGGTCCCTACAACCCAGGCCAGCTAGTAAAATCACTATTCTCTTCCATATCCCTCGCCTTTCCTGGCCCTAGCCCCATAACCTGCTTCTTGTCCTAACCTGGAAGCATCCTCAAGTCCCACTACCAAAATGTGGGGCTGGAAGCAATCACTCTGATTTATCCTATGTGGGAAAGGACTAGTGTATATGCGTCTCTATCCCTCTGTGAGTGTGTGCACGTTTGCACATATGGATACACAAAAGTGAACTCTTGGAGCAGGGAGAATATCACGGTTGGCTTTCCTTTCCTGGTTACATGCTAAGTCCTACCTCTCCAGTGGGAGTAGTGGTCACCTAAGGGTAACAATCTTGACTGTCTCAGGAACACTGTTTCTATGCATGAGGCTGGCATGTGTAAGATCTCAGCTGAGGAATGATTTGAACTAGGTCCCTGGAAGGAGTGTTCAGAGAAGAAGCCTGACATTATTCAGCTGGGCTAGGCAGGGCATGCTTCTCATGAACATCGAGCCAGAACAAAAAAGCTTCATCGCCTCCACAGGTCTTCCCCTAGGACCTGTCAGTTTCTCTCTCTCGCACCTCCTGCCACGCAGACCAAGAGCTTACGACTCTGGCAGGAGGGATCCAAGTGCCAAACATTTGCCAAAGTCTGCGTTCAGCCCACACTCCTTTTCTTCCATCCTTGCCATGCCTTGCTGGCAAGGGACAGTTGGATGCCAGATTCATTGGTCCAAAAAGCCTTATGTTCACCGGTAAGGAAATGTATCTGCTCAGCCAAAATCCATGTGAATACTGACGTTTTAATCTTAATTGTTAGTTCATTTTCTTCAAACATGCATTCACTAATGTTTTTGGCAAGAACCTGTGGTTTTCCTACCCAACTGAATTCAGTGAGCAATATACTGAGATCCTACTATGTGCGTATAACACAGGAGACAAAAGAAAGAGATTAGCGTCTATTTTCAAGGAGGTCTAACAGGGAAGACAGACGTGTGTGCAAATTACTGCACAGCTACTTGTCTTCTGGGAGTTCCAGACTTTGATAACACACAATTTGTGTCTTACGTCTTTTCTCCCAAGAAAATTTCTTAATACTGGGTTCACTGGCAATTCTAAAATGTCTAGATGGAAGAGATTTAGGGATAAGAACTTGGAAAGGAAAGAAGGGCTTGATGTTGCATTAGATAGGTATATGTAAAACTAAAGTCAGCCATGCACTTCAAAGACAAAGAAGATATGCTGGAGGTTTCGTCTGAGGAGGGAATGGCCCTGACTGCCAAATGGATAAACTTTCTTTCCTGGTAATCACCACAATCTATAATTACTCTGTTTATATTTGCTTGATCATCTGTCTTCCTTAGTAGAATATAATCTCATGTGAGCAAAGACCTTGTCTCTCCAGTTTACCACTGCATCTCCAGCGGCTTCTGGCACAAAGTAGGCTCTGGACCAGTATTTTTGAGTAAATGTACGACGAACATCAGAGAATTCAGAGTTCTTGAGAAGAAAAATGCATAGTTTCACACTTGGTCTAAGCTTAACTCTATGAAGAGAAACAGAGGTAGATCCTGCCCTTGGGATAAAATAGAACAGTATCACCACCTTGCCTGGAATAATTATTTCATGACATGGCATTTCTGATGGACAATGGGTGGTGATGGCTGTATCTTTATCATCATACTTAAGTGCCTCTGAATGAAAAGTGCACAGTAAAGAAGAAGTAGAAATACCAATAACAAAGGACCTATTTAGATGTCCAGGTTAGCAGCACTGGAAAAACACCATCAGTCAACTAGAGAAGTAGGCCACGGTGCTCCTGACCTTCCTCTTGCATCCCAAGGCTTATTTGTCAGTGTGCTTGTATCTGAATTAACTTTTTTTTTTTCTTAATATGTAAAAACTCTGAAGAAGAAAAAGTTCCTGCTGAGACCACTTGTTTGGCACCCTGGGAAGGACTCATGAGAAATGTTCATGTATTTAGCGACAGAATTTTCCATGCTCACTAAATTCTGTTGCTTCATGTACAACCTTATGTCTGGTATTTTCCCTCCTCTCAAAAGTTCTAGATCTCTCTTGATCTTGAAAGCATAGAAGAGCAATTTCTCTATTCCCTATCATGAGTACTCAAGGGGATGTCTACCTCTGGAAATTATGCAGTTTTAACTGGAAGTGATAATGAGAACAAAAAACACTTCTTCTCTCCAAGTTGGATCCCCATCAAAATAGTTGGAAAGCTTAAAACTGAATAGCAAATCATTTCTAAAAAGAAAAAAAAAAGCAATTGAGTAATGATAGTTAATTCCTCTCTTATACTAATTATTTACATGTGGGTTGCTCATTAAAAGTCTGTATTCAGGCTAGAACTTTATGCTAGAGGAAACAGGCAGCAGATTAAAACACACTTTAATCCAGAGAGAAATGTTCCTTTCCACATCTAGACAGAAGCCTGAATCCCAGGTAGTCACTGTATATATAAATGCCAATGATTACGAGGTGAGAGTGGGTGGTTTTGTTCATTAAATCAGAGAATTGTGGAAAGGATCTTGCACATTGCCTAGTAAAAGGTAGGCTCATTAAATTGTTGTTTCATTAACCACAATCCAAATCCATTCCAGAGAAAAAAAAATAAAAAATATAATGCTGGTTTTTGGAGTCAGCTTTGAAAATAAAAGGTAAAAACTTTATGTCTTTCCAGGAATGGTCCATATCTATCTGGAGTATATGTTGATCCAGTATATACCTATACCTAGGCCTGTCTTGGGCTATACTTTTCCATCAGAGATCCATTCCCAGTCCATCATCACTGGCCAAGGCCAAGGAAGGGAATGGATGGGATTTTTTCACCCCAAGAACGAAGGGAGTGCCCCAGCAAAAATCATTTGTTGCTAAAGAACACACTTCACCAAACTACCAACGGATCTCCTAATTTTACTCCTTACTTATTGCCTTCATCGAAGTCATCTCAGTCTATAATTACTGTTACCATGCTTATTTATATTTACTCGTTGATCATCTATATGACTACTCCATTAAAAAGTAATCACCATGTGTGCAAAGACCTTATCAGTCCACGGGAAGGAATGGGCAATTCCTTTATTTCTGCCAACCTTTCATTCCTAAGACTTTGAGTACGGATAATGGAAATTTCCCTGATCGTCCTTTCAAGCGTTATTTTAATCCCATTCTACGTCATGTTTGTTTTTTTTTCTAAAGATTTTGTTTATTTATTTGACAGAGAGAGAGATCACAAGTAGGCAGAGAGGCAGGCAGAGAGAGGAGGAAGCAGGCTCCCTGCTGAGCGGAGAGCCCGATGTGGGGCTCATTCCCAGGACCCTAAGATCATGACCTGAGCCAAAGACAGAGGCTTTAACCAACTGAGCCACCCAGGCGCCCCCACGCCATGTTTTTTACTCACCAGCAGAAACCTTTATTTTCTTACTCACACATGGAACCTGACTCTCTGTGCCCTAATTGGTTGCAGGGAACAGAAACCCTCTCAAATGAGTGGGAAGTCAAGGGGATGGGAAGTCTGTTGTAGGGACATAAAGAGGTCTCATGATATCTGGAAAAACCACTCAGGAAACAGAGAAAAACAGGCAGCCTCAGAGATTCTCTCTCATGGTGTCGCTGCCTTTCTCTTTTTTCCACTGTTTGACCAGAGCTTTAATTTGTACATAACTGCCAAAGCCACATCTAACCATACCCTTCTCTCCATCTCATTGTCTTTAAATCTGGGTACCTACTGATAACTGACAATCATACCTCAGTACTCAATCACAGAATTGTGGAGAAAGGAATTAGATTGGCTCAACGTAGCTGCTCTTAGGGGTGTGCCAAGACGTGCCTCTGACATGCCTATCTGGGGCCACACGACTTCACCAGAGGTCCATCCTTGATCTATCACTATTGGCCAAAGGAAGCAGGGAAGGAAAGTGATCAAGGTCACATGGGAGGCAGGGACTGTAGAAGAGCAGAGCCACAGAGAAATGGTCACCAGGCAGGCAGTACACAAACAGGCCAGCACACTCCCAAAAGTCCTATTAGCCATGTTGCTATGTATAGGTATCTTAGAACATATTCCCTGTAGCTAAGACAATGCAATTCACTCCTATCTTCCATCTCCATATGAAAACACAATGATTAAGAAAAACTGAATACACCTTTCACAACAGGTTATGTAGCATATGTGCTAGTATATTTCTCTTTCTATCCTTCTGCTGTGACTATATGATAATAGCAAATATGTTGCTTGTGGCAATGATGATGATGACCATAACAGCTAATCCTATGATACTTATTATATGTCAAGCAGTGTTTGAAGCTCTTCATATCTATCAAATAATTTCTCGCAAAATCCCTATGAGATAGGCATGATTATTAATCCAATTTTGAGATGAAGAAACTTAAGCATAGAGAGCGGAGCTACCAGGGAGCTAATAAAATGGCGGGGCCAGATTCGAAGATGGTTTACGTAAAACAAAGACAAAAACAAACAAACAAAAAAAGCAACTGGTACCATAAAGTGCCATTTGATTCTAAACACCCTTTTGATATGAGAAGCTTCACTGATGCTGTTTTGATGACAGCTAATAATAAGTGCCAACTTTGTGCCTTGCCAAAGGATAGGTTATACGCAGCTTTATTTTTTGCCTTTGCAGTTGCCAGTTGTTATTCAGAATCCAAAGGGGGTCTCCCACTACTGAAGTACAGAAGACTCCAGAAGAATTCTCTTCTCCCAGCTCTTAGACAGTCATGCCTCGGGGTGAAAGGATGACAGGTCTGAACCACCACTTCTCCGCATTGTGGGAAGAGTAATGTGGACCAGTCTCACCTCCGAGAGTCCCCTAGTCTGTCCTCCTCACTTCCAGTTTCAGACATTTTTTTATTTCACCCTCTCGATAAACAAAAACAGATTTCTGGGGGAAAAAATAGCATAACAACTTTATTTTTTTTCCCCAGAAAGCCACTTTCACAGCAGATGGAACTCAGCATGCTATCGTCCAAATCTTTAGCAAACCTGAAATACGAAGAGTCCCTTAGACCGAGGGCCATGCATCATCCCATCCTGTGTCTCTTTAGCTGACACTTTGAACCAGTGAACACTTCCTTAATCTGGCCCCATTATCAGCCTAATAATACCTCCCGATATTCATAAATGCCTAGCAAGACTTTCAGCTATTTTGTACGGAGAAGAAATATCCAGCTAAATTGAGAAGATTACCACATCACCACATACATCAGTGACAGGCTCTGTGCTATTACAGTTGATTTTTGTTGACAGTTGGCTGTAGGCAGTTGTGTTTCAAATGCCTTTTTTCACTGGGAAATTAAACAAAATCCCATGCAAAATGCAGCCCTCCAGTTCAAAAACTGTAAATCCCAAATTAGCATTTCATACTTTAAAAGGTAGCACAGCACAATTTTCCATTGAAAGGTCTGTACAGTTGACACAAATGGGTCCCTCAGACATGACACTAATACTGCCGGCGCCTTTTAAGAAAAGCCACCTTTTCAGAGAGTATTTTTCCTCTCTCAATAATCTGCATATACTACAGTTCTTGCCTATAAAAGAATAAAAAGGAGAAGAGAAGGAAACATCTGACTTACTGCTTTAAGTAAATTATGCCCCCAGAAATTTCTAAACAATAGGTTAAATTGAAATGAAATGGGTTGATTAACCTTCTTAAAAAGGAGAAGGGAAACCTAGACACAAGAAGGTAAAAAGTCACTTCTTCCACTAAACCCCATGAAGAAAGGGAAACTTCTATAAGCTGGAAAAGCCTCTGTGTCTAGAAGAGTCCTGTTAGAGGAACTTTACAACTCTTCTTTGAAACAGGTGAGAGCCCAATTTAACAAAATTTTAACATGTGGGGGCAAAGTCGTAAGACTGACAGCGAATAGGGCCATTTGATTCTTAAGACTGGAAATCTATTTTTCTTCTCACCCAGGAGACTCTTCAGAGTGAAGGAGTTTAAAACAGTGCCATTCCTTCATCCAAAATAATTGCTATTTAACTGGAAAAAAACAAAAAAAGACAATAGTTGTCAGTTGGCTATCCAGGACACAAATATATTTAGAGAAAGAAATGTAATGTTTATTTCTGGACTGTGGTACAAGCATAAAACACAAGCCAGGCGATCTCATGCCAATCCTTTTGCAAACATTTCACCAACAGCACTTGACTCTTCGCCATATAAAGTCAAACATCCAGTGGTCAGAACTACTGTGCTAAAGCCAAATGAAGATAGGTTGTCTTGACCCTGTACCTTGACTGCTTTCAAAATTTGAATGGAATAAAGTTCAGCACTCATAAAAATAAGAGTTTTTATCTCCTAAGTTTACATGTTCAAAGGAAAACAACCCACTCACTTCTGAGTGGTGAACATGTAAAAATAAATAAATAAATATTAGCGCCCCCCTTCCCGATAGTTTAGTGATGGCTGGCTCTGCTTTCTCCTTCACTCCAACCATATAGTTTGACTCCCCACAATAGAACTCAACTCCAAGAAGGTGGACTCAATAAAAGGCATCATGCAAACTAATTCCTGCTGACAGAAAGCAAATCTGTGGTTGCCTAGGGAGGGGATGGAATGGGAAACAAATGCAAAGAGACATGAGGGATCTTTTGGAGGTAGCTGGAAATGCCCTGCACCTTGACTGTGGTGGTACCTACGTGGATTTTACATGAATACAATTTATTGTACATATGGTTTACTTTGATCAAGTTGATTCAAAAAGAAAAAAAAGCAATCAAGACAGAGATGTCCTACTCCCATGAGACGGAAGTTCATATAGAAGCATAGAGGGGGACACTTAAGTGCTCTCAGCTCCACAGTAATTTCTTAACAAGGAAAATCTAAACACTATGTAGTTTGTACTCTTAACTGGAGAATAATTAGCAAAGCCTAAATTACATTCTTGCCTAGGTAAGAACAAGAAGTGTCCTGATAAAGTGAGTATAAGTAACACCATAATTATATGAGAAATTAACTCCAGATTTCTTACTCTATCTGAGGTCAATTTCTAAACAAACAAACAAAGAAACAAACACATTTTGCTTTAAAAAGAAAAAATAATCCCCAATCCTTTAGGGAATCATTAAGAGTTGTATCTTTTATCTTAGTTTAGAAGTAAGACTTCCCAATGTTCCAGAATTAATTACCTTTTTTACTGTGTCTCAAAGACACAGATATCTGTGCACAATTATCATTTTCAGGATAGAAGTTGAGTTCCTGAACAAAAAATTCAACCTCCCAAAGACAATGCAGGCAGTTCAGTGGGGGACAGGTCTTGTCTACTGTCACTCAATGATGACTAGCCAGGCAGAAGAGGAGACAGAGTCAGAGGGATCCAGGAGGGTGCTACTTCAAGAGATTGGTATTACAAGAAAATTCTAAATTATAAAACAAATTATAATTGTTCCCTTTCAAAAGGATTCTGTACACTACAAACCAGCATAGAACAAAACTATGTTTTAAAATTAAATCTTCTTCAGTCCATTTAAAATGTTATTTAATTTTAAATTGTTTGGAGAAAACTTTGCAGGAACTTCTCAGTACATAGTAAGATATGTGATTGACTATGAATTGGTATTTATGTATCCCCCAAAATGAATAATACAACTGTATTTTTAAAAATCATCAGATACCGGGGCACCTGGGTGGCTCAGTGGGTTGAAGCCTCTGCCTTCGGCTCAGGTCATGATCTCAGGGTCCTGGGATGGAGCCCCGCATCGGGCTCTCTGCTCAGCGGAGAGCTTGCTTTGCCCTCTCTCTCTGCCTGCCTCTCTGCCTACTTGTGATCTCTCTCTGTCAAATAAATAAATAAAATCTTTTAAAAAAAATCATCAGATACCACATAATTGCTCCAATTTTGGCCTCTGTGACATCCTTAATGAAGCAGGCAATGAGAAATGCAGATTGCCCCATTTTTGAATAGGAAGTTATATGCAGAGAGCTCAAGTGATTTTCCTGGAGTTACTCATCAAATTAGTAGAAATGGCCCAATAACTGATTTCTTATTTCCAAATATAGTACTATCTCACTAGACAAATGCTTCTTTCTTCTGCAGTTTTATTCGAGAAATACATTACAAATGGACATTTCTTTTCAAAGAGCTTCTCATATATTATCCATTCATTCATTTATTCACTCAATAAAGAAACATTTACTAAGAATCTACTAAATGCTAGTCCCTCAGACAAATAGTACACGACCTCTATTTCTTCAGGAGTCTGAGATTGCAGTTGGGGTAAAAGATGCATACACACTTTTTAACCAAATAGCAGAGTCCAATGATAACACAGAGAAGATAGCACAGAGAAGATTTAGTTAAGCCAGGCCGAGGTGGGGCAGGGAAATTAGAGAATTCATGGAAGATATGACATCTGAGCTGAGTCATGAAGACCTTGTTAAAGTTAGCCAGGAGAAGGAAAAAGTGGTAGAGAAGAATGTGTACATGTGTGTGTGTGCGTGTGTGTGTACACAATAGGATAAATGAGGATAAAACTTACCAAATCCTAACAATTTAACGGAACTTAGAAAATAGAGTATTTGTATTTGAACAATAAAAATATAAAGCCTCAGAGGTGTGAAGCAACACACACAAACTCTGTTAGTTGACAGAAGTTAGTTAATTCCTGCTTCTCCTTTGCTCTTTTTCCATTATTCTTTCCATCAATTCAGGTGAAAATGGTAATTAAATGTTTCTTATTTCATGGAAAGATGGCTGGTTATTGGTTATATTTTATCTCAAAAAATATAAAATGCCATATAAGAATTGCAATTTTTGAAAAGATTAATTTCCAGTTGGGAGCATCACCATCCACATCATTTGCATACCACTATTTTTTTTTCAAATGGTTTCCTACATATTATTTCAAAATAACCCAGGGATTAGAAAGCAAAATTCTGTCTCCATAGTGCAAATCTGAGAGGGAAAAAAGGCTAGGAGAAGAAAAGTGACTTGACAAAACACATGGCAAGTGGCAGAGTTCAGACTTGAATCCAAGCTTTCTGAATTTCCACCAAGATATTTCCACTAGAATGTAGTACCTTTGAGAAGCATGCAGAGGAGGATTTTTAATATTTTTTTTGCCTTAATACATCACTTGTTCATTGTTTGTTATCAATTTCATATGTACATATTATTCCTTACCTTAAAAATCAGAAGTATTATTACTCCGAGTGGGGGAGGGAATTACATGGTGGTAGAGAGACTCAGATACTTAGAACTTTCAAACAGGAGGCACTACTGATCATGTGAATGCAAAGCTACATAACCATAATTTCATAATTAAAATATGCGAAATGTAAAATACACTTCTGATTTTAGAAAATAATATCTTTTATCTAAACATTCCAGACCTGTATATTCAATGGCTCCCTTTTATGACAAGGGTGGGGGTAAGGAGTTCTTGGCTTATTTCAGTTCCATAAATTTAGAGGAAGAAACAATTTGCCATGTTATTTTTCAATCACCTAGTGAAATTTAAGTTTCTTTTGACACTGATGCTATTCCCAATTCAACATTGCTAAATTTTAACTATCCTCCCTTTCAATTAGCTCGGTTTCTGTTTGCTTACTTTGTCCGTGGTTATAGCCTTCCCTCATGGACCTAAGATCACTGTTTTCCTTTCTCTTTATGCTCTGTGAGCATCAACTATCATGGGGCATGCATGTAATTGTCATTCAGTGTGAAAAAGCCAGCTGGAGGTATCACAATCATGTCAATATACCAGTCAGCAAGAAAACCTCCAAGCTGATTGTTTTCTATTTAGATGTAATGTTACAAGGATTATAAACTGCTGCTCCTACAAACTTCTAAGTGATATTATCATGCATTTTATACTTTTATACAATCAACCAATAAAAAAATGTGTGTATATACAAATATACATGCTTATATACGTATATATGTAAAAATATTACATATTTATACATATATTAAATATATATAAATTATACCAAAGAAAATAAAACTTAGATCCATAAAACATATAGAAATGAGGTATTATTTAATTACTATAGAAGATGGAGTCTTTGGACTCTAAGAAACTCCGAGAGGTTAATTGCATCAGACCAGATCACTCTTTAATAACTGCAGTGAACCTGTGCACCCAGGGAAGACTGCTATTTCCTCTCAGCAGAAATTCTCCAACCTCTCTTTAGGTCTAGCTTGATAACATGTCTGGTGTCCCATGTCTTTCCTGGGTATCAATGTCTTATTCAAAAATCACTTAAGATCCCTTCTGTTGCTCAAAAACAGTGAAAAATGAAAAAAAAAAAAAAAGAAAAAGTTCACTATTACTACACAATACTCTCATGCACTCAGAGCTAGTGGTCATACATAAGTGGAACTGAAAATGTAACAAAATGGAGAAAATGCTATTTTGTAGATCTTCTCTAGGGAAGAGAATTCTATGTGGTAAACAAAGAAACAAACAAACACAACTTTGTTAACTCTTCAGATGATGGTAGAAGGAAGAGTGAATGCTCCAGGAGGCATTCTCCAATAATAAGAAATAGCTGGCAAGTTGCCCTCCAAGAAGATTCATTCTAGTAAGATTTAGAGGCTAGTTGTGTGCAGAGAGGGTACAAATGTGGAGCCAGAATTGGATTGCTCAGGATGACAGAAAAGGATTGAGAAATGCCACAACAATCTCCTCCTACTTTCCCCTCACGCAGCACAGTGTGCTTTGCTCTAGTTCAGTGTTGAACAACAGCACCATGTTATTATCCTGCCAAGCCAGCCTGCATGTCCAGTCCAGCTACCTCTCTGAGTAGCTGGGAAACTGGAGAACTTTGACTAAGCACCTAAAACTTCCTTGCCTAGGTCTGAACTAAGCACTTGAAATGAATCATTGGCTCCTGAAAATTTTTAAGCCAAAAACTCTAGGTTCAAATGAAAGCATACCATTAAAAAAAAAAAAAAAAAGTAAGGGTGACAAAGTCTGAGAGGTTTTAGGTGAGGATGGGGGAGAGGGCTCATAAAGAGGCTCAAACATTCTGAGGTGGACCTAAAGGAATTCCATGGAACCCCAACTACTTTGGGGAGAAGGGTTATAAACTACCAAGCTACGTGATCTCAAAAGCTTTCTCCAATTCTGAAACTGCAGGATTCTCATAAACCTTTCCAAAATAATTGAGTGGTTAATTTTAGGATGGGAGTATTATCAGCAAAATGGCTATAGACAGCTCTAGGCTCTCACTGCTCCATAGAAATATTGAAAAACAAACCCAAACTGTCAGAATCAATTCTATCAGAACTCTGAAAAACAAAGTTTACAGCAACCAAGTAAATGTGGCATCAAAAAAAGGCAACTTCAAGATACCAAGAGAGCCTTGCAGCATTTTTACTCACCCATGCCTGTCCCCTCCCCAGAACGGTGGCAATATTACTGTAGCAGCAGTCCAGAGTCCCACTGTAAAGATCCTGGGCTCTGGTTCAGGAGGGAGCAAAGTAAAGCTTATCCACAAATGACTGTATATGTCTGTTTTAAGCAAGAGTGATCTGAAGGACTGATAAAAGGTACTCATCTCTTTCACCTAACTAGGAACTCAGAGCAGAAAAGCAGTTGGCATTGTTCAAAAATACTGCAAGCTAAACTAACAACACTCAGATGCCTGGGACAAAAGATTACAATCAAAACCTACAACAGACTACTAACGCCTGGGAACAAAAGCTAGGAAGAGTTTCTTCAGGAAACTAGAACATATAAAAGCAGTCATATACACAGGGAAATTCAGAAAAACATGTGCACACCCAGGGGATAATGAATACTCAGAAAAGGTTTAAGAATACGTTAAGTGTTCACCTCAGGCTGATTCCTAGGCTCAGTGTAAGCCTAAGTATTGAGGAAGTGCCCATCTACTAAGCCTGGGAGAGGTGTTTATTTGTTCATCTCTGGAACTCAAGAAAATTTCTGTCAAAATACTAGCTGAACACAAGCCAAGGGACACAGACTTCAGTGGCCATACACAACAAGGAATACAGTTTTTGCAAAAACACTTTGGGAGAGTTGTTAAGCAAATGAACTACTATATCATGCAGCAAACAAACAAACAAACAAAAAACAAACAAACAAAAAAAACCACAGCAAACCCTATGAAAAGGGGGTACATATGTTTCCCAGAGTTACTATATTATAATATCCAAATGTCCAGTTTGAAACAAAGAATCGCAAGACATACAAAGAAACAGGAAAGAATCGTTCATTTAAAGGAACAAAATTAATAACAGAAGCCATCTCTGAGGAAGTCTATAAATTAGAATTGATAAAGACTTTAGGGGTACCTGGGTGGCTCAGTTGTTAAGCATCTGCCTTTGGCTCAGGTCATGATCCCAGGGTCCTGGGACTGAGCCCCACGTCAGGTTCCCTGCTCAGTGGGAAGCCTGCTTCTCCCTCTCCCAGTCCCCCTGCTTGTGTTCCCTCTCTTGCTCTCTCTCTGTCTCTCTCTCTCAAATAAATAAATAAAATTTTTAAAAAAGACTTTAAAACAACTGTCTTAAATATACACTAATAGTTTAAGAAAAACATGGCTAAAGAACTAAAAGAAATCAGGAAAACAATGTATAAGCAAATTGAATAAGATCAATAAAGAGACAGAAATTATAAAAAGGTACCAAAAAAATTATTAGGCTGAAAGCTATAATAACTGAAATGAAAAATTCACTAAAGGGGTTCAACAATTATTTTAAGCCAGATGAAGAAAGAATTAGTGAATCTGAATATAGGACAATTGAAAGTACTTCGTCTGAATAGAAAGAAAAGAGTAAAAAAAAAAAGTAAACAGAGCCTACAAAACTTGTGGAATATCATTAAAAAACCAATACACACATTCTCCATAAGGAGGTGAGAGAGAAAAATGAGGGCAGAAAGAATATTTGAAAAACTATCAACTCAAAAATTCCAAAATTTGATGAAAGACATAAATCTATGAATCCATGAAGCTCAACAAATCCCAAGTAAGGTAACCCGAAAGATGCACAATGAGACATTATAAACTATCAAAATACAAAAAGAGAATCTTAAAAGCAATGAGAAAAGCAACTCATTACATACAAGGGATCCTCAATAAGATTAACAGCTGACTTCTCATCAGAAACTATGAAGGCCAGGAGATAGCAGGATGTTTTTCAAAGTGCTGAAAGAAAAAAATTTATCAACCAAGAATTCTACACTTGGCAAAATTGTCCTTCAAAAGTGAGAAATGAAATAAGACATTCTCAGCCAAACAAAAGCTCAGGGAGCTCATTACCACTCACCCTGACCTCTAAGAAATTTTAAATGGAGTCCTTTAAGTTAAAATGTAGGACGATAGACAGTAAATTAAGACATGAGAAATAAAGAACTCTAGTAAAAGTAAATATATGGGAAAATATAAAATCCAGTATTGTTGTGTTTTGGTTTCTATTTGTTATATCCTACAAGAAATAAAAAGTCAAAGAAATAATTATAAATAATTACAAATATTTATTGTTGGGCCCACAATGCATAAAGATATAATCTGTGACAAAAACATTAAGGGGGGTGGGAAGACAAAGCTATACAGAAGCAGAGTTTTTGTATGCTACTGAAGATAAGTTAGTATAAACTTTAATTAGATTGTTATATATTTAGGATGTTAAATATAATCTATGCGGTGACCATAAAGAAAATATATTAAAAATATATCAAAGGAAATGAGAAGGGAATCAAAATGGTTCACTACAAAAATACCAATCAAACACAAAAGAAGACTGTAACGGGGGATATGCAGGACAAAGAAGATTAAAACATAGATAGCATAGAATAAATAAGTCCTTCTTTATCAGTAATTTTAGTTATTTATATCTTCTTTCTTTTGTTCTGTCAGTCTAGCCATAAGTTTTTTTACTTTACTAACCTTTCCAAAGAACCAACTCTCAATTTCATTGATTCTCTGTGGTTTTTCTGTTCTCTATTTTCTTTATACCACTCTTATTTGTATTATTTTTTTACTTCTGCTAACTTTGGGTTTACTTTGCTCTTCTTTTGCTAGTTCTTTAAGATGTAAAGTTAGGTCATTGATTTTAGATCTTTTTTTTTTTTTAACTATTTTAATTCAATTAATTAACATATAACGTATTAATTGGTTTCAGAGGTACGGGTCTGTGATTCATCAGTCTTATATAATATCCAGTGCTCATTATATCACATGCCATCCTTAATGTCCATCACCCAGACACCCCACCTATCTACCCACCTCCCCTCCAACAACCCTCAGGTTGTTTCCTATGATTAAGAGTCTCTTATGGTTTGTCTCCCTCTCTGGTTTCACCTTGTTTTCATTTTTCCTCTCTTCCCCGATGATCCTCTGTTTTGTTTTTTAAATTCCACATATCAGCGAGATCATATGATAATTGTCTTTCTCTAATTGACTTATTTCACTAGCATAATACCCAATTCCATCCACATCATTTCGAATGACAAGATTTCATTTTTTGATGGCTGAGTAATATTCTTGTGTGTGTGTGTGTGTGTGTGTGTGTCTACTACATCTTCTTTATCCATTCATCTGTCAATGGACAACTGGGCTCTTTCCATAGTTTGGCTATTGTGTACATTGCTGCTATAAACATTGGAGTACAGGTGCCCCTTTGGATCACTACATTTGTATCTTTGGATAAATACCTAGCAATGCAATTGCTGGGTTGTACGGTAGCTCTATTTTCAACTCTTTTTTTTTTTTTATGTTCAACTTTTTAAGGAACCTCCGTACTGTTTTCCAGAGCAGCTGCACTAGCTTACATTCTACCAACAGTGTACAAGGGTTCCCCTTTCTGCAATTCCTCACCAACAACTGTCATATCCTGACTGGCATGAGTTAATTTTAGCCATTTTGACTGGTGTGAGGTGATATCTGCTTGTGGTTTTGATTTGTATTTCTCTGTGGTTTTGATTCGTATTTGTATTTTGTATTTTGTATTTCTCTGATGCCACATGATATTAAGCATGTTTTCATGTGTGTTGGCCATTTGGATGTCTTCTTGGAGAAATGTCTGTTCATGTATTCTGCCCATTTCTTGACTGGATTATTTGTTCTTTGGGTGTTAAGGTTGATAAGTTCTTTATAGATTTTGGATACTAGCCCTTTACCTGATGTGTCCCTTGGGAATATCTTCTCCCATTCTGTCAGCTGTCTTTTGGTTTTGTTGACTGTTTCCTTTGCTGTGCATAAACTTTTTACCTTGATGAAGTCCCAATAGTTCATTTTTGCCTTTGTTTCCCTTGCCTTTGGAGACATGTCTAGCAAGGAGTTGCTGGAGCTAAGGTCAAAGAGGTTCTGCCTGTGTTCTCCTCTAGGATTTTGATGGATTCTGTCTCACATTTAGGTCTTTCATCCATTTTGAGTCTGTTTTTTTTTTTATCTGATATTAAACAACAACAACAACAACACCCTCAGGAAACTGAAATAGAGGGAAACTTCCTCACCATGATAAAAGGCATTTATGAAAACCTACAGTTAACAACATACTCAGTGGAGAAGGACTAAAATCTCTCCCCCTTGGATCAGGAATCAGACAGATACTCACTTTTACCATGGCTATTCAACAGCGTACTGGAAGTTCTAGCCAGAGCAATTCAGGCAAGAAAAACAATAAATAAAAGTCACTCTAATTGGGAAGGAAGAAGTAAAACAATCTCTATTTGCAAACAACATGATCTTAATGTATAAAAAATCCCAAAGAAGCCACAGGAAAGCTAGTAGATCTAATAACAGGTTCAGCTAAGTTACAAAGTACAAGCTCAACATACTAAAATTATTTGTGAGTCTATACACCTGCAATGAATAATTCTAAAAAAAAATTTAAGAAATAATTCCATCTACAAAAGTTTCTGAAGGACGAAATACTTAGAAACACATTGAACCAAAAAGATGAAAGACATGTACACCGAAAACTATAAAACACTTCCCAAAGAGATTAAAGGAAACTTAATGAAATGGAAAGGTATCCTATGTTCATGGGTAGGAAGACAAAATATTTCAAAGATGACAATTTATCAAAATTCCAACAGCCTTTTTACAGAAATGGAATTGATCCTTCAAATTCATGTGTTGGTATAAAAGATCCCAAATAGCCAAAACAACCCTGAAAAAGAAAAAAGTCAGAGTATCCTAATTTCCTAAATTAAAAACTTACTACAAAGTTAACGTAACCAAAGCAGTTTGGTACTGACATAAGTGTAGACACACAGCATTAAAATAGAATTGAGAGTCCAGAAATAAACCCATATTTCTATGACCAATTAACTCTTGCTAAGGGCCATGCCCATTCACTAGGGGAAGAAAAGAACAGTCTTCAACGGTGTCAGTACAACTGAACTGCCACATGTGAAAGAATGAAGTTGAACCCCGATTTCACAACATATACAAAAATTAACTCAAAACGGATCAGTATCCAAATATGAGAGCTAAAACCATAAAACTCACAGTAGAAAATAGGGATAAATCTTCATAGAATTTGGTTTGGCAGTGACTTCTTAGGTATGATACCATAAGCATGAGAAACAAGAGAAAAAAATAAATCAGACTTCATCAAAATTAAAAACTTTTGTGCACCAATGGACATTATCTAGAAAGTGAAAAGCCAACTTACAGAATGGGAGATGAAGTTTGCAAATCTTACATGTGATTGGGTATAATTAATATCCAGAATATATAACTAATCCCAACAATTCAGCAACAAAAAGGCAAGCGGCCCAATTCCAAAACTTGAATAGACACTTCTCCAAAGATGATATACAAATGGCCAATCACATGAAAGGATGTTCAACATCATTAGTCACTAGGGAAATACAAATGAAAACCATGATGAGGTACCATTTCACACCTACTAGAATGGCTACAATTTTAAAAATGGAATGTAAGTGTTGACAAGGACGTGGAGACATCAGAATATTGTTGATGGGAACATAAAATGGTATAGCCACTGTGAAAAACAACTTGGCAGTTTCTCAAAAACTAAATAAAAAATTAATGTATGACCCAGCAATCCAACTCCTAATGTGGAATGGATATATATATTCATTCATACACACACACACACACACACACACACACACACACACACTATATATATATACTTTTTATATATGGGGTACAGGTATATATACCCCAAAGAATTCAAAACAGAAACCAAAGCAAATACCTGTGTACCAATGTTTATTGAAGCATTATTTATAATAATTCCAAAGTAGAAATAACCTAAATGTCCACTGACAGGTGAATGGATTAACAAAATGTGATATATATATGCAATGGAATACCACTCAATTAAAAAAAAAAAATGAATACAGTTCTGATACAGGCAACAACACAGATGAACCCTGAGAGCGTGTAAGTGAAATAAGCCAGGCACAAAAAGCCAAATATCATATGATTTCACTTATATCAAATACCTAGAACAAGCAAATTCCAAGAGATAGATAGAACATAAATCAGATGTCCCCAGAGACTGGAGGGTGAGGGAAATGGAGAGTTGTGGCTTAACTGGTACAGACCTTCTGCTTTGATTGAGGAGGAGAAAAATGGAAATAGATGCCTGCACAACACTAGGACTGTAGCTAATGTTAGTGGATGGGATACTTCCAAATAGTTCAAATGGCAAATTCTGGTATATACACTTTACCACAATAAATTTTTTTTTAATAAAATGAGATCCAAGGGGGCTATTTAACATCTCTTAGGACTCATCTTTATTTCTGTTTTGTATCACTGGAAGGCTAGTGGTATCTCTTTAGCATATCCAAAAATTTAGCAGGGCTCTCTTTTAAGTAGCACAAGAAAAGCAATGAAAAAAGAAGTTGAAGGATGTGTGTTTTTGTGTGTGTGTGTGTGTGTGTGTGTGTGTGCGCGCGCCTGCACGCACATGTATAATGGCCTACTCTTTTGCACTGAAAAATGCAATTATCTATCCACAAAGCAACACAGAAATGAATAAAATTAACTTATAAGTATAAATACTACACATAAACATATAGAGCAAAGGGCATAAAATGTTTTTGCTGCAATGAAGTCTCTGCTATTACAGTTCTGCATGGGTTTTCTAGCTCTTCACCACATGTTGTCTGTAATTTTTTTGTGTTTTGCCCCCTCCTCTCCTTGTTTATTCTTTGCTATAGAGTTAGAATATTAAATATGACATAAACACTACTTTGTTGCTTAGAAGCAATGAACTCCATTTAAAACTCTATTTCTTGTCTTATTTTGACGCCTACAACTGTTCAAATGTCTCCTACTCTCCCCCGTCTTCTGTGGGCATTCTCCTTTTTCTGGGTTTCTCCTTGTGATCGACCTTTGATCTTTGCCTACCCCAAGCTACTCCTGATTTATCTCTTCTTTCTAAGTAAATAGGTCAGTCAGCACAGAGCAACCTGACTGAAAAACAGTATCATTTTTCCAGAAAAAGTACCATAAGATAAATAAAGGTATATCATTCAACACAAGAAAACCATCGTTAGGAGTACATTCTGATTTTCATCATATTCTATATATCCATAGTGAGGTGAGAGGAGTGAAAAAGAGAATTATCTCTATGCCTTTGGTTCAGGCTACAATAAATTCCATCTTCCAAATATCTATGACATTTAGCAGACAGCTTTGGGAGGAGGCAGAGATCTCTGAAGCAAGGGGCTGACAGCAGGAATAGAAAGAAAGAGAGGAGATGTGAGAGACATTGGTGAGGGAACACATGACAATACCTACCGACTGATCAGACATGTGAGATATGGAAGGAGTAGTCAGAGGAAATAGCAAGACTTCAGAGACTAGAAGAAAGGTGTGCTGATGAAAGAAATCAGTTGGTTTCACTATGAGAACTGGATGGAGGGAAGGGGAATTTGAAGTTCCAATGGGATAGAACCTTAAGTGGGAGGAGATGTCAAGTAGACCACTGGGATTTAAGAACCAATTATCAGGAGAGAAGACAAAGCAAAGGGGTCAATGAGGCAACAAATGACATGGAAAAGGAACGATTTTAGAGGTGTATAAGGTGGGAGGTATTACTTGGCTTGGTAGATAAGGGGCTACCAATAGTATTTAAGAACATAGTTTCCTCATGGTAGTGGTACCAGGAATCACACAGTAATGGTGAGGGGGCTAAAGTAGGCAGGGATGTCAACACACCAACAGTGCCTTCCAAAAGGTTGGTGCTGGAAAGAAAAAGAGCAAGAGGAAAATGGCCTGTGGAGGTAACAAGGTAGAATGAGGGTTTCTAGCTTATTAATATTTTTTAAATATGAAGATGGGGTAGAATTCAGGGAGGCAAAATAAATGAAGTCAAGGGAAAAGCAGGGCCAAACTGATGGGGCAAGGAGCTGCCATCGAGGAGTGACTGAAATCCAGGACCAAGCTGAAGACGGAGCCTTAGGAAGGAGGATGACTTCTAAAACAGTCACGGGAAATGGAAGCCAAAGTGAAAGAAGATGGAGGGGAATCACCCAGCGACTTCCACAGCCTGTTAAGGGGACCCAGTGTTCTCTGCTCAAAATGAAAAGAGAAGAGGTGAGCTTCAGGGTTCAAAGGCAGCAAAATGACTTGGAAGAGAGAGTGAGCAAGATAAAGAGCAAGCAAGTGAGGACTAAAGGGACGACCAAAACAATAAGCAGATGCCCTCTCTGGAAGAGACGGGCACTCAGGGGAAGCCTAGATTCCACGGAAGCAAGTGCCAGGACACGGACGTACAAAATAAAGGAGCGAAGGCAGAGCGTCTGCTGATGAGGAAAACAAGGTTCCCGGTGGACAGGCGGAGGGCATAGCAGGAGAGCGAGCCAGGGGCTATGTAGAACCCTGTGGAAGGAATGAGGCAGAGGCGTCTTGTATCCGGCAGGAAAAGCTGCGGCTACCTGATTCGCCAGCATGACTCTCCCAAACTGGGTGGAATTTCATTAAATATGTGGAATTCAGTAAAGGAAAGGCTATCTGGTTGCTGATTGGCAAATGATACTTGCCACCTCTTCCCCTAGGCTCAGGAGAGGAATGTGTGGTGCTGAAAGGGACAGATTTTGTTTTCACTCCTGTTGGCTGCCGGCATGGGGCCCAGCAAAAGCAGAGTCACGCAAGTGCAAACTTGCTGCTTTTTAAGCAACGAGCTGGCAGGGAAGAGCTCCTCTCTTTATCATGTATTTATTTATTTATAATTTGTATAGCATCCATATCCAAATGGATCTGAGGCAGTTTGCAATAAAAACACATGTACACATGTCACAAGATACTTAAAATAAAGGTCAGAGAGAGCCTAGAGAAAGGAGGATAGATCTGGCTGAAGCATGTTCTTCTGCAGGAAAAGTAGCCAGGGAGAGGAGACAGCCTGAGGACACAATGGGACGGGGATCATTCTTTTTGTGCTTTGCAAACACAAGGGAAAACCTTTCATCTGGACATATGCCCAAAACAGAGCTCTCAGGGAAAGCAGAGTAGGGTCTGGTGCTCAGTGGGAAGATGCTGCCAAGTCTCCATGCATTGCTCCCCTAGCCCTCAGCCCAAGAGGGAACACTGCTGGGGGTGTGCGCGGCAATCCCGAAGTCAGCAGAGGGGGCCGATCCACCTCTGTCTCCAGGAGATGTATCAAATGAGACTCCTGAGTGCCAAAGTCAGTGTAAGCTAAAGGCAAAAGATCTGGACCACGGGGTCTTCGAATCGGCTCCATCTCACTGCTTCCTTTACACACAGCCTCTTCTTCACATGTACAAAAACCTCACCGGCTGGTTTCCAGGTCTGCACAAAAGACCATTGAGTGCCATCCAAGATGTCCTCGCTCTCCAAGAATCCTCATGGAGCAGCGCCACAGTGACCACACACAGGGCAGGCAGCACGACCAAGCAGAAAGCACAGAGACCTGCCATCCAGACCCAATGGTGTCCGTAACCCCACTTTGTGCTCCTCCACAATGCAGCGTTCTTCTGATACGGGACAGGACGCTGCTTTTAGGAATTTCAGAGAGAGCCCTTCTCTTCTCACACTCTGCACCCCTGCCTGAATGTACCTGCCGCTGGCGAACCTGCCCACAGTTACAGCATTTGCTCGGGTGGGGCAGAGTTGGGAGCGGAGCACAAGTGCTAACAATTTGACACCTCTTGTGGTATAGACGCACTCCCCATCCTCAGCTGACTGCAGTTTGCGTGGTTTTTTTTTTAATAAGAGGTGAAGCTTTAGGCGGAGGGGTCTCACCTAAAGGATTGTGCACCTCCTGCTGGTAATATCCAGAGGCAGGTATGTTCATTAGTGAGAAAAAGAAAGAAGAGAAAGAATAACTAGGAAGGCAAACACAAGGCGTACTGACACCAGAGGAGGTGAAAGTGTAGAGACACGCATTAGAAGCTGTAGTCCAGGGTGAGATCTGGCTAGTGTTGTTCTGTTCCTGCTTTGTCGAAGGAAATAGTTCTCCTTTTTGAGCTTGGCACACTTGAGGCCACCCAAGGGGTTCAAATGTCCCAGGAGAATGTGCCTCTGGGAAACGCAAAGATCTAGGTGTCACCAGCATAGAGAAGAGTCAAGTTTGGGCCCACTCATGCTTTTCCTAACTGTGGCCTCTCCTGTGACTGAGGAAAGGCGGCACAGGGGGATTGGCCAAGAATAGCCAGTTTGGACCAGCCTCACCAGCGATGCCTGCCTCTGCCTGCCAACTCTAAGGTCAAAGACTTGGTAAGATGGGCCATCCTAGTGTCTCCATTAAGGGGGCTAGTTTTCGAGCTTCATGTGTCCGTGATGTGCCATATTTCTCTGGGAGGCTAAGCATCACACTGACTCCTCATTCTCACAATGGGATAAAAACAGAGAGAAGAAGTTACAATCTCAGATGTCCATGGAAATCGCCCACTGAAGCTATTTTTTTTTCACAAGGGATGTGCTTCCTGACTCCCATTATTCTAGGTAATCAGGTATTGTCTCTCACTAATTTGGTACACTAACAGTCTCTCCCAGTATCTCCACCCACCCTAACCAAGTTCAAATACCTTGACATCAATCTCCATAACTTTAGTTTTTTTTTCCTACCCAGCCTGAGAGAGAGAGACTTGCCTTCCCTCCATTCTCTGTCATGATCTACAGTAATAGGTTCAAGAGGGCGGAAACTTGGTTCCAGCCTCCCTGATGCTTTGACTCACCCTCGTAAAAAGTTATTGGTGTCAGCACTGGTCTAGCAATTGCCTCTCCCCCCACCCATGGCCCACGCCCCTTGGCTTCCATAATTTCACTTCCCCCTGCTGCACCGTACAATAAACTCTAATGAGCTCTCACATTCTTTCACCAAGCACCCGCCATCACCAAGTCAAACAAGGAGAGAAAAATAACTTCCTGCAGAAAATCCACATGGCCGTGAAGTTCTAGGCAACTTAACCAATATACAGAATTGTCAGCCCCAGTCCACCAAAAAGGGGGAAGACAGGAGAACCAGGGAGGGGTGGAGGCAAGAAGAACTTAGCAACCTGAGCTGGAAATAACTTCCAATGTTTTGTCCTAGGATTTGTGTTATATGTTCCAGCATGTAACAAGGATCAAAATATATGTGACCTGTTCACAATTTTATTGTTATTTTCACCAGGAAATGAACCAACATTCCTTAGCCCCCTACTATGTGGTGGGCCCAGTTGATTATCTCATATTATCTAAGAGTAGAAATACGAGTTTAAAATTATTTCCATCCCCCATACACATTTTCTGAGTAGTTCCCTCAAATACGTGTATACCATAAGGACAGACACAAATGCACACTTTCCTTTATCTCCTTGTACCTTTCCCTAGTTCATACCCAATTGGTTTCAATTTCGAATACTCCAAGGGCCACAGGAGGGACAGGTGATCAACCTGGGGTACAGAACTACCACATAACCTCTGTAGTAATTGCCCTGCATGGGGCCCCACGCAGGGACCCGGGAGACATTACTGGGAAGCTGCCAGCAGGGAGCTCTCAGTGGAGACCACACTTTTCCTCCTTGGGTCTCATGGACCACAATGACCCCTTAAGCACTCATTATCATTCTTTTTTAGCAACAACTGCAATGACAGAGAGAGTCTATACAAAAGAGGGAGAAGTTCACATCAATACCAAGTGTCACACAGAGCAGAGTTGGGCACAGCCAACTTCCAGAAGAAAAACTAACCAATGAGTCACCAGGGAACCTGAAAGGGCACCAGGAAAGTTAAATTTGAAGATAAGAAAGAATTATTGAAAAGCTTTTTACAAAATATTGCTTTGTAAACTCTCACATACTTATTTGCTTCCTCATGTGCCCCCTAGTAGTAATAGCTGAAAAAAAGTCTTAGAACATTCTTCAAGGGTTTTCATACTTTCAAAGGAAGAGCTGAGGAGAGAGCCAACCCAGGTAAAAGTATTCCATATGCCCGGGACAAGGAAGTAGAGCATTCTGGGTAGAAGAACTAGAGACGGAGATGCAAAAGGGGAGGAAAGGTAAACCAGGACACTTACGTCATGGACCACTTATATGTGAGGAAGCGGGCTCAGAAAGCAAGAAACTTACCCATGAGCACACAGTAACTAATGGGGAGAGCAAGAGCATGAGCACGTTTTCTGATTTCAACTGCAAGTGCTGACTATATTAGACTCCACCCTTCTAAGTTGGCCTCCTGGTCTGAAATATCCTTTCTTCACCTGGCTACCAGGTTCATCATAGAAAATCACTTTCCTCTAGACATTACCCATTTGAAATTTCAATGGCTCCAGGGCCAGTTACTTACAACGGAGACTCTCAGGTGTTTCTCCCTGACACTGTGCATCTGATGGGTGCTGTTCACACATATGGCCCTGGATCCCCTGCGTTTACAAAATTAGCCTCGTAGCTCTAATGCTACCCACTTTCTTCCCAGTCAGTGGTTGCATGGGAATGCGTGAGAATGACAGTGACACTGTCATACCCACTAACTGCTTTTCTGCTTTGGTAGAAAGTCAAACCCTGATATGTAACCTCTTCCATCTGATCGAGCCCCTGCCTTAAGTACTTTTGGAAACCTCCAGAGTATCTCACAGCATCTGAGCTATTCCTTGCGCTTCAGTCTTTCCAGCTACTCTGAAGCATAGCACTTGTCCTCTGGAGGCCCTATACCAATGAGGAGATATGCGACAAAGTATTCCCTCCACCGTGTACGGCATTCTGTCAAAGGAGCCCAAAGGCAATGCTCTTTGAGTCCCAATGTGTGACATGTTTTTATGGGTTTATATCATGTCAGGGCCCAGATATGCATCAGGAGGTGGGATTGGGAGCAGATTCCAGGAGCAGCCGCCAAGAGAATATAGGTTACTGGCTGATGACGAACTCTTTGGCACAGGTTTGTGCTCTTTACGTTCAATGTGTTCTCCGTTAGACTGATGCTCTTCAGCCCCATGTAGTTGGATGCTGGGCACATGTCACTGCATGTTATTTGTTCTGTCCCACCAAGCGGCCAAGGTGGCGGAGCCATGCCTAACTTCAAGCAATGGACGACAGAAGACATCATGGTACACTAAGATCCCTATCACACATGATTATCAAGACAGCAATCTGAATTTACATAAAAAAATAAGTCAAAATATCCAGTGGTTGTTTTTCCCAGAATCAAGTTACTCTGACATCCTGCAGAGTGGATCATGACAGGTCAGTACATGGCAATACCAGAGGTAAAAGTGGCTCACCCTTAGCAGGAAAGTAAAACTGTAAGCAAGCAATGCTGGTTATCCAAAGTGGAAATGCCCAGCATCGTGTTCCATTACTTTTCACTCAGTGGCTGCGCTTTAGTCCCATTTTGGAACACTGTCCTGATCAGACCAGTGATTTCATCATCAGTATCCCCAAGGCCTAAAAACATCCCCAACTCTATTCCCACCCAGTGACTGTCCAAATGTGAAGGCCCCAATGCTGCCTCATCAGGAGGCATTCCCTGATGACAGCAGCTCACATTCTCCATCTCAGCAACATGAAGTCCATATAAAGTCCATAATGCTCTCTGGGACAGAGACTTTACTGAATGGCATGCAATATGCATCATCTGGGTGATTAAAATGCTAATAATAATAAAGACATTAGGTGGTTATCCCAGGCCTTTTTTGTCCAGCATTGAACTTCATAATTTTGCTGCTTCTTTGTAAAATTTCCCTTCTGCAGCGAGCGGTACAAAATAAAATCTCTCACAATGATATTTGTAAAAAAAATTCATAAAAGTGGACATTTTATGAATTCCTGTGTCTATCTGCAGGTGCTTCCGCAGGCTCATTGTGTATTATTTTTTGAAAAGATATATGTAGGTTATATAGGAAGCATAATTAATGCTTATGAAGTAAAAGTTGATATGATAATCTCAGAGTGATATGATATGATATGATAATCTTGATCTATTTATCTATCCATCATTTATCTAAAGAGAAATCTAGTAGATTCATGGCTGGAAATATAAGCCATTCACACTCTGTGGTAAAGAAAAGAAACAGAATGTTCTATAAGGTAACCAGGTTGCCTGAAAGCAAAGCAGATTCTCTGTAATGCCCATTTTCATAGAAATTTATAATGCCATATGAATCCTAGTGGTGTAATAGCTACCACCTCCTCCTTATACTTCACACTGGAGTTGCTTTTGTGTCTTTCTTCTGGGAGAGGTAAATTTGAGGGTAGTAGCCACTATTTACAGTAAAAGGCTGTTACAGCATTTTTCAAGGAACCAAAATAAGAAAACGTTATAAGCGGGGGATGTGGTGAAAGCAAGAAACAGTGTACCTTGGGGAGCTTCTCAAGGGCTTTCAGGATTGAATAGCCTCCTTGGGGGATAAAAAACTTGATGTGGGATGAAAGTAATGAGATTTTCTTGCACCTTTTTTGACTAAAAGAATAAAGGTAGTCAAATGGACTGTGATTTGTTCCAGAAGAATACATCATCCTCCACACGTATTTCTTGAGATCTGATGTCATTCTGGATCCCAGTCATGCTGCTCTGAATCCCACACTTCCTGGACTAAGCTCTGGGTAGGCGTGAAGACCATTCCGTAGAGCCTCTGTCTATCCCCAGGATTCCTCTGCCTTGGAGTTAGTTGTCTTCTTAATCATGCTCGTGCTCCTGATTAGAACCTATCACCCAAGTCCATTGCTTTGCATTTTTCAATTACCCATCAATATTTCTTGAAGCTTTACCATAAGCAAAGCAGAGTGGAGACCTAAAGATGTCTGTAACTAGTGAAAGTTTATAAGCCAGCTTGGGGGAATCCATTGCTAGAATAGTGCTCTTGGGCTTAAAAGAAAAAGCGAAGGGGGAGGAGAAGCAGGGAATGGGAGGGGTGGGGGGGGAATAAATTTGACTATGAATCATGAGAAATCACTTAACCCGAGGAACACTGTGACAGGGTGATCAGAGGACTCCTGCAGGAGGCAGCCAGGTTAGACTTGCAAGACCAGCACTG
>CM053610.1:64652000-64706261 GCA_028646535.1 Procyon lotor
TGGTCTTTTTTTTTTAAGATTTTTTTCATCCATTTGACAGAGAGAGATCACAAGTAGGCAGAGAGGCAGGCAGAGAGAGAGGGGGGTAAGCAGGCTTCCCGCTGAGGAGAGCCTGATGATGCCCAATCCCAGGACCTGAGATCATGACCTGAGCCAAAGGCAGAGGCTTTAACCCACTGAGCCACCCAGGCGCCCATGTTCATTGTGAATGGGCAAGATAAGGGTATAGGAAAGAGTATTTTCTAAATTCACATAATGCAAAAAAAGTTTTCTCAAGGAAGTACCTCATAAGACAAGTGTTCAATAAGCCACATTGTGGGGGACTGTTGCTAACACACAGTGACTTACACAAGGACACATAAGGTAAAAAAGTCATTCCCTTTGAGGCCCTCTTCTACGATGTAAGGGAAGAAACTCTTGGGTCAGCTCTGAGTCCAAGACTTCTGTGACAGAATCCTCGCTCTGCCTCCTGATGTGAATTTTAGCTTCTAATGTAAAACAGCTAACGCGCTGTTTCTGCTGACCAATGAGGCTTCGGTTGCAGCAGAATGAGAGGCTGACACACATAACATTTGGGGACCTTCACAGAGCACTGCTCACTAGTTAACCTCTCAGGGGCAGGTAGGAGTTGCTGCCCCAGGCATTAATATAGCTGGGAAGTTGTCTGTTCTTAACACCATCAGGGTAATAAGAAAATCCGCTGAAGATTAGTTCTTTTAATTCAAGGTACCATCAGACCGAAATGCTGCACAATTCCTGTGCTGCCTCCAAATTAAGTGACTGGAGGCAATTTTCATTCTATTTTAAATTTCGGCTTTTCTACCAATAACACAGGACATCCCTCACTGCTCCATTACCATGGACGGTGCCCGTTTTTGACTTTGATTTCCTACTCAGCTTTTTAAAGCATCATGTTCACGCAAGTGGACTCAAGGCCCTCAGAACTAGGTCAGGCATTTGCTGGAGGTCATTACAAGGCTACAAAATAGAGCATGCTTAATTCTGTTATTTCTGAAGATTTTTTTCTTCTCTCTCATGTGCATAGAAGACAATCAGTACTTAATTAAATTTTGGAGCTGTTCCTGAAAATTTCAGACTGTCAAAGATGCATGTGGCCTCCTTTCACCCGAGCCACCCGTGAGGTTTTGACAAAAGCATGTCAAAGGAACGAGGTGGGCTTGTCGGCCAAAGACATAAGAAACTCTAACAATTGGTGCACTTCTATTTTAAACACTGATGCTCAAAATTTTCCAGCAAGAAAATCCTTCGTACACAGAGTTCATAGATGGAAAGACACGGTCATGAGTTCAATCTTTTCATTTTTGATAGCGCTGAGTCACTTAACTGAGGTAACTGATAATGCAGTGATACTCCAATAAATACTCAGGTTGGAATCCAATTAGCAGGAGCACTAGCTATCACTGGACAGTGAGTAGGCTCTGTGGTGACCAGGTCCTGCCCTCGGTTCCCCAGCAGCTACGTATGTGGTGAGTGACAGCTGCAACCCCTTCTGAGAGTCCTTGGCTGAAGGTAAACTCATCAGGGTAGGCCCTGTTCCTGAAGCAGCCCAAATCCAATGCAGGCTCTAAAGAACTTCCCCACTGAACCACTTGGGGGTCATCTGATCCATTAGAAAGCCCTGGAACTGGAGTTCCAACTGAGTTGGAATGGATCAGATGAGTTTCTAATGGATCAGATGAGGCCTCTGTGGACATCGCATTGTAGTCCATCTGCTTCTTGGAACCAACCCTGCTCTCCTCACTTCTGATAGGTTTTAGTCCCGGAACACTCGCCACTCAGCTTCTTTCATGGTAATTTCTATGTCAGAGCCTGCTGTGCAGAGAAGATCATTTGTAACAGTCAAAATTCAAAGCCCCTGAGTGTCTTTGCTGCCCCTAGTCCAGAGTTGCAGGTATCCTATAGTACACAATTGGAGTTTGGGGGGTTTTTTGGCTTTTGCGCTTCTGTTAAAGTTTCCTGATGGTAGAATTTGTGAAGGAAGACAGAATATAGTGTGAACAATTTAGAAAATGTCAAGAAGGAATTCCCTGGCCGGAGCTGTCAGTTCGGTGGAATTCTCTCTCTCCTTCCCTCTGGGATGGCAACATGGAAATATGAAACTGACATAAGAAACAGAAGACAATGTCTCATTATGGAAAGTTTCTTTTCAGTAAGTAAGAAGGAGTTTATCAAAGTGAGCCAAATCAACAATCAACCCTGGACTAAAGCACCTTATTAATGAAGGAGAGGGGACAATATTTAATCTGCCTGGGATCTCTTATCAATTGATTCCACGTAACTCACTGTGGGTTTTATTCAACAAGAACTAGGAGCTGTTTCTGCGCCTGCTGAAAATATTTTTATTGTGGAGCATCTGTCCCCGACTTTGCCCCATTCCATCCTGATGTTAAAACATGTTCAGACACTGGCCAATACTGCCTCATTCTGTCTTGACATTGTTACCCTATCTCCATAAACTCACAGTGGCTGTGTCACTAGGTCATGAAAAGATGTGAATTCATCACATTTAAGTAACGGAGGAATTAGCATTACATGTTAAAAAAAAAAAATTATGCAAGGCTTCTACATGGGTTTTGCAAAGCTAGGCATTTGAAGAGGTAGAAAGTAAAAAAGTCATATGCTGGGAATTCCGAGACTGCAGCACTGCTTTGCACGGAGTCGTTATTTAAACCAACCAGTGGCTAATGTAATTATTTTAGAATAGAGATAAACTCGATATAAGAACCAAGCAACGAAACAGAGCATGAAGTGTTCCTGTTTCTTTGTATACGCTAGCAAGACTTTCTCCCCGCAAGGTGTAAATGTACAATAGGAATTGATGGGATAGAAGGTACACAAATATTACATTTTGATAGATAAGACCACCAAATGGTCATGTCAAAAGTTCATGTCAATTTATTAGGGGCTGATTTTATCAAGTCCTCTTCCCATTCTTCCCCAAAGACTACATAGATTACTATTATGATTTTACCTTTTTAATCTGTTAATACAGTAAGTCTCATTAATACATATCTAAACATTGCCTATCCTTGCATTCTCGAATAAACCTTAGCAGGTAAGGATGTATGATTCTTCGGCAGTACTTGTGAACTTAATTCATGCTTTTGCTTTATTATTTTATTTAGGGTTTCTACATCTATAGTAGAAGCAATATTATAGTGTATATTATATAGTTTTATTCTTGTGTGTCACTTTTGGAAGCCTGGTAAAATCACTTAGGTAGCTCTAAATCAATTTTAACGCTCTGGAAGAGTTTATAAAACATAGGAGATTATCCATTTCTTAAATTTTTGGTAGAATACACTCTAAAACTTACGGAGTCCAAATTTTTTTTATAGAACCAAAACTTTGACGCATTTATCAGTAATTTACCTGTTAAATTTTTAAAAATTAAAAATATTTGATTTGGTCAATTACATTGGGTTATTTCTAGAAAATCATCTGTTTCATCTAAACGTCCAAATTTATAGAAATAATACTGTACAGAAATCCTTTCACAATTTCTGAAATCCCCTGCAGCTCCAGACACTAGAAAAGGCAAGGAAGAAGATTCTCCCCTAGAGCCTGAGGAGGTAGCACGGCCCTGTCTACACTGTGACTTTGGCCCAGTGAAACTGATACTGGATTTTTGAGCCCTGAAATATAAAAAGACAAACCTGTGCTGTTTTCATTCACAGAATTCGTGGTGATTTGGTAACTAATGTAGGTGCTCACCAGGACTGTTCACAAATACTTGAGTTCTCTTCCTTAGTCCAGGGGAAGCTCACAGTGTTTCTGTTTCTCACTGAAGCTTGCAGTGACCATAGGACTTGCTCTCACCAATAAAATGGGAAGTGGAGAGACAGGTGTTAGTTCTGAGTGGCAGATTTAAAAGCCAGTAGAAAATTCATCCCATTCTCTTTTTCCGTCTGTGGTGATCAAGATTTGGTGCCTGAGTAACTATGATGAGCAGAAACCCCTGAAAATCTATATTAAACTTACATCAGGAAGGAGAAGTCAACCTTTTTTGTATCAAGGCTCTGAGATTCAGGGAATGTTTGTCACTGAAGCATCACATAGCCTATCTTGACAGATACTGATGATAAACTTTGTGCTCATTTCACAAAACCCTGATGCCCGCTGCATGTACAACCGAGTACTCTCTCCGGCTTCCCTTCGTATTCCTAATATTCCTGATTCTCCCACAACTCTGAACAAACTGTGGTGTCCACTGTGGAATTATTGAAGGAATGGCTGAGGCAGGTATTCTAAGAAAAACTAAAACTCAACAGCAACTTCTTTCCTCCATGTCCCACTATTCTCTTTCACTAGACAATGGTCTTTGTCTGCCACCGTCATGGAAATCTCTGTGTCCCTCTGCAACGGCCCTGAGAGATGCCAGTCTTCACGCACTGATACCAGATGAGAAGGGGATGGAAATCCACAACACCCAGACCTCTGTATCAGAGTCACGTTCACTATCCAGTTACAGACTGCTACCTATGCGCTACCCCTTGACCCTCAGCTCACAACACCTCTTGTCATGATTTACCTGCTGGCTTCTCAAACCCAAAGATCTGCTCTTCTCTGGGAACATCCCAAATTGGCTATCCTAACTCTCGCCTCCAGCCCTGAGCACCGTAGATTGGATTTACGGTGATTTGGTTCTCTGTAGAAGGGATTCAGCAGCAGCATTCTGGAGCTGAGACTGCGGCAGCTAACCTTACAAATGGGCCACCCAGACCTCCGTCTGGGCCACAGGCGGCATCTCCAAAACGTCCCTGCTCTTACACAAGGCTGCATTAGGGGGCTGTCCTGTGCCACGTGACGGGAACTTCCTTCTCTCCAGAAGCTATGATCCGAGATGGCCGTAGGAAGTCATGGAAAATGTCAAAAACGAGAAGCAACACCTTAGCAAGACCCTGCTTCATGTTAAAGCCCTGCCTTTACTGGTGCAGAGATCTGCTAAAGGCTGTTATTTGAAATATCTGTAGATAGTTTGGATCTGTGAATAATTGCTATCCGCACATCTCAAATTCTTTACAGTTTTCTGTTAGACATATCTGCATGAGGCTATAAATAGTGAAGCAATGTCGCTCACTGTATAATACAGTCTCTGCTTTTACAACTCATCATGAACTTCTATGTAATTTATTTTTTATTGAAGAATTCCAATTAATGGCTTCCTGGTGATTTTAAAGCCTCAAATTATCAGTCTCTGAAAACAAAGCAGAGAACATAATTATCATAAACCGAGAATTTTTCATTTTGAAGCTTATCTGTTTGTGCTAAGTATCTTGTCTGTAAGTAATTAGTGCCTTTATTTTTTTTTCAGTAAAAATAATGACCATTCTATGCTACACATCCAAATTTTGTTAACTACTAGATGTACTGTATGTATTATATTTGAAAATGGACCACCTTGGACTAGTTTTAAAGTATTTCATCAAATGATAATAGCAACAACAAAATACATCTGTTTGTCAGAATAAATTATGTGGCATGTATTTAAAAAACCTATTATATCCTTTTGCTTTCTTTCTAAGAATAAAAGCTTCACAAAAATATGTACTTGCCATTTATTACCGGGGCTGCATAACAAGAAAAGACCCATTTTATCTTCCATTTATAATTCCTAACTGCTAATCAAATTGATCAGCCAATAGCTTGGTTGTAGAGGGTCTTTCAGAAGACCATTTCAAAATGTTTTACCAGAGATAAAACAAAATTCAATGAAATCAAACCAATTTGAATGACAATGTGAGCCAAACATTCCTTTAAGTCTTCTGAAAACTCAAGTTTCTCTGATTAAACACACACACACACACACACACACACACACACACACACACACAACACATAGTGTTCCCCTGATGAAACAGGATGGGCTATATCCTGAGAGACACATGGTTGCTCAGGCCAAATACTGTCCGAGAGCAGTCTTCCCACTAAGGCTAGGAAACGGACTTGGATCAAGGTTAGGGTCAATTGCTTCCCCTTAAAAAACAACAAAAACAAAAACAAAAACATTTTTTCAGGTTATAAAACTAATATGTTCCTTAAAAAACCCTGAAAAATACAGACATACATGATGTGAAGTGTCTATTTTCCCACTTTCCGTATATAAAGTGCTCATTTACCCACTTGTAACATTTTATAATGTCTGTTCAGTGAAAAAACAAGTACACACACAGATATTTTTAAAGGATAAAGAAATATAAATTTGTATCTTATTTATTTCACCTAATAGAAGCATTTCTCTGTGACACAAAGTATTATTGCAAAAGAATAAACAGCTGCATATTTCATAATACTGCTGTATATATCATAATTTAATAATTTCCTTACATCGGACATTTGTGTCATTTCTAAACTTTTTTTCTGATAAATAATGGTGCAATAAATTATGTCTATATGTGATTTTTTGAATACATCTCTTATTATTTCCTTAGGAAATAATCTTAAAGGACTACTACCGAGTCGTAGGTTTGAAAATTAAAAAAAAAAAAGAAAAAAGAAAATTTTAAAGCTCTTTGTTAATGTTAAAAATGGGATGTGTGGAGAGACTGTGACACTTCATATTCCTATATCACTGTGTGAGCAAGCCCTTTGTCCACACTCATCACCATGAATTATATTACTCATGTAATATAACTCTACTGCTTATGTTTATGCTGATTTAATAATAAAACGTGGGATTTTGTAAATTTTTCTATATTTTTGATGAGTCATAAGGTTAAATACATTTAACACACTTATCCTCTGCCCTCCTCCTCTCTTCCTATCTCCCTCTATATATATATGATTACTTATATTGACTTCTCCAGTATTTTGAAGGGGAGGTTGATTTTTTCTCATCCATTTTTTAAGAGCTTATTATATAGTAAGTATGTCTTTTGTATAATTACTGTAAGAAGTGTGCCTTAATATGTCACTTGTCTTTCAATTTCATTTATGTTTTTGGCATATAAATACTTTTTGACTTCTATAAATTGATTTTATGTGTTTTTGTTTTTGTTTTTTTTAAGTAGTCTCCCTGCCCAGCATGGAGCCCAACACCGGGCTTGAACCCTGAGATCAAGACCTGAGCTAAGATCAAGAGTCAGACACTTACGACTGAGCCACCCAGGCACCCTATAATTCATACCTAACAAAGGCCTTTCCTATTAAACATATGACAAATATCTACTTACATGTTATTTAATACATATTTTAAAATGAATTCTCTTTAAACTATTAATGATTTATTTTAGTGTAAAGGAAGAGGTAATGTTTTAAGTTCATAATTCTAAATTGTAAAGCAGTCTTCCTAATACCACTTACTGATCAACCACTTCCTTCTCTGGATATTTGTGATATTTTATGGATAGTGTCCTACATTTTCATAGATTTGTCTGGCTCATGGCTCCCTACTTTACTCCACATACCTATCTGCTACACCATTTTTATTGTTGTAGTTTAGTTGTAGATTTCACTGTCAAAGACAGAATTCTCATCTCTTTACCCTTTCTTTACAAAATCTACTGTATATTTTTACAGCTTCTTTCCCATATTAATTTTACAATCATAAATTTATTACATCAAATAAAATAATATTCTTGAAACTACCCTAAATTAATTTTAAAAACTGGGGAAAGTTGACAGATTTATAATAATCAGCCTTTCCATTCATACACAAGTTGCATCTTCACACCAAGTATCTCAATGTCTCTTAGCACGGTATTATGGTTTAATTCACATAGTTGCCCCTTTTACCCTGTTCTCTATTGAATTCCCAGTGTTTAACAAGTCCCTAGCCTACGGAGCTCCTACGGTCATTATTTATTGACGGAGCTAATGCTCTGTCAGTTCAAGCCCTTACTCTACCACTGACTAGCTCTGCAACGTGGGATGAGTATCTTCTCATCTTACAGCCTTGGTTTTCTCAGCTGTAAAATGGTGAGGCAGCTGTATCAACCTAATAAAGTTACCGTGGAGAGGAACACAGATTGACTCAACAACTTCAAAGAACAACTTACATGTCTTAAGTCTCCATAAATATGAACGACTATTATAGTTATCTGGGAGGTGCATTACAGGAACAATCAACAGAACCGCAGCCAGAGATGGAAGCCCAGGAAAAATGAGGAACCGATCATGACTCCCAACGCTTGAAGGCTGATTCATATAGAAAAGTTAAAAAATAATGATTGGTGGTGACGGAGAAGTTTTTGGATCCTGTAAACACCAGAATGGCTTAAAAGCAAGGCCTGTACACCAGGGGGATGTCTGCGAGCTGGGGAAGAGCCTGGCATGACTAGAGCCCAGGATGATCCCCAGGCTGATTCCTACAGGCGCTGGTTATAACCACCACAAACGACATGGAGGGAACACAACAGAGAAGTATCTCTGGGAAAAGAGAATATGTTAAACTCATCCTCAGCTCAAATATAAACCATATTTACCCCCACAAAGTGGGAAATTAAGGAAATTATCCAAATAATTCATATCCTTTTCCAAAAACAGCCCTCTGCTTGGCCTGCTTTGGTATGAACACAGTATACTTAGATATTTGAGCCCAACTGCCCAGCTGGATAATAGTTTCCATTCTCCACTTCAGTGTTCTGTGGACCCAGCCACAGTGTTTTAAAAAAGCCAAGGACTAACTTTAGCCACTGGTCCTGCTTTCAATAAAGCCTTATTTTAATAGAAACACTGTGTCTCTCTTCCAAGTCCCCACCTTTTTTAGGAAGCTTGCCAGCTGAAGGCAGAAAGAGATTTCTAGCACATTGTCCCCAAATTCCAGGCAGATCACAAAAATAAACTGTCCCAGAATGTATTCCTTTTAAGAAAAATTGCTTATTCAAGGCTTGCTTTTCGTATTTGCCTTCCTTCTTCCCTTTCCAGACACTTTTTCTTCTAACATCATGCTGTAAAGTTGCCATCTGTCTCAAACACATACATACACAAAAGGGAAATCCACTTACAATGAGTACTGGAAAGAAGAAAAATAAGTTGGTTACGAGTGGGTGTTCTGCAGCACATGACTTTTCCAACCCAGTGGCCAAAATCTGAATTACCTCCCAGTCAATAGTCTCCTAGTTTGGTTTTCAAGACAAAAGTAAAAATAAATAATTTTTTTTAGACTTATTTATCATTGTACAACATTCCCAAGGGAACACTTGATTTTTACAATTCCTAGGACATAGGGATGGACAGGAATTAGATTTTATAAAGAAGAAAACTAAGATCCAGAAAGGCAAGTCACTGCTGAAGATTACAGGTGGGCTGAAAATTGCCATGTGTGCCTCTGAGGATGCCCTGCATTAGAATCACCTGGTACACTTCTTCGAGTGCATCTCTTTACAGCATAAATTGAATTATATCATTCTTCTGTGAAAAAACACTCACTAGTTGCCTGTTCAGTTAGAAAGAATCCACATTCAGATCTTACACCTCTCGCCACAGACACAGAATATATCCCTCTCCACCCTGAGACCTCTTGGTTCATAATTCTAAATTGTAAAGCAGTCTTTACACCCCCCTCTTGGGCTGGTGAGGTCTCGTCTCATCCCATTTCATATGGGCTCAACCACTTTCTGCCCATACCCCCTTCTTGGCGGTCCTCGTTCACACGTGGGATGTTCCTGTCCCCGGGTCTTTGCACGAGCTCTTCCCTCTGCTTCTTCCCTCAAATCTCCAAATGGCGGTTCTTCCTCCCTATTTGAGTCTTTGAAAAGCCATCATCGTCCATACTAGCAACTGCAGTCCCACACGAGCACGTATGTACTTATTACACTTCATTTTTCATCTCATTGATCAATCTCTGGATTTAACTTCTTTATGACCTGTTTATCAGTTACCTCCCTGCCCACTCACACACACAGACAGACACCTATGTTTGACTCAAGCTCCACAGAGTCAGTAACTTGTCTGTCCTATTCAGTATCTATTGTCAGGGACACCGGGGTGGCTCAGTCAGTTAAGCATATGCCTTCGGCTCAGGTCATGATCCTAAGGTCTTGGGATCAAGTCCCGTATTGGGCTACTTGCTCGGTCTGCTGCTCCCCCTGCTGGTGCACACTCTGACAAATAAATAAATAAAATCTTAAAAAAACAAGTCCAAAACCTACTGTCAATAAACTGCGGCTTTCTTGGCACCATCTCAGACCGAAGCAGTTCCTACCTGGGACTTGGGGCCTGGGGACCTGAATTTTAAATACTCTCCTAGATTATTTCAAAGCACTTTAATGTCTCAAAAGTCCAGGTAATAAATGATTTAGCTGGGGCTGGACAGACACCCTTGACTTCCCATGACATGCTTTCCACTGCACCAAGCTGTGGTTTTAAAATCGCTGGTGTATTTCAAACAGCTGCCTTAGCAGGGAAGTCATTGGGAGATTCATGCTGGGCTTTCACTGTAGATGCAGATTAAGTGGTACCTTAAACTGCTTTCCCAAAATTCAATATTTCTGTCTCTAGTGTAGGCTTGGGCTTTGATGGGAAGCCTCAGAATTATTTGTGCAGATCAAGGGAGAGAACATTCTACACAGAGCTGGGTCTCATTCTCAGTTGACTCACTGACTGCTTATGGGACCTTGGGCAATTTTATTAATTTCTCTGCGTCTCATCATCCCCATCTGCAGAGTGAGGGTGTTGAGTTTGATTATCTCTGTGGTCCCTTTGCAGTCAAATATTTTATGGTGCCAAGTCATTCCAATTAATGCAAAAAAGAGCCCTTGCAGTTGCATTCAGTGTTGTGAAAGAACCATGAATAGCCCAGCATTCACGCCATGCAGCCCAGGCCAACCACAACTGCCCAACCCCAGTCTAATTCTTAGCATCTTGTCCTGTGTCATAGAGAGACAAGAAAATACTCCACGCACACTGAAGAAAGATGCATTTGTGCTGCCTCCATCCGGTTGCACTAAGATGCCAGTAAGAGATGTTTTGGTCAGCCACCTGGTAGGATGTACTACAGTTCTGTTTGTTAGAAAATTCTAACCTGGCCAATGACCCAAATAGAGTGATAGAATGTTTCCCTACCCTTCATCTTACACACATTTTAGAAAAACCTAAAAGGAATCCCCAATTGTTCTTCTGAGGAACTCTAAAGGCAGAGAATCAAGCTTCATGTTTTCACTTGAAAATAAGGGTGGAATAAAATCATCCTGATGTTTCTAAAGGAAAGAGGAGGGCTGTCTTTATTTGCCAGAACTGGCACGAGGCAGTCTGTGATATTCACTGCCAGGAAGTTCTTTAAAATAGAAGCCAACTGGTGTACAATGGATGGGGGAATGTTTTGGGCAAGGAGAGGGGGTGGCAGAGTGCTAATGGAAGGTGCACGAGAAGCTGATGAATGAGTAAAGCTATGACTGGGCTATCACATTCAGAAAGGAGGCAGGATAGATCATTTTGATTATATATGCCAAGGAGAAGAGGTGAAAAAAAAATACCAAAAAAAAAAAAAAAAAGCACTGCAATAGAATTTTTCTCAAGTAAACTTTTAGAAATTTGGTTCTCCATCTTGGTTGTGATTCTTTTTTGGTCCTCAGTCCTTCTCACATATTCTACCCATGGTACATGAGATTGCTCCAATTTAGAAGGAAAACATACCACCTAACGAATTACCAGTCCACTTCCCTTTCAGTGTCACTCTACATTTACATTTTAGATAACTTATATGTATGAATGCAAACATACGATTCATGAGCACACTACCTGACTTCTTAAGGCTCACACACAAATCTGTCTTTTAAGGTTCACTTCTTACGTAAGCAATAACCAATGGAATCATGTTTTATGGTAAAATATATGAATTATGAAGTACTTTGTGTAGGTGCTTCTGTTTATCTTCTGATGCCTGTGGATCTTAGCCAGGAGAAAAAAGAGGACTTGCCATAAATTTGATAAGGCCACACCACCTAACGATGAATAGTAGGCCTTATTTGTTCAATAAACAAGCAGTGGTGTTGGGAAACAGAACTGGATCTCACTTTCCCCAGCCTACAAATGTGTTCTCCCTCGTAAAACTTTACCAAGTTGTTGACAGTTAGCCACAACACAGAGACAAGGTTCCATTAAGTCATTGTGTACTTTTCAATTTCAACAACTCACATCGTAGATGTGATCAAAACAGTCTGTAAATGCTACTTAAAAGGCTGACAGCATTATACCATAGTGCGAAATGTTACCCGAAGAAAAATGACCACTGAAGATTAGAAAGGGAATTATTATACCCAATGGCTAGCAGCTAAGACAAGGAAATCCATTGCTCATTACCAGACAGTAGGAGATTTTCCTCCATCAGTCCTACGGGGTAAACCACTAATGTTTAAAATGTAAAAGTAAAAACTGCACAAAGATCTCATAATTTCAGAGTATTCTTAACCAAGACCTTTAAAGACACTGCCCCAGGAAGCTGCCTTCTGTAGAAGCTACATATTATCGATGCTATGTTAATGGACCTTGCTAATTCACGGGGTTCTCCTAAAAACCACATCTTCAGGTTGAAAGGGCCCCATCCCAGGAGCCAGAGGATCTCATTTCTGATAGTTGTTCTTTGCGATTTGGTAATACCAAGAGAGGTGAGAGAAGATGGGTAGTAAACAGATCCAAAATTTTCTAGGAAGACAGTCTAAACAAGGCTCTAAGAAAAGTCACTGAAAATGTCAGCCCAGCTGACAGAGAAGGTTCAGGGAGCAGCAAAGACATGGCATATACTTTTTTCATCTATTCAATCTGACCCTGGGCCCACCGCCATAATCTTTTTTAAGGTTAGTGGTGGGAAGGCTGCCACCCGAATGTTTGCAGAGGTCTCTAACATCCTCTGCTGAAGAACCCTAAACCTCAGGTACTATTTCAGAGGAAATGGACAACACAAAACACAGACAGAAAATTAGCCGCAGCAGACCCTGGATCTAAATAAGTTCCACTAGCCTTTCTGAAATCACTTAAAGGCTGGGGTTGTCAGGGGCGGTGATGGGGGCGAATGGAGTGCACATGCGTGTGTGCGGGTGTGTGTGTTTGTGTGCGTGTGTATTTTTCCCCAATGTAGACCTTTGCCCAAATATTTTAATAGGTGCAGAATAGAAACAAGGAAGAAGGGGAAAAAATTAACTATTTAGCTAAGCAATTTAAAACTTCTTTACAAAAAAAAGAATAATAAAAAGAAAGACTTTAACAAAATTGCAGCTATAGCAGGTCTGGGAGGGTAACTCGGTAAAATACTCAGTGGATGGCTGCAAACCTCTAATGGAAAGTTGTGTAAGTGGCTGAGGCCAAAGTAGGCATTAATTACAATGAAAAATCAGTTTAGAGTAGGCCACAACTAAATTGGAAGCTGGTCCTCTAGGTAAAACAAAGAAAGTGAACAGCAGCCTCAGATTTGATTACATGGCAATACAAGAAAAATGTGCTGTATGTTGTCTATTATTAAAGCTGCTTTGGGGCCCTGTGTTGGGTGCCTCAGGGATTTTAATAAAAAATTAGTAATAGGTCTGCTGCCCTGGCTTACTGTGGCTTTTTGGAGTATTTGTGGGTTCAGGGCTGGTCCTGCAGTGCAAATTAAGTCATTTTAGACAAGCAGTTGCAGAAAGTGTTATGTGATAGCAAAGTTCAAATACTGCACTTTGGCTCTAAAAGGACACAGCCCCCCCAATGGAGGCTGATTTGGAACTTCAAAGAAATAATAAAATTTCATCATGAGGAGGAGGGGGGGAGAAATGAGAAAAAAGAAAAGAAAAGAAGCAACTGGTTGTTTTTGTGTGTCTTTGATTGCTCTTGCCAAACACTAGTCCTGGTATATAAACTATATGAGTGCATAAAATATTGCCAACGCGTGAGTCAATGGCAGAGAAGGCAACTGTTAACCTGGGACTTTTTTTTTTTTTGTCTTACAAATGTTAACTCTATAACTCTTTTTATATTGATGTAGTGATATTAATAATATTGTTTTTATTACTAATATCACCACTGGGTCCATGGCACGACCGCATATATCCTAGCCATGAAACATTAACAAAAGTTCACCGTGATTAAGAAATCAAGCCCATAAATCTACATTCTTTCAAAGATGAAAATGTCTGGGCCAAATTATTTTCTACAAGACAGTTACGTGAAAAAGATATTTCCCAGCATTTCCTAGGTACACTATTGACCTGATGGTTGGCATTTGCTACCTGAGACCAGCAGTCCCTGGTCTTAGAGTCCTGATAAATGCCATACAAGCTCAATAGACTGAGACTGCTTCAGTAGCGGTGCATTCCCCACCTGCACCCTTGCCTAAATACCTGAATAAGCCCCACAAGGGAGATGGAATGAAGTGTTGACATATGATGGCTCTAAAAAGTGTGCACCTATGTGACCGTGAGTATACGTGGGTGTGGGTGTTGATGTGGAGGCAGGGGACTTTGAGTGAGAAAGAAAATAAACTTTTGTCTACATAATTGAAAAATTCTTTGTCATAATACTATTTATAAGTTTAATAAATAAGGGAAATCCCACTCCATGCCCATACAGAACATCCTCCCGCAACCAACAATATCCACATTTAGGACTTGCCTAATCTGTTGACGGAGGATCTGGTAGCAGAATTCAACAGATCTCAAGAAGTTCCAGGAAATCCCAATTGTCCCCAAACACCTTCTTCCCCTACCTGATGACCAATACCTGAAATTATATGACTTTAGAGAGCTACTCCTTTAGATTAAAGCACTGATTGCTATTAAAATGTGGATTTTCCTGCAAAATCTTTTTAACCTCGGAGTACTCGAGGAAACAAAGCACAGGGAAAGAACAAGGGGCCCACAAGATAGGGAACTGGCCGGAGAAGACTGGAAATAACCTTTCTGGAAGCAATGACTTCTCTAAGGGTCATCTCTCAAAGCCTCAGATAAGCCCTATGGAATCATGGAAAAGCTATCTTCTATTAAGAACACATACCAGAGGAGGAAGAAGGTGCCCTTCAAATGGGAAAGCACCATGATCTCAGACCACAGGAGTCATGCAGACTTAGAAAGCAATCATGCCTCTCCATTCAGAACCATGACAAATATCTGTTAAGCATTTACAAGGCTTCAAATATTATTCAAACTTCTGTGAAACCAGAAGTGAAAGACACAGTTCCCTTTGTCACCATCCCCAGGTTCCCAATGGTGCAAGTTTCATAAAATTTCCCCAAACTGTTGAAAAAGTAGGGTCAAAAAATAAAGGAGAGGATAAATGTGTGGGCAACACAGAAAAGGTGGTCAGAGGGTCACATTTCGGTTTAAGCCAAAAAGACTTGATGATACGGACATACATTCAAAGTTGTCAGCTAGAAGATGCCTACAGGTGGCTTCAGTTCTCCCAGCACTTTGGTTGGGGTGATCATATCATATATCTCTTCTGATTATATTAAAGAAACAAAACCCCGATAGCAGTGATTGATGTGTTGTACTCCAGCAACAACACCAATTTCAAAACAATCTATGAGGTATCATCCTGTACTGATAATACATTACGTCATCTTAAATGTTTTCAAAGTAGGGTACTCAGTTTTTCAGAAGTTACATAATCGTGATAAGGATATTTCAAATGTATGTCTTCTTCAATAACAAGCAGGCTACTGAGTTATGAAATCCATATATATATATATATATATATATATATATATGGTATATATATCTCCAGGAATCTCAGAATGGAAAAAAATCACATATTGAGATTTAAAGCAATGATAGACTATTTCTGTTTATATATATATTTATATATATTTTTTTCTTTTTTTTAAAGACTATTTTTAAGGCTGGTCCTTTCAAAGTGAAATTTGTTCCATAATTCCTTATACACAGAGGACCTTAAAAAGTAAAACTTTCTGAACTGGGTATGTTTTCCCAGTGCTTATGACTCCTTCCTAGACCTGTGCCATCTGCACAAAACCTTCACACAAGGATTTGCCTAAGTTCACAGGTGCTCAGTATTTAAATAAATAACAAGTATACATATTCCAATATCATGCAACCATTGTTACGCAGAAGTCAAAAGTACTTACAGAAATTTAAACTGAATTCACTGACTCTAAGCCCTGATTCCAGATGAGTTTGAAAGATACTACATTTTCTACCCATGTGAAAAATGACAGAAACTTCTAATACAACTCCCTCCCCTGAAGAATTCTAACTGTGAAACTGTAAAATTCAGGTGTTTAATATGTTGTATGGGGAGGGACAGATATACAGAATTCAAGTCCCTGAATCTTCAACCAGCCCCAAAAGGCAAAGACCATGTCCATCTTAAGTCTTATTCAGAGCTGAATTCTCATTACTCATGACAGTATCTAGCAGTGTCAATGAATAAATATTTGCTGACTGGCTGATGGCAGTGTCAGAAATATCCTGGTAACAGTCACTAAACATGAAAAGATGCCCATTCCTAGCACTTATAAACCTCAGGGTATATATAAAGAATCTTTATATGTCAAGTTTCCTCTTCGTGACAATGGTCTTTGGAGCCAATGTGGTTTTGTGTGTGTGTGTGTGTGTGTGTGTGTGTGTGTGTGTGTGTATCCTTCAGTTTGGCTTTTAGGATTTAGTAAAGCCCAGTCCTTCTCTTCAGGACATTCATCATGCACCAGGTGAGAGAGACAACCCCAGTAACAATACAGTGTCATAGCACAGTGCCATAGTATGAGGAGTAACAAAGTCTAATGGAAGCTCTGGGAGCACAGTGTTCTCCTTAGGCTTCCCAAGAATGTATAACTACAACTGGGCTGAAAACAGAGGCCCAGCTCCCACTGAACTTGCTGATCAGAAGTCACAGGAAGCTTTTATAAGCAGTTTCAGAAAAAGGGTTAAGAAAATGCCAGGAGCAGAAGATAGAAAAGGGAAAAGAGTACACTTGTGAGTTATAAATAGACTTGTTTTCAGAAAGCACTGTTGAGCAGGAAGGACTTTGGAGAGACTGGGTGTTCACCTGAGGAAGATATATGGCCACTCAAATTGAAGATGCAAGAAAGAGAGAGCATCCTTAATGGGGCCATGGTCCAGGATGCAGGATACAGTCTCCAGGAATTATCTTAAAAGAAGTTGCTATATCTTCTTCTAAACCAGTGGGGGAGGAATAAGAAAGGACAAAGATACAAATAAACTTGAACCTTAGTAGAAAAGGAAGTTGGGAGTACCGCTGCCCAATAAAAATAATAATGGCTCTGAGGATTGACTGCATTCTGAACTTTTCGAACATATCATGTCATTAGTTCTCCTGTCAAGTCCTATGACGTTAGAGAGGTTTTCACAAAAAGAATGGGGAGGAGGAGGGGGAGGGGGAGGAGGGAGGGGGGAGGGGGGAGGAGGAGGAGGAGAAAGAGAAGAGAAGGAGAAGGAGAAGAAGAAGAAGAAGAAAGTTTCGGACTAAGTCAAGGGCCAATGATAACTGGTGAAGCCAAGATTCTGTCTGATTTAGCAAATTCAGAGTCCATTATACTTCCAGCATACCAGACTGACATCTATGACTTTGCTTTTTTTTTTACGAAAGTAGCAGGCAAACTGCCCACTAAAAGGAAGAGGACTAAGGGCAGAATTGGTAGTTCAAACAAATAATATCTGAAAAAAAATGCGAAGGGGTAGACCTGCCATTAAAAAGTTATTTTGGGCAGCTTTAAAAGTTCTGTTAAGGTTGGAAATGATTAATTTTATCAATCAATGAAATCATAAGATTTCCTCACAATTGTGGGGATGAAGTCATTGATAAACTGAAGGTATGAGATAGAATGTAGCTGAGATGACTGACTGCTGTTCTCTGGTCAGATGGGAAGAAGTGATTACAAAAAGGAGGTGAAGGACAAGTACAGAGATGAAAAGATCTTGAAGAGTAAAAGGACATGAAGGCATGAGATGGAAGAAATATAGATGGTTCTCCAGAAAGGAAAAGCTCAGATTAACCACTTAAAGTGGATAAACAGTAACATCTTAATATAAGCCACTGAGATGAGTTGCTAAAGGATTGAAGGAAGGGAGAGATAATGGGGAAAAATTAAGGCCAGGGAAACAAAATCACTAGCATGTTACTATATTACCAAGATGGAGTTTGGGTAGACCTACAATAATGTAGGAAACTAGTTAGACAGGAAAACCCCAAATCCTAAAGGAAATTGAAGAAATCACTTGAAGATCTGTAAGTACATATGAGAAAGATACATTGATGGAAGGATGGACAGATGGATGGCGGATAGACAGAGAATGAGTATGTACTTCAGAAAAGGATATTTGTTAAACCAAAAAAGTACATTCAGAACATTGTCTTAAGATACCAAAATGAATGGATCAATTATGCCACAAATTATTTGTTTCACCTATGAAACATATGTCTCACATATCCTCTTAGAGGATAATAGGTTGGGGACAAACAAAATTAAAATGTAGCCCACATAAACACAACAACAAAGAACAATAATAGTTTTCTTTCACAGTGGTAGTATATGATTTTGGTGTGACTGTTATTTCTTCTTTGCACTTTCCTATACCATCCAAATTTTCTGTAGTGAACATATATTACTCGCAATATGAAATATTATAATGCATTTTAAAGGAACATGTATTGTATCATATTCTATCATTCTATAAGCATAAGAGACACTACAATTTTTTTTTAAGATTTATTTTTTATTTTAAAGAGAGGGAACACAAGCCGGAGGGGCAGGGAGAGGGAGAGAGAATCTCAAGGAGACTCCACACTGAGTGCAGAGACCTAAGTGGGGTTTGATCTCATGACCCTGAGATTACAGCCTGAGCTGAAACCAAGAGTCAGATGCTTAACCGACTATGCCACCCATGTGCCTGAAGACACTACGAGTTATAAGTTATAAGCATGCTTTAGATCTTTTTGGAAGGCCTGTAAATTTTTTTTAATAAAATATATATAAGACCTGTATAAATGTATATATAAATATATATAAATCACATATATGTATAATTACATACATGTGCATGTATATATTGTTCTGCATATACACACTGTAGGTAGACATATTTTTTCTTTATATGCACATGCATATGTGTGTGTGTGTGCGTGTGTGTGTGTGTGTACCTAGGTTTAAACATGGATGGAGAGAACACAAACACACGTTACCCCCTAGGAAAGGAGTAAATATCAACTATTATACTATTAACACTCTATATAAACACTACTATAACGATAACAAAAAAATTTTACCCAGAAAAATTGAACTGATTGAACTAAAAATTGAACTAAGTATCAGAATTTCTCTCTCCAATTCTGTAGGTGGTCAGCTTCTGTTAAGGACATGATGGTGTCACGAGGGGCCAGATCCACATAAGCCTTTGAAATGTACCCATTCTATTTGCCTCTCGTTTGATCCACACACTACAGGCTGGGACTCTATTTTTCTCCTGTCTTTTGTATTTGTGGGGGATTTTGGACTGTGGCACCCATCCCACTGACTTACTGCACACCGCTTTCTGGAAAGCTCTGCTCAGCGACATGAGGGCATAAAGGATTCAGATAAAGAATGAGGCCTCTCCTTATGGAAACAGTTATGTGACAGATTCCACTTTGTTTGAATAACCAGGCTACAAAAGGGAAAACGAAGTCCTCTTTGGTTCGCAGGAGGGTTCCTGACAAGGTAGCCTGGGAAGACTGGTCAACCCCGCTCAGGCCGCTCGGCCCCACAACAGGGAGCCCTGACTGGTTCTACTTTCACGTCTTCCCGGAAGAGCTAGTATTGTTTCTTCCACAAAGGTGCTTCTGTGTGCGCTACTATCAATAAATATTGTCCATCAAGGCATGTTTTCTTAGTCAATAACTGACGTCACATATATGATTTAAACCCAAATAAATGATTTTGTACAGTAATACACTGAGGCGCTGGAAACATGGAGAGGGAGCCAAACATGAACTCACTTTTCAGAAATTTAGGATCAACATCGAACAGAGCTCACAACAGGCCACCACCCCCATTTCCTCATAAGTTAGCCCAGAGAAAAGAGAGATGTGTAGATGTTCCCAAAACTGTTCTCATTGTTTCTTCCAAAGTCACCTGAAATGAGGAGAAAGCATGCAAGAACGTCACAGGAGAGCCACCTTTATGGACGTTTTCCAATCTCGTGTGTCTACCCTGCCACACACCTGACTTGTTCACAGGTACCTCACCAAAAAGCTTTGCAAAATCCTTCATTTGAAACTTGACTTATTTTTTCCTGTACCATTGTTCAGTTCAACCAGTGTCTGCTCTTACTACTGCCCCAACTACTACCCATGAACAAAAAGAGGGCTTGAATTTCATGAGTCTGTGAGATTTTCACCTTTCTTAAATGTATACTAAAGACCTCCTTAGTCAATATTTTCACAGACAGTTGTAATTAATCCAGGTTTTACTTAAGCTAACAAATGACTCTCCTTCACAATAAGTACTGCAAAGCTGACTCACGAATTTGCTAATGTCCTCCAGGTTGCTGACAGAGCCCACAGTTGCACAGTTAAGGGGTTTGGTTTTAATAAGAAATGTATTTGGGTTCCTGGTACCGAGCTCCTAAATCCCTTTCCTGAGTGATATCTTTTGTCACTCCCATGGAGACCTTTTGGAGCACACCAGTTTAGGCCAATGATGTGACTTAGGGGGGACCCTGGACAGCCTCAGGGAGAGGCCGGTCACCCGACACCCAGGGATTAGAGGGCTGGAACCTCCAGCCCTGCCCGCCAACAGGGGAAAGGAGGGCTGGAAATTAAGGCTCCATAAAAACTCTCAAACAATCATATTTGATTAGCTTTCAGGTTGGTTGTAGCATCCACAAGCCTGGAGGGTCACACCCCAGTACCACGGGGACAGAAGAACCTCACCTTATGTACTCCTTCATCTGGCTAGTCTTCTGAATGCTTTATAATATCCTTTATACTGGTAAACGTAAGTAACTTTCTCGGAGTTCTGTCTGCAAGCGTCTTCAGTGAATTCTTCCAATGCAGGAGCCACGGGAACCTCTGATTTATAGCCAGCTGCTTAGAAGCATAGGTACAAACTGGCCTTGTGATTGGGGTGTGAAGGGGCAGGGTGGGGACAGTCTCACGGGACTGAGCCCTCAACCTGTGGATCTGATGCTGTCTCCAAGGTAGACAATGTCAGGACTGTAGGACCCCAGTCAGTGTCTGCTGAGAACTGGAGCACTGCTTGGCATGGATGTTTCCATGCCTGGAATGGGGAAATCATGACACACAATCAGACTCCCCTCTCTACTTTTTAAAGTAAAAGTAAAAATGTGAACACTTCTAAGGATGCCAGGGACAAAGAGGATCAAGGTGCTAGGGGTGGGAGGTAGTTGCAGGGTTAAATAAGGTATCTAGGAGAGGTTTTATTGAGAAAGTAAGTTCTGTAAAGTGACTTGGAGGTGAGGAAGCTGAGGGTATTAAGATGCAGTGCATCCTTGCTATGTATTTAGGGTAAAATTAGGGGGCACTGTGGCTGGAACAGAAAGGTCAAGGGAAGGTCAAGTAGGAGATAAAGGCAGAACCGTGTGGGCCTTTGTAACAAACTTCCAATGTGACCAGCTTGGAAGGACCAGTTTGGTTACCAATTTAGGAGCAGATCAAATGGTACAGAAACGTGTTAAGATGCTACAGGAATCCTGGAGGCAAGATATGAAGACGGCTCAGGCTCAGACCGAGCTATCACTGGAGGTGACTGAGTTGCGGCTCCATTCTAAATGTCTTTTCAAGGTAGAGCTGACAGTATTTTCTCGCAGATTGGATGTAGCAAGAGAAAGAGAGAAGACAATTATAAGGTTTCTGACCTAAGCATTGGAAAGTTGCAGTTGACACCCACGGAGATCGAAAAAACTAAGAAAAGAGCGATTGGGGGGCAGGAGGGGGAGATTAAGAATTCCTTTCTGGATATGCTGGGTTCAAGAGATCTATAGCATATGCATATGTAGAGGAGAGGTCTTGTGGGCAGCTGGATATGAGGTAACGTTTCAGAGAAAGAGGTCCAGGCTAGAGAGATTAAAATAAGGAAAAGTGTGGTTTTCATTTTTTTTTCTAACCACTCTTAACAGTTTGGAAAATTTATAATTAGTACTTCAAGACTCCAATTCCTTTATGCTAAGGTATTTGAAGAGAAAGGGGGTGGGAGGAGCAGAAGGAAGGAAGGAAGATAGAAGATTGATTGATTATTGGGAGATTTACAAACAGAGAGTGTTTATTTCCCTAGACTCAACGTGCTTCAGATACAAGGCAAACTCCTGAGTAGTTTAAGTCAAATCCTAAAAACCCTTAATCCTATTTTCCCACAGATACACATCTTTCAATGTTTCTAAGTCATTCCCAGTAGATTTTCCATTAGAAATGGCTTATAACATTTTAACTTGGAAGTTTATCTGCCTCCAACCTTTCAAATAATTAAATATTTAAATGCTCGGGAAAATTGGCGTTTGTGAAGCAAGCATTGTTTTGCAATGCAAATCATCATCCTTAATTTCTCTGCTGGTAAAGTGAGAGTTACAGGGATTGGTTTTGCTCCTGGTGCGTGAAAACCAGAATACCTTCCCCCATTTTCTGGACTCTGGGGCGGCCCCTCTGTCAGAAAACACCTTCCACAGGAAAATGACAAGACAGAAAGGGAAGAGGAAGGAAAGAGAAAAGACAAAGGACCCCACCTTAATGGCCTCGGGTGCATTTTCCAAGCTGACTGCTGGTCCTCTGCTTTACCATCCACTGCTCCGTGGAGGCAGAACAAGCCTGGGGGCCTTCTGAGCTGGCCTACAGCCCCAGCAATCCCCGCGTCAGGCGGGCCCCGCTCACAGGTGAGCCTCTACTTCGGATAAGGCTCTCACCACCTGCCCCTCGAGGAGCATGGAGGGCAGGCCCCCGCTCCACACCCCTAGGAACCCCTCCCTGGAGGAAATCGTGGGGGTGTTTACATCTGCTAGAAGAGGAGTTCATCCAAGGAGCTGTATCCGCATCCACCTTTTGCCCCTCCACTAAGACTCTCTTCACTTACTAACAAAGGAAGAGAGAGAACTTTCTTCCCCTTGGATTTAGTTTTGAGGACTTAAATATGTCCCCGAGAGCCAAGTGTGGAAAACGAAGTAAAAGAAAAGGGAGAGAGCGGGGAACTTCAGCACGAGGATTCAACGGATTCAACGGAGCGGTGTCTCCTGGCTGTCTTCATCTGCATTAAATTGGTCATGACCTTCCAGGTGTCTTTAAGGTTGAAGTGTTTGCTGGACCATTTCGAGCTGAGCCGCGGGGTCCACGTGACCCTCCTGACATCAAGAGGCAGGCTTTTAAAAGAACAGAGGCACCTTGTCAGGGCCCCGGGGTCACTAATAGCCTGCCTTGAGCCCCCAGATAGGTCACGTTCGGCTTCCTCATCCAACACAAAGGGACTGGCGAGGGAGCTGGGGAGGGGCGGGGGGATAATTATCATTCTGGTGTTTTTTTTCCTCAGGCCCCAAGTTATGCTCCGTGTCACTGTGTTAATGTGCCTGCAACCAGGGAGACACATAATGCTCCTCTCAGCCCTGTTTATTAGCAAGATCCATTTGCAAAAGGCCCTTCTTTTGTGCCACAATATGAATGTGCTTTGATGGCAAATAATTACGGGCAGTCCTTTTGACATGAAGATCCACAGGCTGCCCTAGTTAAGCCAGTAATTAGCCTGTCCTCCTTTTTTTTTTTATATTATTATTGAGAAACTACAAATTATCCTCATATGTGCACCGGCCATTGCTTTTTCTCCTTTCTATTCCCCCACTCTCCCCGGCTCGCTCGCTCTCGCTCCTTTCCGTCTCCCTCTCCCTCGTCTCCCTCAGCACTTTGGATAAGCGGAATGCAGCTGCACAAAAGCAAGATAAAGCTCGACCATCAAGATGATGAACAATCTGGATGAAGAGCCTTCGAGATGAACACAAAAGCAGGAGAAGTGCAGTTGATGTAGGCCTGGACAGCTGAAGAATGCCGTGGTCCAAGGATGAATAGCCCTCATTTGTGAATATACAGATTTTCCACAATGAATAAAAACTGAGTGGAGGTCACAATAAATAAACTTTTCCCCCCTTCCTCTCCAATAATAATTCAGGTTCCCGGCACCAAACAGCTGTAAATTGAAGGTTGTGCTTAGTTTTCTCAACTCTCAAAGGGGATAATTAAGCTAAGATCACATTGTTTGATATATTAGTGTAATGACGAGCTACTATATTCCGCTAGTTTCGAGTTATCTTAGTTTTTCTTTCCCCTTATCTTTTTTTTTTCAAATTACATTTCAAATACATTTTAAATGTAAGAACAGCAGTTCTGAAACAGAGTTTGCCCTCTGTTTGGATCTACTTGAAATGTATTCATATAACATTTAATTAAAGCGGCAACATCCCCCTTTAGAAAATGTGTGGAGGTAGAAATATCTATATTATCTGACTAGTTCTGACATAATCTTGCCAAAAGGCTGACTCTTTTTCCTTATTGGTGCAAGATAATTAGACCATCATTAACCTCCTGAAGCATCACTGTCAGTATTTCTTGGTGTTATAAAATCAGGATTTGGAAAGATTTTAATAATTTTGCTTAAGATCACCAAGAAGGCAAAGATCAGTTCTGAAACATGCTCAGCTTAGAAGATTTCTGAAAACCAGAATCTGCGAGCCTAAACTTTATAAAGTGCCTCAGCCCACAGGAAATGCTACCAACGGTATTCCTCTGCTCCTCATAACACTGTCTCCTATTTGTGAAGTCTTGACAATAAAAAGGCCCAAATACTGTTTTGTGTTTTGTTAACGTAGGTTAGGTTGTCAGTTTCTTTCAATAATTTTTTATTTGAAAACGTACTGGAAAACCAGAATATCTGTATCACATAAAAAAGAAACAGTCCATTTTTAGAAACCTTTTCTTTTCTTTTTTGGTGGGAGCGGAAACCATAAAATAGTCTTGACTTTAAAAGCAACCATTTACTGCCAAAGGTTTGATGGATTTTGTTGTTCATTTGATTGGTTAGTTGATTGACCATTTTTCCTAGGACCTTCTCTATTCTCCCCACTTAGTCCCAACTCAGAATGGGTTCTACCATATCCATACTTAGGAAGGTGTCCAGATTTGAACCAGATATGGAAAACTATTTACAAGCAGGAACACTGAGTGTGGAAAAGTATGGAGAACCCACCCTTGACTCCACTATAATCTCAGCCCCATGAAAGAAAAGGAACTTCTTAAGGGTCCTCACCCTGGAGACTCCAGCTCAAGGACAGCCCATCCTTTGCATGACCCTTCCCCGTGACTTCCCCTCTGAGAGGAACCCGAGGGAAAAGCTAGCCATTACATGCACTGTGTGTGCAACAGGAGAAAGCACAGACAAGAGAAAAACAAGCCTGGAGCAATACAAACAGAAGAGTTTGAGCCCACTCACAACGTGTACCCAAGAAAGAATCCTCAGACTCATGAAGTTTGTTTTTTGTTTTTTTGCTTTGCTGCATCAGTAAACCAGCCAGAGACAAAGAAAAATCAGGCTGTGGGCCTCAAACAAAGACAATCATTGCTACCTCTATTTGCTGCCATCTTGGGGCTATTTTTTAAAGGACCAGCACATCTATTTGGAAATGTTATACAGGTTTAGGCCAAGGAAGTTTAGTTTAGGAGTTAACCTGGGTCAAATGTGAAATAGCTTAATAAACTTTTAAGTGCTGGGAGCAGGCCAGGTCTGGTATGATGTACATGCCTGTCTAAAAATTCAGCTAATTAGCATTTCTCTCACCTCTCTCCTTAAGGCTTATTAATTCTGCCTACAATTTACCGAATGCTTCCTACATCCTTGGCACTTTCCTAGCTGTAGAATCTTACAGAGAAACAAAACACGTCACATTCCTGCTTTCACGGAACTTACATTTCCGTGGGAGGACATGGAGAATAAACAAACAAATAAAATACAGCATACCAGGAAGTGATAAGTGGTACAAAGAAGAAGATAGGAGGATGTGGAGGAAGGGATGTATTTTGCACAGGCTGGTCAGGGAAGGCCTACCTACTAAGGTGACCCTGACCTGAACAAAATGAAAGAAGGAGTCACGCAAAAGCCATGCAGCTTTTGGGGGAGAGTTTCCCAGGTTAAAATGAACGCTCGGTCAAAGGCCCTGAGGCAAAAGTATATTTGGCATATGCTCTCACCAGCAAGAAAGGGGATGGGGAGGAGGTCAGAGAAGGGACACAGGGCAAGATCATGCAGAGCATCTCACCATGAAGCCGAAAGGAACCATGGTAGTTTACTGGCTCTGGACTTCTAGCTAATATGCTTCTATAATACGGTTGACCTATATGAGGTACTGAAAGGAATATTCCAATAGGTGACTGGTTGACTCACTGTGGTTTCATGTTATGAAATATTAGGTGTTGATTAGCAAAAATATGGTGCAATTAAAAATGCCTATTGCAAACACAACTCTCTTCCCTCCAAAAAAGAAAAAGAAAAAAAAAATAGGCAAAAGATGGGAACAGACACTTCACCAAAGATATATGGATGGAAAAGAAACACGTGAAAAGTTGCTCATCATTATTAGCCCTTAGGGAAATGCAAATTAAAACTATTAGATAACACTACACAGCTCTTAGAATTGCTCCAATTAAAAAAGAAAATGGTAATACAAAATCCTGAAAAAGATATGGAGCCACTGGAACTTTTATATATTTCTGGCAGGAATGCAAAATGGTAAAACCACTCTGGAGTATAATTTGACAGTTTTTTATAAAGTTCAACATACACTGACCCTATGACCCAGCAATTCCTCCCTCGAGGGAATCCCACACCTGTGTCTTACACATGGACACACACAAACCTGTAAATAAACATTGAAAGCACTTTCATTTATAGTCACTAAAAGCCAGAAACCGAATGTCCATAATACAGTGAACGGATAAATAAATCATGGTATATTCACGCACTGGAATACTCAACAATAAAAAGGAATGATAAGTAACAATATGGTGAGAAGCAAAAGTATTTGCTAGGTGACAGGAGCCAGAATGGAAAGGAGACATACTATGTGATTCTATTTATATGGCATTCTCAAAAGGGCAAAATTATAAGATCAGTAATCAGATCAGAGGCTTCCAGGGGCTGGTAAATTAGAGGAGGTACAAATTGGCTACAAAGAGCCATGAGAAAACTTCTTGTGATAATGGAAATATTCTCTCTTAATTGTAGTGAAGGTTACACATTGTGTATGTTTATCAAAATTCATAGAATATACACCTAAAAGGGGTGAATTTTATTACATGTAAATTATATCTCCAAAAAATGCCTGCTGCAATTGTGACACATTTTCAGGTGAGTACAGTAATCTAAAGATGATAGATTTTAGACAAACCATGAGAGACTGTGGACTCCAGGAATCAAACTGAGGGTTTTAGAGGGGAGGGGGGTGGGGGACGGGTGAGCCCGGTGATGGATATTAAGGAGGGCACGGATTTCATGGAGCACTGGGTGTTATACACAATGAATCATGGAACACTACATCAAAAACTAATAACGTACAGTAGTACATATGTTATGTATGTAGTACGGTGTTATGTAGTAGTATGGTGACTAACATAACATAATAAAAAATTATAAAAATATTAATTTTAGTGCTCTCTATCTTCCCTACTGAAGGCACAATTAATTTATTATTTTTAATAATTATTATTTTTATTATAATAAATAATTTATTATTTATTAATTTGCTCTGGTTTCTCCTCATTCACCCAACAAATCAAAGAGCCAGAATCAATCCAGATACTTATTAAGTACCTATTATTTGCAACACACTTGAGCAGATACACAAATGTGGTGCCTGCTCTTAGAAGAACAAAATTCAATTAGGTAGGGGGAAATACATATATGAAAAGAAACTAAAAATGTAAATCAGTATACAGAAAGTGTCACTTAATTGGCATGGGCAATTGCTATTATTCAAAACAGAAGTCTTGCACCCAAGAAAATAATACTTATTATCATCATTCATTGAAGAAAGCCTATTGCCCGCCAAGCCCTTTACATGGATCATCCCATTTAATTTTCATAATGATTCTGAGATTTCAGTTTTATTTTTTAAAAGATTTTATCTATTTGAGAGAGACAGAAAGCATGAGCTGGGGGGAGCGGAAGACAGAGGGAGAAGAGGACTCCCCACTGAGCAGAGAGCCCACCCTAGGGCTCCATCCCAGGACCCTGAGATCATGACCTGAGCTGAAGGCAGAGGCTTAAGTGATTGAACCATCCAGGTGCCCAGAGATTTGAGTCTTTAACCCATTTACAAATGAAGAACTAGAACCTCAGAGAGTTTGAGTAACTTGTTTGCGGCCCCTCAGCCATGGATGAGCCAGGATGTGAACTCAGGTGTTTCTGCCTGATTGCAAAGCCTGTGAGTTTTCCACTATCCTTAGCCGGGTTAGTCGAGAAATAGTCATGAAAGTGGTTGAATTTCAGCTAAACTTTATAGGGTGTAAAATTCTATACAGGTAACAATGAGATCAAGGGTGATGGAAAAATCAAGAATTGTTCAGAGGCAAATGAAAGCAACAGAAATAAAATGTCTACTTTGCAAATATTGTTAGATTGCATCCAGTATGAGTGAGCTCTCAAATATTTCATCGTAAGTTTGGTGCATAAACAGTTCCCTCTTTTGTTTATTTATATCTAGCCTCCAAATCAGGTCAAAACATTTCAAAAGTAGAGACCTCTCTTACTGAAATGAATTTTCCATGTTAGGAATTTTCTTCGGGGAGGTGGTGGTGGAGATTTCATTCAAGTTGGCTTAGGTGAGTTATTCCCTACTATGAACCTCCCAGCTAGCTTTAAGAAGATGGAGAAATGCAATAAGACCCACCACAAACCACAAATAAAAATACTCACACTCTTTTATCCCTGAGTTATAGCTTTAAGATTAGACATTTAAAATCAGGATTATCTAATGCAACCTAGGCCTTTGTTTTTAAAGGGTCACACTTCTTGTTTTTGCACAAACAGAAGGACCTTCCTCTACACACCCACCTTCCCCTCCCCCATCTCAGTCTTCTGATGCTCAGATAGCATTGGGATAAGCAGTGAAAACTTTGAAGCAGACATGTACTGCATCCCAGTGAGAAATAATTAGAAAAATGGGCACTCTTTTAGAGTCATCTTTTTTTTTAAAAAAATAATAAATGGTCAGATAGTAAATATTTTCTGCTTTGTAGGCCATAAGGTCTCTGTTGCAACTACTCAACTCTGGGTTGAGTAGCCATAGATGATACTTCAATGCAAGGGTATGACTGTGTTCCAGAAAAATTTTATTTACAAAAGCAGGAATCTCCTGCTCTAGGACGGCGATGGTGGTCTTGCTGCTGACCTGTTATACAGGTCAAGAAACAGGACCTCAGGAATTGTGAACTGCAACCCACAAAAAGTGTTGCCCACCACTGCAGCTCACAGACTGGGCATGCTGCCTACTCGATTCTTACCCACTATGTCCTCCATTCCAAATTTGGTCTTTTTACTTGTCCAGCACTGAAACTGCTCATGGATTTCCATTAGCACTTGTGGCAAAGGCAGTGGATTTATTAACTCTTTTTCTTCACTCAATATCCTCATTTATAACAAGGTGTTTTCTGGAGAACACAGAGCAAGATCAATAACCAGAATGGGGAGACGCACAGTGTTAGTTACTCAGTTCTCTTTATGCCCCCACTTCATTTATGATCGTTTCCTCTCTCCCTCCCTCTCTCTCTCTCCCTCTCCACAGTTGGATTTTCATTTAGCTCTGATCCAAAACAAAGTACATTTTGTTGGCTCCACATTAAATACATGGCTCAGCTGATTATGGTCAGGTTAAGGTAGAATTACTTTCAATTTATCACGAATAGGCAGGAAAGCAAGACTTAAATCTACAAAGAGGGCTGTCTTCTTCTCCATTCAAACCCCAAGACTCACCAAAGACATCGTCAATCAGCAACTGATTTTAAAATTCTCTTAAAAATGTTTTACTAGTTCACTTTACTTGGCATTTTTATCGCTATGTGTATCTGTAAAGTAGCGATATAATTAGTAAAGCTATTAATGTTTCTTATGCTTAGTATTACAAATGCTATAAATCTAGCTTATTGCAAAATAAATAATGATGATAACACTGTCAAGCATCTGTATAATTGCTGGACGGCTTTGTGTAAACCAAGGTGTTAGCGCTGTGAAATAGCTTACTCTGGGGCCCTCAGCCACGCTCCCTTTGAACAACTCAAGGAACCCAGAGGCACCATGGAGTAAGAACCCCATGGTTCCCCTCACATTTCACAGCACAAGACAGCCCCAGCCCCCTGACTGGTCCTCAATGCTCCTCAATGCGCCACTTCAGCCGCAAAAGAGGTTCTTTCATTAGGGCAGAGTAGACATAATAAGATTCTACTGGTTCTATTGTGAAACTAAGGTGTTGGAAACCTCTTGAACTCCCCGTTATGAATATCTGCACACTTGCTGTGCTCTTAAAATTTTCCACTCCGCAAGAAGGGATGTTCTAAGCAACATAGAACCCTACTTCTGAGCAGAGTTTCCCCAAACAAAAGCCCCACAAATCTGAGGTCAGAGCCCTTTGCTTAGGGTGACGACACCTCCATTTGTCTTGCTATCGGCCTCATACCCCACCGCCTCCCGACACACAGAAGAGGGAGCCTTATCTACAGGTTCCCGCACGCATTCCTGTTTTTAGTACGCAGGAAGGATTAAAATGAACAGCCCTGCACACTGGTCCTGAGTAATGGGCCTTCAAAAACCAAAGTATTAGACAAATATATCAGCTAAGAGATAGAATACCAAGGGCTAGTTCCACAGTATCAGCATTTTCAACTTTCATTCTAAAGTGACTGGATGATAAGAGGGCACAATTCGTATTTTGAATTCAGGGCGAGAAGATCTTTTTAATAAAACTGTTTTTACGAGGTAGCTATATATCATTTCTTACCAAAATGCAAAACAAAGCCCAGGTTTTTTTTTCTCCCTCTCTCTGAAACATCCATAATGATAGATTTCCATTGTATTTTTTCATCCCGTGAATGAATTTTTCAAGACAAACTTTTCTTGCTGCTGCTGTTGTTGATGGTGCCAAAAGGTTTCAGGGAATCTTACTTTGCTCAGAAAGCGGCCTGCAGACCCAGACGGAGAGGGAAAGGAAGTCGTTTGGGGGAATAATGAGGGCCGAGCCAGAGCCCCCCATGGTGGCAAGTGTGAGGCAAGTGAATAGGATAGCATTTTGTGTGTTCAAAAGGCAGTCTCTTCTGTTATCCTTGGCCTGTTGCGCTGGCCCGCTAACCAGTTAACGCACACTATTAGCATTTCTACGGCACTTTATATCTGCAGTGCCCATTGCAAATCGTATTTGTTAACTTCACAGCGCTCCTTGTGAGATCATCACCACTGATTCACAGCAGCCCTGGTTCAAGGGGCTATGAGCGGATGAGCAAAATTAAGAAGAGGGGCATTCCCGTATTTGGAATGCAATTCTAACCAGGACAGAAAGGACGCTTCGGCAGAAGATGTGCCCACGCTCCTGGCCGGCGACTCCGCTCTCCATAGTTTCACTCGTCTCTCAGATCTATCACCTGAGTTCATTCACGCCCTTCACGAACCTCATCACTGTCGGACTTATTACTTGAGGACAAGGCTCACATGTGTTTTGTTTGCTTTGTGTGGTCGCTCTTCCTTTTATTTTCCCGGAACTAGTCCTTTCACATTTCGACATGCAGCCAGTCTTTCTGTCACGAATGGTGAAGAATGCATGTTTACATTCCATGACCTCATGCATTTTACAGGTCAAAACCTCTCTCTGGTTCAGTTTTCCGGAACCAAGTCTCCTTCTAGAACTCTATATATCCTTGTATTAATGCCTCTGTAGTGGCTTTAGTTGCCTTTCCTGAGTTTTCTTCTAAGACATGTACTACATTGATAATGTGAATGTCAGATTTGGACACTTAACCCTTTGTTTTAAATCTATCATTATTCCTCCTGTTCCCAGTGATCAAAAGGTAAGGCCCAACAAACAAAAGGATGATAATAGCTTCCAGAGCAGAATTAATGGTTGAACAAAACAGAGAACTCTGGGTGGATCTGTGTCAACTGGACAATCACGCTGACCTCAGAGGAAGAGCCTGATTTCTAAAGACTGTCAGAGAGTAACTTCCTGCTTGTCTCAAACTTCTTTCTCAAAGGAGCTATGGAGACGGAGGACATATCATAGGGAGAGTCAGAAAGAAACCAGCCCAGGAATGTCTAACACCCTCATGGAGCTGCCAGACCTCCCAGCAGAGGTATATAAGACCCAGCACTCAAAGCTGCCAACCTCATCTAAATGACTGGCCCAGATTCAGAAAGATTCCCTCAGTCACAACATGATTTATTGAATGCCTACTACATGCATTTTTTTTCCATTCTGAAATAATTTGATTCCCAAGTGTTATAAAATTGACATGAATACATATATATATATATATATATACACCCTTCACTCAGATTCCTCAACATTAACACCTTTATAACCATCACACAATTACCAAAATCAGGAAATTAGCACTGAAACAACGTTATAATCAAATCTAAAGATTATATTCAAATTTTGCCAAATATCCTATCGAAATCCCCCCTTTTTTTTCTGGTCCAGTCTCCCATCTTGGATCATACATTGCATTTAGACAGTTCTTCAATCTGTCATTTGTCTTCCATGATCTTGATATTTTCAAAAAATACACGTCAGTTATTTCTTTATTGTTAATGTCTCCCCATTTGGGTTTGTCTGATGCTTCTGCATGATTAAATTCAGGTTATAGATTTTTGGCAAGCATATCATAAATGTGGTGTTGTGTCCTTCTCAGTGCATCATATCAGGAGGCACATGGTTTCTATTTGGCCAATTATTATTAGATCATAAATCTCATTCTTAAAGATGTTATTCTGATCACTTGACAAAATTTGTCAAGTTTCTCCACTATAAAATTACTACTTTTCCCTTTGTAATGTCTATGTATCTTGGGGAGATGGTAAATACCCTAAGATGGTAAAAGTATCTTGTTTTTCATCATACATGCACATACTGACTTTAGCATCCTTTGCATATTTTATATGGCACCATTTTGCTAAGCACTTTTGATGCCTTATTTCACTTAATCCTCACATCCAAGGCAGATATTATCATTATTTAGCCTCATTTTATGAATGAGGAATCTGAAGTTCAGAGTAATTCAGCAATGTGACCTAAGAAATATAGCTACTAAGTGATAGAGCCAGGGTTTGAACCTAAGTCTGATTCAATTACTCTAGCAAATGAGAAGAGGCCTACCAGCACCTAAAATCTCCATTATTTGTAGCCTCTGGGCTATATTTTACTACCATGAGCGTATCACTACTGAGAAGCATAAAAGTACACCTATTAATGATACAATTATTGATATTCCAGGCCACAACAGAAAGTGGGGAGGATGTGGTAGAGGGAATACAAAAATATTATATTCAATTCACCTGGGATTGGCACAATATTATTTTTTCTTCTTTTTAATTTTTTTTTTTTTTTGAGCATAAGCTTTTAGTTGGCATTGTATAAAGCAAGTTGATAGGGGTGGCCCAACACTTTAGAAATTTAACATTTAAATAAATCAAGACCAATGGATTATGCCATAAAGCACAGATGAACTAGCAGACAAACTCTAAGGAGTTAGGGATCTCTAATATTAAAACTGTGAGACAGGTATGTCCTGAGACCCAGATAAACAAAGTCTTGAGAGAGATCCTAGACATTGAATGTTTAACAAATATAAAGCCATCGAAAAACTCTCTTCTCATTAAATAATACCAGTTTATACTATTTTTTGAGTTCATGAGTTCTTTGAGAGCAGAGACCATGTCTATCTTATTCCTCAGTGTATCCCCAAACCTAGTGCAATAACTGACTCAAAGAATTCAATAAATATTGAATTGAATGTTCTGGTCAAAGTATCATGTTTCAAAGTGTGTTCTTGGCAGAATATATGGTGATAATGAGGTTCCTGAAGAAAGTTGGGAAGGTTGGAGTAGTAACTCACCCTGATAAATATATTTCTAAAAATGGATTTCTTGGGCCCAGTACCAATAAACATTTCATCTTGCCTTAATTCTATACACTGCCATGTAGCTTGTCTTCAAGAGAAAAGAGTTGGCCCGGATGACACATTGTGTTGCTGTTTTGTTTTGGGTAAAGTTACTATACTGTTTACAAGCCACCAGCACTCATATAGAAACAATTATCCTCCTTCCTCGAAATATTTCTATCATACCCCCCAAACCCATATTAGTCAAATTCCTACACTTACAAGTTATAGAACCTGACTCAAGTTTGTAAAGATAAAAGATATTACTGGCCCACATAAATGGCTTCAGACACAGCTAGATACGGAACTCAAATGACGTCACCTAAAGATGTCTGTTCCTCTTGCCATCTCTTAGCTCTGCTTATCTCTGTTCCGCTCAAACTGGCTCTCCTCACACTGTGTCAGAAGAGCTGCTAACAGCCCCACAAGCACACATTTCCGGCCTTGCAAGCCCAGTGGAAAGAACAAGTCTTCCCTCTAGCTCCGCCAATACTGTTTCAGGATTATGATTGGCTAGATGGAGTCAGAGGTCCATCTTTGAACCAATCAACATAGCCAAAACAGTGAGATATTCTGATTGGCCAGGCCTCAGTCACATGCACAAGTCCCTGGTGGGGCAGCTCAGCTGAATCAATCATGTGGCATGGAATTCTCCCACAGTAAAGAGAATTTTGTTGCCAGAAAGCGAGTGGAGAGAAGTAATCAACAATAGTTAAAAATGCCAGACGTTCATGATAGTCGACACTTAGTGTCGACACTAGTACCTGGGAATCTAGTGCCCTTGCTCTCATCAGCCTTTCTTGACCTGTCCTGGCACCATAACTGCTTTCTTTTCTGACCTCCAGGGTGTTAACTCTCTAGTCATGCACTCCCCATGAAGCTCTATAACTGAATGTGGCATCTCTACTAAAATGACAGGCTCTTAGAGGACAGAGACCCTGTCTTGCTCGTCCTAGGCAACGCTCCTTCGATTCTTGTACGGTACATATGACACTCCGAAATGACTGCCAAAGTCTTAAAGCAGAAACTTCTGTCGTCACATCAGCTCATCGGAGTCCTCCTTGTTGACTATCTGAAATTTAGTCCGATCTGGGCTTCTTCACATAATGGGCAACTGAACTCAATGCAGTGTAGTGGCAAGAGTCTCTTTCTGTTTTAAATCGTGACAAAGAGAACCATGCAGGGACCTGGGACCGAGATCAGGCCGGGCCCCAAAAAGTCCTTCTTTCAAAAGTTAGCAATGACTTTCCCAACTAGAAAGCTCAGAAGAAATTCTAAATGAGATTTTAGCTCCTGCCACTGATAGAAGAGGAGCTGCCATGTGAGACGTGGAAAAAAAGACAAAAATCCCTCAGTCCTGTAATGCCAGCCCCACTTCTGCTTCCTACACCAGCAGTTGGCTTCCACGGCCTATTGACCTTGTGCCAGGAAACTGGTCACGTGCAGCTCAATTTATCAGACATCACCTGCCTGGGTGCATGCTTCTGACGTTTGTCTGTGTTTCTATTACACAAATGCCACAAATTCTGTCTTTGCAAGATTGACTTGAAGATTGGCCTGCCTGAAAATCCGAAGGGGAGCCTCTCCTTCCCCTCTGCTCCAGCTGGAGCCCCAGGGCCAGTCTCTAGCACATCCCTAACTGCATATGGTTCCCTGGAGCAGATCTGGAGATTTATGTTTATCCAAGTTCTCATGCCCGCTGGCCTTCTGAATCAAAGGTGGAGTTATAAACCAAAGAAATTTACTGCAAGACTCTAGTATGCGCTTGTGAAGCTGAAGCATTTCGCTCCTTTTTAATAAGGTTAAAAATAGTTACAAGTGGAGCATAGGAATAAGGGCTTGAAAGAGCTCTGTGGTGCATCTGTGACTTAGGCCTGGCCGACATTTACAGCCCTGCCTATTAAAAAGCCCAGGCCTTAGCTGCTTCTGCTCCTCACCCTCACCAGGCACGATAACAACGCAGCCCGCCGCCCGTGGGCTACTCGACGTTTTCAGCCTGGCGTCCGTATCCCAGAACAATCGATGGGGGCCAGCCAGCCTCTGCTTACAATTATGGGGGAGGCCATTTTAACTACCTGTTGGCTTGTTTCACGGCCAGGACAGCCAGCTGACATAGAAAAGCTCTGGCAAAAGAGGAGAGCAAAACCTTACCCAGGGTTCAACTCTGAGATGGCTGAAAATAAACCCACCAGAGAGGCGAGTCCACAGACCTGCCACCATCACCTTTCGGGGCTGAACAGAAAGAGGAAAGCAAATGAAACCCATAAAGCCTAAGACCAGGAAGGAGAAACTGAGTTAGGGATAAGACCCCACTCGACCGACCCCTGCCCACGTCAAAGTCACACTCCATCCGCCTACTGAGCAAACCTGGGCACTTCTAAGTAGAAAGCGGCAGCAACAGCCCCATGCCTCCTGCTGCAATCTGAACGGTAATGTGATTATAAAACCTCAGATCAAAGGATCGAAAGGATCCTGGCCAAATGCCAGGAGGAGTCATGGCTCCTGACAGAACTAAATCGGGTCCAATCTGGATCTGAGAATAATAAAGCAATTAACCACGAAGTGACAGAAGCTGAATTTCACAGTAAAAGCAGTGCTAAGCAGCCATTTAGCATCATGAGAACAAGACCTCTTTCTTCAGCCACCTGCGGTCACCACCCCACCCCCTGCTCTATAACTCCCACCCCCCTTGCAGCTCGTTGAAAGCAAAAGATTAAGGCCAGGCCTGCACTAACAGGCAGACAGGGGTGGGGGCAGTGGACAGACCCCTCATTCAGAGGCCTCCAGAGGACACGTTGGCTTGGCTCAGAAAAAAAAGAGCTCACTAACTACTCGGAACTTTCAAAACAAGGCTCTGGCTACTTAGTTAATTGGCAGAGATGAAAGGCAAGGGTATGATGAGAAACGGTGGTGCTATCAGAAATGAAGGAGAAAAAATCTGAACTACGATCTTGGCCTCCATCACTAAAGAATCTCAGAAGAAAAAAAAAAAAAAACAGCCAAAAACAAAACAAAACAAACCCAACTGCCTGGGTTTTTGAAAATCACACTTAAGCATACAGGTCTACACTGATAGGACCTTGAAGGTCTGACCATCTTTGCTTGTTTTACCCCCAAATATGCACACATGCACGCACGCACGTATGCATGCATACACAGAGAGTATTGCTAAAATTCGTATTTTAGAAGTGGGTTCTGTCTTGCCCACCTGCTGTGGCCAGGTAGTAGAACATATGGTCTGCCAGGCCACCCGCTGATAAGAGCCACCTTCCCTAACAGCCGCAGTGAACAGACTGGAGATAGAATTTTAAAATTACATAACTTGCTTGTGAGTCCTTTGGTCAATTAGTTTACACATAAGCTTTATTTCTAGCTTTCCTTTTCCAAGAGAATCCTAGAAGAGGAGACAAGAAAATATGTAAGAAAAAAGGAACAGTTCCTTTAAGCTCTAGACATATATCTCACACTTACATGTGTGTACATACATGTAAATAATGAGATTATTTAGCTCTAGATAACTCCTCTAATGTTAATAACACTTTTTAACACTCAACATGTTCTATCACCCTGATAGGTTTCTGTGAATTAACTGTTACCTTGGAAAAAACAAAACAAAAGGAAAGAAAAAGTAATTTCCTCTCTCCTCTTTAGAGAGAACTACATGCACAGATCCACTGGAAAGGTCAGAGAAACAAAATCAGTTGGGTAGCCCATCTGATAACTTCTGGGGAAAAGAGAAGCAGGCAAGAGGGGAGGTAAGCTATAATTCAGTACATGCCCTTTCTAAGGCACGTTCCCAACATTAATCCAGTTTTCAGTCAACCCACACACAATCCAATTCTCTCAACGGCTATGGAAAAGCTCAGGTCTCTCTCAAGTTGGGATGATGCATCTTCTTTGGAAAGATTTTTTTATCAAGGAAAACAGTTTTTAGGGATTGAGGGAAGGCTATTATACAAAATACGCCCATCAGGCAGGTTAAATAAAAGAAGACCCGAAATGAAGAAATCACCTTTCCTTTTTAATGAATATCTGTGAACATGAATAGAGTCAAGCTGGTGCACTTCAAATTTCCCCCTTGGTGAAAAGAAAAAGAACATACATGTACACATACATGCATATTCAGTGAACCTTTATTTTTGTGGCTGTATTTTAAGTCAGATGAGAGTGGGGGTTTATAAAGGAAACACTGACAGACCCATAACTAGAGCGGCATTAGCAGGCACCACCACAATAACCATTGAAGCCCCTTTTTTCTTAGAAATGACTGGCCCAACCAATGAGAACAGAGTAAACACGGCTGGCATCTTAATGACCTTTGAGCATTAGCAGATGGCCTTTTTATGATCACAGATTAGCAGTACATGGTCGTTTGTTAATGACCGATAACAGGTGCCAGTGGTCCCTCACACTCCTTTTTGTGCTTTGTTCTTTACCTTCCCTGAGTAAACAAGGGTTAGTCTCTCAGTGAACCTGCTTTCTCTGTGCCCTTTGTTTCTCTTTGGGCTGCAACATGGCCTGTCCCCGCCCCCAACCCAAGGGGATGCAAGAATGCAACCACTTCCATGTCTCTATCTCTCTCCGTCTGTCTCTCTCTCTCTCTGAAAACATCCTTCCCTGGATATAAGTGCCCAAGTTTTGCAGTTTTTGAACCACATGAGCCCAGCAGCAAAGCCAAAGCTACCGTAAACTAGGCTTATTTATAGGAGGTGCCTGGGACTATGGATGTAAGTGACCCCAAAATACAGCTAAGGCTTCACCCAAATTTCATTAAATGAATCAGCCAATGTGGGTGAAACCACCTCAGGTCTTCCTTTCTGCCATTTACAGATCCAATTAATTTTATCTGGAAGAACATATCTTTGCTCTCCGGACCCACACCCCTCACCTTCGAGATTGCTTCCCCCTCCCTGCCTACCTCTCACTTCCTGGTTCTTTCCTCCCCAAGAAGAAAATCAGCTCTATGGAGCCAATGCCCTGTTAACATAAATGATTTTTCCACCCATATTTGGGAAAATATCCCTTTGGCCTAGTGTATTCCAGCACTGGAACAGGTCAGGAGGGCAACAGGAGGCAGAGTAATTTACCAGATTGGTTCTTCTGTGTTCATCTCTGGCTCTAGGCCCCTGGGGTGCGGTAGTCCCTAGTAAGCCCAACAAGCCCACCTTAAAGGTGGAGCAGAAGTGGAACTCGGGGCACTTACAGAATGGATGAACTGCGATGCTGCAGACCTGCAGGCTGAAGGCCCTCTTCTCCCAAACCCTGACACCCTGGAAGGACGGCCAGAGGAGGCGGAGCTCCGTACAGGCTCTCCCGCACTGTGTAAGTTGAAAGTGCTACATTCTGAAGTAGGTTGTGTAGCTCAAAATATATAAGAACATACATCACTGGAAAACAACTTGTTTTCCAAAGAAGATAACATTTATTTATTTATTTGTTTATTTGTTTGTTTTATTTATTTTGGTCTTTCTCAAAATGTCACAAGATATGTGTCTATTACAGCTGCTTTACAAAACACAGCTCAGGAAATTACAGGCATCTTATTCTTTAAATACATTAGAGATTCCCCTAAATGGGAAGATTTGTTTATAGCATGAATGGAATCACGGACATTTATAGCACGAATGGAATTACGGACATTTTAAGGACTTTTCTTTTTTTCTTTTTCTTTCTTTCTTTCTTTCTTTCTTTCTTTCTTTCTTTCTTTCTTTCTTTCTTTCTTTCTTTCTTTCTTTCTATTGGTTAGGGACTTAATCTGTGTCTTGACAGGATTGTTCATTAAAAAAAAGCCTATTTTCAGCTTTGAAAATCTATGTGTTCTCAAACGAATACTATGTCTGTGGGGATTTTTGTTGCTGTTTTGGGCTGATCACCTGCAGTGGGGCAAGAGGATTAAATGATTTTAGAGAGATTAAATCACAAAGTTAAATTTAAAAGTAGCCACTTATCTGGCTTATACAGGAAAAGCAGACTCAAACACAGTCCCACAGCCTCTTGTCCCTCCTTTGCCTTCTCAATGAGGATGCGCGCAGAGTCTTACTGAACTCTCGAGAGAGGTGGCTCTCTCAAGTCTCAGGCAAGTTTCAAGACCAGGTCTTGACTCGGATCTTCATCTCTACCCTAGCCCCTCCTGCTCTGGCTCAGAGGTGTAAAACCAATTTTTAAAAAAATGAATCTCAAGGTGTTGACTTTCAAGATCAGGTGGGCAAGGCTGTTCTGATTTTCTCTGTTGGCCACGTATAATATCAGGAAAGAAGTGCAAAACAGCTGAGGGGAGGCTCAAAGGGTATCCCAACCCCTGGGCCTGCTATTCAGAGAAAATGCACAGTTACAGCTCCCCACGCCCACCAATTCTTTGACAACCAAACAGAAACAGATCATTTCCATTTAGTCTGCCGTCAGAAAGGCCCGATGTAATATTCACACATCCTTTCTTGGGCTTAGTTACATCTAGACCTTTGTATCACATAGTCAAAAATATAAAATGAAAAATCCATTACTAATTAGACTGTTAAATTAAACTGCTTTAACTTTATTTTATGAGAGACATAAACTCTATAAAGGTAAGACGCAAAGTAGTGCCAATGACCTTTAGAGGCAACTTGCGGTCCAGCCCAATGCTTTCGGAACCATTTACCTGAAAACTCCTGAATTTGCGAACATCTTCTATTCCCTCTCTACCACTTCTAAACCTGAAGGATTTATTTTTAACAGTCCCTCACCCACATAATGACTTTAAAATTGCTTAGGTTCATATCTTAAAATATAGCAGAGAATTAAGAAATAATACCAATTAATAGTTGCCGCTCAGAGGCACTAATAGAGTTGGCTAACCACTTCCTTCTGAAAAGCTATCCTATGGACACAGGAGAGCTGAACCACCCTCAGCTTTCTGGACTGTGGTGGAGGGGTCAGCAAATGCTGGGCCCCAGCCCAAAGCCAGTCCCTTGCCTGTGTCCACAGAGCCACAAGCTAAGAATGGTTTTTATATTTTTAAATGGGATTAAAAATCAGAAGAATTCTATTTATTGACACATGAAAGTTTTTATTAAAGTCAAATTTCAGTGCCCATAAATAAAGTTTTATTGGAATGCAGACACACCCGCTACATTTTATCTGTGGCTGCTTTCACACTACAGGGGTTGGACTGAGCAGATGCAACAGAGGCTACATGGTCTTAAAAGCCTACAGTATTGATTATCTGGCCCCTTATAAAAAGTTTTTGCTAAGCAGGGCTTCATAAGTGGCTTTGCAATATGCACAGACAAAAGAAAATTGGGTGGTGCTCATTCCAGGGAAAGAAAGTATATAACATTTAGTTCTGCAAAAGTGAACAACCTTGTTCCTCTAACAGTGCAGCAAAGACCCTAGCAGCCCCCCAAAGCTAGGACATCCGAGTAAATCAGCTCCCACATCTGATATTATCTTATTTGGTGTTATTATATAAGTTGTTAACTTTGATTCCTTTATATATTTATCTAGTAGTGCCTAGTGACTGTTGGGTTTCCCAGCTCATTTGCTATTATCAGATGTTCCGCTGTGTGTACGCATCAGTGAAGCCTCAATTGTAGCACCTCTGAGAAAGGTTGGCTCCCATTGGTTACATGGATTTTATCTTCCATGATATTTCTCTTCCCAAGATTTTTTTCTTTTTAAGGTCTGTGATATGCTCTAGAACAAGTCTTGAGGTAAGGACTTCCCGTCTTGAACCAAGGAAAGAAAATGTGAGCTTCTACAACCGCCTCTGATCTGTGTTTGCCAGACAAGCCCTCTTGAGACCCATGGCCAATCCTAATCGTTGCCTCCAAAACTGCCTATATTAAAATGTTTATTTTACATTTTTATCCCCGTTTTCTTGTCCCTCTCTTCTCCTCCTTTCTTCCCTTCCTCTCTTTTTCTTTCTCTTTCTCTAAGCACGGATTTTGAAGCCTGATAGACCTAAGTTCGAATCTCAATACTGCATTTACCTCCTCCAGGAACAGCACCCATCTACAAGATCTCAGTCACAGTGTGGCATGTAGTAGAAACTGCTCATTGTCACATCTGGCACATGCCTGCCATTCAATAGATTCTGGCTGGATTGCTCCAAACTCTAAACCAGAACAAAATGCAAATGGTATTTTAAAAAATGGAAGATAAAGTGAGTCAGGGAGAAGGTCTCTGAGGGAGAGATGTGGCTTCCTAGAGGCAGTCTGGCGTGCGAACTGATGGACACCAAGCAGAGGCGCGTTACGGGTCGGACGAGCACGATGGATCAGAGCTGCCATGTTGAGGGGTCAGACCAAGGCAGAGGTGCAGTCAAAGGAGCCAAACTTTGATGTCAGACAGACCTCGGTGAGATGTTGATTCCTCCACTTACTAGCTGCATAAACTTGGGAAAGTAACTTAGCCTCTCTAATTTTATTATTAACAAAACAATAATAAAACCTACCTTACACCATTACTGGCACATACAAATGTCAAGAATTTTCGTAGTCGCCATGGTATTAGCTAATGCCAAGAGCACGCAGTTGTGTGTATTGTTGAAGAGCCAGAGCCTTAGGTTAAAGATGGAAGCCTTTCGTTTTGAGCCCTTGTGAATTCAGCATCCTTCATGAGGAAGAACTGCCACGGAAATGTTAGTGATTTTAGGGTTGTTTCCCTGACCTTTCTCTCATCTCGTGGTTGACCAACTCTCCTTGGGTGATATCAGGCGGTCCAATCTATATGGAAGCCTTACAAAAGGTTAGTTACCCAAACACCTGGGAGTCATTAATGCCTCCTGTTCATCCCTCAACAACCCCCCACTTTCCCAAATAATCAATCAATTCTTCTGTCAATTCTGCCTCTTTAATGGCTTTTGTATTTCCCCTCTTTTCTTCACCCTCCCTGTCACCTCGCTCATGGCCTCCTCGTCTCTTCTCTCCCCGCCTCCGTCCTGCCCAGCTGCAGTTCATTCTCCCCACTGCACGCGGAGCAGTCTCCCTCGAAACAAAGCTGGCCACGCTACTTTCCTGCTTAAGATCCTTCAATGGCTTTTCACTACCTTCAGATGGATGTTTCAATTTGAGTGTGATGAACAAGATATCCCACAGTCTTGTTCCTTTTGCAGTTAAACTGGCTTTTCATACCTGTGCATAAGGTGTACACACACACACACACACACAAATAGTTCACTGATCTGCTTGCAGTTCCCCAAATATGCCTTCTTCTCTCTCTTTGTTCCTTTTCTCTTACCACTTCTCTGACTAAAACACTCTTTGTTATCCTCCTTAGCCTAGCAAACACTCACACATCCTTCAGAACTCAGCGTGGATGGAACCTGCTTTGGGCAAACTGTCCCAAATATCCTCCCACTTTCCACATCAAGCTGGACATCCCAACGAGGACTATCCATCCACTTTGTATAAGTTTTGCTTAATCAGGGATCTATCTTCTTCCTCAACTCTACTAACCTATTATGGACAGAAGCCACGTCTTCATCATTGTTTCTCTAGAAAAACAGCGCATAAATGGAGTATGTAGAGGACCCCACAATTGATGGTGGATAGGTGGATGGACAGATGATTGCTTAGATGGTTGAATAATGAGAGTTCAGTTCTAGAGCTGTCAACTGAGGCGTCTTTAAGGTCTTGAAAGTCCATTTAGAGGAGAATTATGCTTAAGTAACTTACAATGTATTCACATGATAGAGCATTATTCCCCCCTTTACATATTATACTTAAAAAGAAAGGATGTCAACATTTTTAAATATTCCCAATACTACAATGTTCAAAAGAGAACTAGGAAAATCAAGATAGTGCCATGGCACAGAAATCAAGGGGAGAGAAACTGCCAGGGAGAGGGGGCATCAGTGCAGTAAGAAGACAGGGAGGGCAAAGAGGACAGGAACAGGTGATTAGAGCACAGAGGACTTTGGGTGTCCCCTCCCCTAGACTGCCCCCACTCTGTTTTACAGTAGCACCCACGTATCTGCCCTTCTCCAAACTCACTTGCTGTATTTATGCCTAGTATAGCTGGCGCTTGGGCACAAATGCCTGGTACTCTTCCCACCGTGCCATAATGTCCTTCACGTAATTGAGGAGCACCCAGCCGTCTTTACTGGTGCTCTCTCCCTACATCTGAGATGAGGTTATCAATGCCATCATTTCACAAAATCCCAGAAGGGGTAAATGATTTGTTTCCTTTAGTCACATAGCACCACCCCTCCACCCCCATCCAGAGTCCTGGCCTGTGTCTCATCAACTGAACTACTCTTTTTACCTGTTTATAGTAAGTAGTGTTAATTATTTGATGTTTATGCAATTACTATGGTCTCTGTGTTTTCCCCATATGTGTTACCTATGCTATTACCAGGTGTCTATGCCCCTAGAAGGCAGAAGCTGTGGCTTTTTTAAAACTTTTTCAGTAGTGCCAGGCTGATTGTCACTGTGTGAGGATGACGATGCCCCTGGTACCGACAGTAGAGATGACTCCCATTATTCATTGCTCTTTTTCACATCTCCTGCTCTGATGTGCTAGCCCTTTGAAAGCTAGTCTAAGGGACATGAGGAAGACTGGAGGCTGTCAAGTTATCAAATAGAGACGTATACCCCCATGACCCTCCCTCCAACAAAGGGGACAGGAGACATGTAGTGCCGAACCACAGGACTCTCAGTATGAGGACAAGGATGCTTAGCTGAAATAAAAGGTGATCTAAAAATATAGGCATTGGAATAGAGGGTGAAAAATCTGGGACTCCTGGGAGGAAATTTTCTTCAAGAGACAGTATGGTATAATAAAAAGTAAATATTTGTTTTTTGTCTGAGGTGGTTCCTTGCACACAGCTCCTAAAATCCTTGGGATCCTGGAGTGTTAAGTGTCTTTAATATGCCAGTGAGATGACTCTTGGTGAGGTGCTCCAGATAGCTACAAGATGAGGGCTGATCGCCAGAATGATCCTTTCAGCCCTATCTCCCAACCTTTGGGGAGGAGAGAAGCTGAAGATAGAGTTAATCACCAATGGTCAGTGGTTTCATCAATCATGCCTATGAAATGCAACCTACATAAAACCCCTAAAAGGCAGGATTTGCAGAGCTTCTGAGTAGGTAAGCACACTGAGGTGCTAGGAGAACCACACACCTGGAGAGATAATGGAAGCTTCATGAACCCTGCCCCCCATACTTTGCCCTATGCATCTCTTCCACTTGGCTGTTCTTGTATCTTTGTAATAAACCAGTAACATCAAGCAAAGCACTTTCCTGAGTTCCGTGAGAATTCCTGAACCTGAGAGGGGAGTGGGTCATGGGAACTTCTAAATTTATAGCCAGTTGGCCAGAAGTAATGGAACTTGGGATTGGTGTCAGAAGGGCAGGAGTAAGGACAGTCTTGGGAGACTGAGCCCATGACCTGTGGGGTCTGTGCTAACCACAGACAATATGAAAACTGAATTGAATTGTTAGACATCCAGTTGGTGCCAAAAAACTGGAGAATTGGCTATTGGTTCTGGAAACCCCCCCACATTTGGTGTCAGAAGGTCTATGAATAAAAGCAGCTCGGATAGTCTGGTGGGGCAGACAGCGGAAGGACAGTAGTCCGAACAGTGGAATGGCCAGGATCTTAGAGGGCCAGCAGTTCCTACATTCCCATTTTACTGACAGAAACCAAGGCATAGGGAAGGTGGATGGGACACCTCCCAGTCACACTGCGGCAAAACCCAGCTGGCATCTGGATATCACTATTTCTCACAGTTTTTGCCCCTACCCCATGCTATTGAGCAGGACTGATGCATCCAGAGAGCAAATGGGCACTGCTCCATGGTCTCTAGGGACGGAGGAAGAACACTCAGTTTCTCCACTGAGGCCACTTGGTGGGGGGTTGGAGGGAAGGATTATACAGTACTCATGAAATCAGTTTAATCTAAGGCACTACTTTCAACAAACATCATCATCTAATATTATAGTAAAGTTCCCAGTCTGAGAAATGAATTAATTAAAACCCACCAAGAAAGAAAAAGACTTGAGAATATAGAAGTTAGCATGGAGGGAAATCTGTGCTTTGAAATAGGGTACAACAGGTTTCACAGGAAATTTGCCCCAGGGCACAGCCACCCTGACCTCTCAAATGTGGTTCTCCAGGGTGAATCTCACTGGGATTCACTTTCTTTCTAGGGAGCCGGGTCACTCGGGTGCCTCTCTTGACGTGGCTCCTCAGTGTGTGCCGCTCATCAACAACCGGCTGTAATACAGTGCACTTCATTCTGGTACAGTCCTAGAACCCAACTCGCAGATGTTGCTTCCATTGGAAGCAGCGCTATGTCTAAACAAGGCGATACCTCACTCCTTCCAGGACATGCGAAACTCCTCTTCAGGACAAAATTTAAACTTCTCAGGATTACCAAGGTAAAGAGGTGCCAAGGAACCAACTCCTATATGGCTCTGTGTTGACAATATCACATCTATATACTGAACGTAGTCTCCAAATAAGTTAAGGGGCCACTCTGGGTCTGGCTTCTGCGAGTTATGCTTCTCCTTGGTAGTACATATTGCTTGAAAATCCAATGAGAACATGTTCTCTCCACGTGGTTGAGAACTCGGTGGTGGTGTCCATGCACTCACCAGCTGACCTCAGTTAAATTGCTGGGTTTCTGTGAACCTCAGTCTCCTTTTTGACATATGGACTATTCCCCATACCTGCATGCCACACAATTCCTAAAGAATCAAATGGGAAAACATTGGAGAATGTATTATATAAAACACCTTAGGAGTTTATTGGATGTTTATCATCATCATCATCATCATCATCATCATCACCTTGTTTCGAAGCAGGTATTTCTGACTCCACTATAACTTTTTTCCTTAAATATCACTGTTATAATAAAGCTGATATCCCTCTAAGGCCTAAGAATTAGAGTTGACTGGTGATCTAAAGTCAAAAAACTAGAGTTTAGAGTTTAGTTCTCCCAAGTGCATGTTGAGTTGTGGGTTTTTCTTTGGTTGGTAGGTTGGTTGTTTTTATTTCATTTTAGCAGGGTAATGTTAAAAAAAAATCAAATGTCAGCACACTAACATCTTTTGTTACATATTATTTTAAATTCTGTCATTTTCCCAGGGTCTAGATTTTTCTCCCCTTCCCCACTAAGGGAAGGCACTCAAAGAGTCTTCAAAAGTGCTTTCTAGTCACTGAATTATCAGAGTATCTCTCACCAACAGGCATGTCACTGGATTGATTATCTCTTCATATACATAAGCCAGCTCAGTGGAAGCAGGGTGGTGAATTCATTCAAGACCAGTTTTTTTCTCTTCCATTTTTTGTTTTTATCTTCTATCGTTTCCTTTTCTCCCCTTTATTTTTCATTTACTCCCTTCTTTTGATGTCCATAATTCCACATATTTAATCTTAAAGAATTATGCTATTTAATAATAATGGTTTAAAACATAATTTAGCACTATTTTAAAACAGACTTTGTATTGTAACAGTCCTACAAGTTAAGTCTCGGGAGTGCCAATACGTTGCACTGTTTGAGAAATATCTTCTCGAGGTATTTACCTCTAAGTTTCAAGGTTTCCTTTTCCTGTGTAACTATGTGAAACCCATCTCTGGTAGATTCATCTACCTTCAAAAATGTTAAAGGCAAGAAAATAATTTTATTAGGGTATCTATTCCAACAACAGAGAATGTGCTCTAAATCGCACTTACCTAGTGGGCATTCTGACCCTTGCCAAATGTGTCCTGAACTCTTGTTACGTGCCAGGCATTGTTCTAGCACCAGGGCCAAGAACAGGGTGAGGCAAATGAGGCACGCAGGGTGCAAAATTAAAGAGGCGCTCACTTGCATGACCCTGAAAGTACATGTCTCCTAGTCCCAGCCTGGTAAGCACTGAGACATCACGACAAAAAGGACACAGTGGGACCCTCACAGAATCATCCAGAATCAGGGACAGACACTAAATGAATAAAATACATACAAAGTAACAAGAGAAGTAATAGAGGTAAGCACAAAGTATTGTGCTTGGTGAAATAATATGAACGAATTCAAATGTGAACAAGATCGAGGGTAACAAAAACAAATTATGAGATTATGTGATTTTTTTAAAGGTTTAAAATAAAATGGGAGAATGTGAGGAGAATGAAGGTAGTATTCTGCTTCCAAACATCTGGAGCTGAGGAGACCAGGTGGGGTGCAGAGAACGGGTGGCCGTATCTCATGCTGGTTCTTGTTGGTGGCCCGGTAGAGACACACGAGGTAAATCTAAAGGAGAGGGGACTGGAAAACTCTTCCAAACCAGTCCTGGCCACGTCAAGGGAGGCCTGCTGCCCAGTTGTGACCGCTGGTTTCCAGGCCTGCCCACAACACCGAGAAGCACTTTTCAACAAGGTCAAAGTCTGCAACAGGGCGTCTTCCGTGCCCCCGGCCCCCTGAACTGCCTCCTGAACCTCAGAAAATTATCACTCTGCTTCCTGGAATGGGAAAGTAGGATCATAAAAGAACAATGTTACAAGTCCTTTATTAAAAATGTGAGAGAAAGAAGGAAACACTGTGTTTATTATTGTGGATATTTCCAAAGAGGTTAACTAAAATTTTACGGTGGCCTTGTTAGTGACTCCGTAAATCCGCTGACAGCATCTCTGTTTGAAAATCTCGTCTGCATATCTGCAGAACAATGAGGCACACATTGGAAATTCTGATGATTTCAAACTTCAGACTTTCTTTTAAAGTAATAACTTTAATTCAGTTCTTTCTGGCATAAACTTTTTCATCCCATTATGTCAAAAATTGTATTATCCATCCATTTGTCTGTCAGAACGTCTCCCTGTGGGGCGATAGACTCCTGGCTTCTCTACTCTAAACCTCCCCATTACATCCTGCTATCAAGAGTCACAATTTTCCACGAAAGTCTCTGGTGACTTTTGACAATGTTTTACAGAGAACTAGACCAGGAAGCTCAGAGTTAAAGGAAATCTTCCATTCTAGCAATGAATATGTAATAGGCATTACACTGTGCAGTATTCCAAAAAATGTAAGGTTCATTAAGTCTTTCTAAAGCAGGGACTTCCGTGTAGCTTTGAAGGAACCTGTCTTCACAATGGCATTAGCGAATGGCACTTTGGGGCACAGAATATTAATATTGCACATTAAGGAACAAATTTGTTTAAATGCTGTATGGCTATATGTAGATGCTGATGATCCAGAAATAAATAAAAAGTGAATAGTTGTCCAACTTTGTATGTAAATTGCCTTTTGCTTATACACATAAGAATGCTTTTTTGCTCCTAAATTCCTTCATATTAACAAGCAGGAGTGTAACTAATATATAAACTAAAGTCATTCTCTTTAATGAGAATGCTAAATATTTTAAAGAAATGCACGGCTGTGAAATATTGTCAAGGGCATTTTTATACTTAAGTTTAAGAACGCTTATGACTTAACTGTTGAATTATTTAACATATTCAGCCTGGAAGCACTATTTATGTATGTTTTTTAATGTTCTTACTTATGTTGGCTTTTCTTTGCTAAGGATTTAGGACCTTTGATTTCTGTTTATAAAATTTACATTTTTAATCTCCCATTTCTGTGTGTTTCCCATTTGACAGTGGCAACAATATCCAGAAGGAAAGAGAGAGAGAGAGAAAAAAGGAAAAATCTTATGGAGCCTGAAACAAGAGCCATACATGAGAGAAACTCAAGTCACACTGCTCAAGGAATGAAGTCAACCTTAGGATCCAAAAATAAAGGTCCTGCTCAATGAACCACCTGTATAACAAAATAATGGATATAGAAATATGCAGCTGGTTTCCAAGCTTTTCCCAAGGAAGCACGTGAATAGGAACAGGGAACAGAGTGATCCTGTGCAATAATGTAATTCCATACAATCAGCATTTGCTACTTTGAGTTGTCAGCTTCTATTTTTCACCTATGTATATTGTTTTGCAATTACTGCCTAGCCACAGATTTATCAGAGCAACATAAAAACATACTTTCTCTCATTTTTCTTCAATTAACCTTGATTTATATTTCTTAAATGTTGAAGGATTCCTCAAAAGATTTCGGAAGGAGTCTGAGTAGAACTCCCATCAATGCCATTCAGGAAATAGAAACTGACAATCAAAGGTAGTGTGAGGGCAGGTTTTATTTGAGATGTTCCCATTAAATTCTACTCAAGTGGTTAATAATATAAAAATTGTCCAGGTGACATGGGATGGAAATGTACCTAGAATTTGTCTGAAGTGTGATTCCATAAGAACTACAATTGGGGGACAAATGGGCAATTTTAAAGACTGGTATGTTTTCATCTACTGATGTTTTCCTTTATAACTGTGTGTGTGTGTGTGTGTGTGTGTGTGTGTGTGTGTGTATACACCAATATTACTAATGCTTTTGGGTCAAAATTTTTCTTCTGCACTAAGTCAAAAATATACAATAATGAGGCCTCTGAGGGATGGGGCCTCAGTCATGCAGTTGGGAGAAGAACTGAAGGCTTCCATGGCTTGTTTAAACCATTAGAGGTCTTTCTGACATTGATTTTCACTTTCATTTACCCTGTATTCTCTAACATATGTTCCACGGAGGTTATTAAGTTTACTTTAAAGATGGGTACCCCAATTAAATGAGCTTTGGAAAAGCCAGATTAAACAAAATTCAGTAAGATTTCTCAGAGCTTTAAATATATAACTGTGCTTTCCCAATCCTCAAGAGAGAAAGATAATAGCTATTATTTTCTAAACATTTTGACCAGGAATCTCTTTTTCATTATTGTTTTCCCAGAGCACCTCCAGGCTAGTGTTCCACAGAGTACACTTTGGGAAACAATGACTTTTGTCACTAAACACTTACTGAACCTTGCCTATGGGACAAGTTCTGTGCTGGGAGTTCAGTGTTTCAAAGAAATAAGTTTCATTATCAACCACAATGTAGGAAGAGAGAGATTTCGCCAAATTCACATTTATGCACCTACGTGTCACAATGTCTAGTGCTTGATAGTGACTAGTGCTCAAAAAACAGGTGTTGAGGGAACCTGGGTGGCTCAGTTGGTTGAGCGTTTGCCTTCAGCTCAGGTCATGATCCTGGAGTCCCGGGATCCAGTCCCGTATCAGGCTCCCTGCTCGGCAGCAGGTCTTCTTCTCCCTCCTACCTTCCCCCTTTCATGTTCACTCTCTCTCATTCTCTTTCTCTCAAATAAATAAATAAAATTTTAAAAAAAAGTGTTGAATGAGTGAATGAATGAAACAATCTAAAGACTGATATCAAGGGCGCCTGGGTGGCTTAGTGGGTTAAAGCGTCTGCCTTTGGCTCAGGTCATGATCTCAGGGTCCTGGGATGGAGCCCCGCACTGGGCTCTCTGCTCAGCAGGGAGCCTGCTTTCCTCTCTCTCTGCCTGCCTCTCTGCCTACTTGTGATTTCTTTCTGTCTGTCAAATAAATAAATAAAATCTTTAAAAAATAAAATAAAAAAAAATAAAGACTGATACCGAAGTGCACTTGTGTAGATTATTATATCATTTTTTAGATTTATTTCAAATTCTAAAGAGGAGATACTAATATAATGTTTCCCTAAGTTTCACTCTCAGCCAGGCTCCCTAAAATTCTGCTCAAGGTAAGAATCTAAAGGAAGAGAAGTAATTTAATTTCATGAAAGATTAAAGAGATCAAAATTCATACGCTTGTATATAATGAACATGCTACTGACACACCATTACAGCTGTGGGGAGGATTTGTACTATTAATAACTTTTCCCTTGCTTTTATACTCTCCACTTACCTCCACAAAAAAACAAATAATAACAAAACCCAAAACTACACGGATAACACACACATACACAGACATACAAAGCAGCTCCATCACAGAAAGGCATCAACGGAGCCTTGCTAAGACTAAGAGTTTTATAATTTACTGGATCACAGAGACTTACTCTGTGCAAAGCTAACGGACATTTTACTATTGTTATTGAGGTAAAACTGACATACAACATGACATTAATTTCAGGTATGCAACATAAAAACTCAATACTTCTATTTAGTGCAAAACAATCACCACAGTAAGTCTAGTTAACATACATGCAGTTACAAACATATCTTTCTTGTGATAAGAACTTTTTAAGATCTATTGTCTTAGCAACTTTCAGATATGCTATGCTATTCTTCAATAGTGCCGTTAATTATAGTCACTATGCTGTACATTACACCCCCATAACTTTTATTTTAAGCGAACTGGTCTTATAAGGATTTCCTGCACAGGATGCCTCAGGTAGATATGTATCAGATATTATCACCATACTCTAAAATTGACATTCTCAACCATCTTTAAAGTCTCTAGACCTTCTTTTCTTTCATATCCATATGGCATATGTTTATGAAATATATCTATTTAAAGTAATTGTGTTTGAGGACTGTATTAAGAATTCTGAGACAGCTCAAGTATCCAGGTATGCCATTAACTAGAATTATCACCAAGTGTACTACTAAATAGTGACTAAAGTCACTGACTAGCTACACACCATGGCCATGAAGATATTTACATGAATAGGGACACTCCTTTCTATACATTGCCCTTTTCCCTCAAAAGTAGAAGACACCCTAGATAGAAGTATCTGAGTTGCCCTATTGGCTTGACCCTACCTCCAAAGCATCATTTCTTAAAAAAAATAAATAAATATATAAACCAAGGTTCAAAATTCCACTAACTCCTATAAAGAGTTCAGGAAAAAACAGCACTCTGACTTCATTTGAGTATAAACAGCAATTTGGGCATACAAATCTAAGATTCAGTGGGTAACACATAGAGATGGGCCACAGCTATTTCCAGTCCTCCACAGCAGAGCATTTCCCACTATCATCCCAAACCTAATGATCTAAGTAGTTTACCTAGAATAGACTGATACAGTCACCACTAAGGCACACATCAAAGTGCCAGAAGTATTGTCAGAGCTAGAATGATCAAGGGGGTATTTTTCTAGAGTCAGCCATAAGGTTGAGTCTGGGGGATTAGCTAAGGCATGAAAGGCCTCCTAAGCACACAGGGTCCATAAATAACTGTTATAACAAGGACGAGTTGCCAAAGATGTTCTGATATTAGAATAGGAACTTTTCCTTCCATCCACTAAACTGTAAGCAATGCAACAGCAAAAACAGTTGAGGTCGGTTAAATCTCACCACCAAGTAACTCTGCGTCTGGCCTTGATGGTAACTCAATAAATGTTAGATAATTGGATTAAATCTCTTGTTATTTAATTTCTCACTCTGAGTCTAGTTAAGGCAGAGGTAGAGGAACTACAGCTGCCTTCTGCCCTTCGAGTTTCTCTAGCTATAAGAAAATTTTCAGAATTTGAAGACTAAGTAGAAAGTCATGGTGACACTCCTGAAAACAGCCCCATCGCTCTTGCAGTGACCTTCCCTTGACTCTTATCAGCTGGGATAGTCACTATCATAATTTATCCATTGTTCTAGAACCCAGAATTCTCTACTAACCAGTAAGTCAATTTAACACACCTGCAGGCCAATAACATTCACATTGGTACTACTGAGATACCCTGTGATTCCAAGGAATTTTCTGAATAAAGAAATAATCAGGGGAGGGGTAAGATGGCGGAGAGGTAGGACACCCTGTTGCAACCTGTCCCCAAAAGTGAGCTGGATATCTGCAAGACCACGCTGAGCACCCATGAAATCAACCGGAGGAGCAAGACTTTTCACTTCTGGATCTCTACGGGAGCAGAAGACAGCAGAAGAGAGGTAAAGGGGGAGGGAGCCACCAGAAGCAGCGCAAGGACAGTAATACCCCAAAGGAAAGCGCCAGGTGGTTGCGGAGCGGCAATAACTTAGAGCCCGGTTAAAAACACTTAAAAACGGCATAAGGTTCTGAGGAGCAGCGAGTGGAAGGGGGTGAGCGTAAGCACAAGCCTGGACCCACGCCCCCGGGAAGGACACCACTCGCCTCAAAGAGAGACCAGTGGGGGGCAGGGACCCACTCCCCGCACCATTTTGTGGGCCAGGTGCGCGGGCTTCTGAAGGCACCTTAGAGAGTCTGCTGGGTCCCGGAGCCCACACCACAGCCTGTCTCCGTGTACAGCGCTCTCTAGACAGTGCACCACCAAAGGCAAGAACTGCGCTGCCTGCGGGTGCAGTAATATTGGCAAGAATCTGGCCACACCCGGCGGCGGCCTAGAGACCCTAGTGCAGGGGAGCGCGCTTAGTCGCGCGGAGCCGCCAAACTGCTGAGTGCGGGCTGCCAGGAAAAAGGCCG
>CM053610.1:64706761-64760898 GCA_028646535.1 Procyon lotor
AACCAAGATGTCCTTCAACAGATGAATGGATAAAGAAGATATGGTACATATATACAATGGAATATTATGCCTCCATGAGAAAGGACGAATATCCAACTTTTGTATCAACATGGATGGGACTGGGAGAGATTATGCAGAGTGAAATAAGTCAAGCAGAGAGAACCAATTACCTTATGGTCCCACTTACGTGCTGAGCGTAAAGAAAAACAGGGGGGGCATTATGAGAAGGAAGGGAGGGGTGAATGGGGAGAAATCAGAGGGGGAGATGAACCATGAGAGACTGTGGACTATGAGCAACAAACTGAGGGTTTCAGAGGGGAGGGGGGTGGGGGTTGGGCGAGCCTGGTGGTGGGTATTGAGGAGGGCATGTACTGCATGGAGCACTGGGTGTAGTGCAAAACAATAAATCTTGTAACACTGAAAAAAAAATAAATAAATAAAATTTAAAAAAATTAAAAAAAAATTAAAAAATGAAAGTAAGTTCTATACTTTCAACTGGAGATGAGTATAGGTCAAAGAGGGCCAAAGCACAGCACCTTCGGTTTGTTTCTGTTACTCTGTGTGTCTATTTTTGTGTGTGTGATGTGTATGCACCTGACTTGGGGAAATGGCCCTGCAGCCTGATTCCTCTCTTGTCTCAGCTCTAGAAACAACAGGAAGCTCTAAGGAAAATTGTCTTTAGGCAAAGTTGATGGAAATTTGTCCATGTGGTTTGAAGGCAACTGAAATTCTCCATGCTCCCCCCCCCCCAAAAAAGAAATAATCAAAATAACCTTGTTTTAGTTTTAGGGGTAAATGTTTTCTTGGCAATACTAGGGTCAACTAATGATGGGATAGATTTATTCCAGAATGACTAAAAGCTAACACCTGATTAGACCAGTGGCTTCAGGTTACTTTTAGGAGCATTTCTAGGAGCAGGCAAGGGGGAAAATGCAGCCAGTAGACATTAGACATTACCAAGGACCAATAGCAGAGGAAGGGCAATGCAAAGTTACTTGCCAAGGAGAGCGAGCTCAGTAGCCAGCAAAAGTAGGAAACTAACTGGTAGTGAGTTGGTGTCAGGGATGGTAGCAGAGTGAACAGGTGGAAAGCCCAGAATGTAAGTGAAACACAATTACTCTAGCAGTAAACAATAGGACACAGTCTGGACGAGAAAGTCTTCATTAATAGGGAATTGCTGCAGCCAGAAGTGAAATGCAGACATAAGTCTCCAACAGAGCTAGCAAAGTCAACTGAGGCAATGCAGGGAATAATAAGTACTCAGTTACCAACACAAAAATATAGCACAAGAGCCTGCTTTAAATTATAAGGCTTGGGACAAAAGCCCATCAGTGACTGCCCAGGAGCAGGATAAGTGGGGATCACCAAGGGGCACAGGGGAACTTTTGAGGGTACAAGATGGGTTATCTTGGTTGCGGTGATGCTTTCATGGATATATCAATATTATCAAAACCTATGAAATCACATGCTTTAAGCATGCTGTTATTGTTCACCAACCAAACCTCAATAAAACTCTCAAATGAAAAGAGGAGAAACAAAATAACAAAAAAAAAAAAAGGCTAAACCCAAGTATAGAGTCAATGTTCGAGACCCATGCATGACAAATAACAAAGCTGAAGATACTAAGTTATTGACACGAGGACTCAACAGTTCCTTTGGTTCCTTTGTCTACGGTGGTAAAACAGAGGAAAGGTGAGTCACATAGAGCTGACTTACCTACCAGAGTGCGTGCCTACTTTGCCTAGCACTGGTACAGAATTCCAATTAGAGGAAAGGGTCCTCCACTGCAGATGTACAGAGAGTGTGCCGGCCTGGGAGGGCTCAGTAGGCCGTTTCCCGGAGACTCACAGGGCAACATTTGTTTTGTTGGGGCATTTACCCTGATTGACACAGGCAACTGCACCCGTGGTTAATTAGGGTCTGGCCAACATTTCTGATGCCCCTTGGAAGCTGATTTGTTGGCACACCAAGAACTGCCTGTCTCTCATCAGTAGATTCATGCAAGTCAAGCTCAAGAGACTGCTGTGAAAAACCTAAGTGCTCATTAATTTACTTATAAAGAGAAATGTTATTCTCATTGAGACCAAAATCCTTGGGTGTGGCTGTCCAGCTAGTGTTCTGTGCAAGGCAGGGCCTCATGATATAGCGGACTCTCATCAGAAGTTTAAATGGATCTGAACACGGAGAACCTGTTGTAAGGTTAGAGCGTTCGATGGCATCACCTGGCATGGCCATCTGGACCACCACGGCACTCCCGGGCTGAGGTTCTCTCACCCCTCAGTGGTACTTACATCAGCTTGGGTTTACTACTGGGGTCCTCCTCTTTTTCTACTTTTATATTTAATCAGTCTCTCCCCTGCTAAACATATTATTTGTGTAGATTTGCCAAAATAGTGACTCAGCTTGCAGCCAAGTATTTCTAAGCATGAAAGCCATTCCATCACTGTAAAGAGATTTCACTTAATCTGCGCTCTGACCCAAGAGATGTTGACTTTAAGGCTGGACCCTCAGGAGGAATTCTTTTTGTCCTTATTTATATGCCACTAGATAGACAGCTATAACTCCCGAGAACTGACAATGGTATATAGCTAATATGATTATGTTTCACGAATTAATTATTTTACAAATTAAGTTTTGAGTTCTAAAGCATTAGAAATCCATAACCACATATAGTACCTGTCAAACTCTCCAACAACCAAAACACTGTTTACCTGAATCATTCAGTTACCTGACCCTGCCGGCAAAAGTTTTTACTCTACTGTTGGAAGATGAGACTTTTCTAATGTGTGCAGATTAATCTGCCTGGCCAGTAAGCACACCACAAATGCAAATCAGAATGGAGACTCTCCCATCAACTTTGTGACAATTCACAGAACACAGATGAGGAGCCTGGGCTTGTCAGGATCAGTACTCAAAACAATCATTTCAGAAGCCTGTGAAAATTGGGGATATGTGTCCTCTCTGCCCCAAAGAGCACTTTGATTCTTTTGACCACCAATGGGTTAGAAATTACAAGACTCAAGACAAAGAGGCCAGTTGAGGAGTTTGTCTCCTCTAAATCCCCGTGCTAAGCAATGTCAAGTTATTACCCACTCTGGGTGAGGACATTTCAACAGAGCAATCTTGAACCTAAAGTGGCAGTGGGGTGGGCTCACCAGGAAATGGGGTAGCAGCGGAAGGGCTCTGATCACAGCCTACAGTGAATCCCTTGGAAGAATCACCTCAAGACTTTCCAGCAAAAGGAGGTAAAGAGGGAAATCATCTAATTCATTTCAATCCCTTCCGTGGGGCAGGGGCCGGGCCCTATGGCAACACCCAGTCACAACTTCGGTACTCTTCATTTGAAACGTGCTTTTCTCCCCAGTTGATTAAGATTTCTACAGCAAAAGAGCAATCGATTAGGATTTCATACAAAGAGACTGAGAGGATGTGCAGCAGTCACACATAATTCTCCCTTACTGTCTGTATTTAAGGAGGGGCGCACAGGATCCTAAAACACCTTAGTTAAAAACGACAGACACTCATCAATCTGTTAATTTCCTTTGCTTCTCTTGAGAAGTGTGAGGGGTCTCAGGTCCCATTTAAAGATTAGACCTGAGGCCTGCCATAGAAAATATCGTCATATGGACTTCGAGCCTACCGTCGTCCATAAAGGGAAGGGCCAGGCCACACGCTGAGAGCTGGCACTTACACATATGGGAGGCAATTAACAACTTGGACAATTTGTTCTCTCTGGCTCTGAGGATGAAGTTGGGAATTAAGTGGCCACAGTGGTCTGATCAGGGAATGGGGGTGGTCATAATTTCCAGAATGACAAAATTATAGGCTTTTGTAGTTAAAAGGGACATCAGGGAACTTCTCACCCCGTGACTTGTAAGCTCTTTTTAATACCAGAACTTTATTTTCATTTTTTAAACCAAGTTTTACACAGAAACACTAGTCTAGCACCCGCCCCTCCTTTGAAGCAAAGCTGTCCTTCCAGAAAAGACCTCACGGAGTTGGGGAAAACCGGTGCCCACACCCCCTACAGTCACCTCAGTTCCCAAGCAGCAGCAGAGCTAGACACCCAGGACGAGCTGCAGCCGTAGCAGGCGTGATGGGAGCAGTAACAGCAGCAGCAGGGGTAACTCACGTTCACAGATGATGTTAAAGGTTTCCCATTATATCATTTGCTAGTCAGAGCAATGATGCAAGGTAGATAGGGAAGAATATCATTATCCTCATTTTACAGATGAGGACACAGGTCTGGAAAGGTTAAGTGACGTACCTCCTCAAGGTTATTTGTACTTAGTAGCAGAGCTGGGTCATCAAGCTCCAAGTCCTGTGCTCTTGTCCCTAACTCTACAATGTTGTCCTTCTATTTCAAATACCAAACTTTTCCAATTCCCTTCATTTCCCAAAAAAGAAGAGCGAAAATCCAGCTCATCCAAGCGAGTAGCCATTCTGCTTGGCCTGGCAGAACAGGTGGAACTTGGATAGATTCAGATCCCCCACAACGAGGACAGGAGCAGGCTGATGGATGAGAAGCGTTTGCGAAAGCACAGAACTACAAAAGCCATCTATAGAGACTTGAGGCATTTTAGTTTAGCTTAAAACTTCTAAAAGTAGATTACTGGCCCATATTCTGACCCAGACCTAAACCCTGTCTTTGAACCAGCTGTTTGGGGTTCAAGCAGTCTCTCTTATATAAATCACACCCATAGTGCCCATCAACCACAATCTCTGATTTCAGTTTCCCTGCCGTGGCATGAGAACTAAGACACCTATAAAGCAATCTGAGTGGTAAGTGCTCTTAATTTTTACGATCTTCCTCCAATCCTTTGCAGATGTCTCACACATGCCTAATTCAACAGGACACTTTTTTTAGTGTCTTCCTCGTGTTGAGTAGCCCCAAAGTGTGCATTTCAATAACAGAGGTACAGCTCCGTTCTTTTTGCAGTAATATTTCATCGATTACTAGATATTTAACTAAATCACATAAGAACAAGAACACTCTGCATAAGCCCACTGGAAAGCAAACACAGCACCGCTGGTGGAGGAGAGGCAATGGCGCCCCCAAGAATAGCCTTCCCAGACACGTCCATCTGGCAGACTGTGTGCCTCGTCTGGAGGGTTGACAGTTGAGAGGAGGCATGCTTAATCCCACAAACTGTTAGGCGGAGAGGTCCATCTTTGGATTGTCCTGAGTTCTGAAGGAACCAACGTCGGTTATGTTACTTCGTGGATGTACTGGGAAGTTGCTTCTTTGGTACATTGGTACTTCAAAAAATAAAAAACTCCACTCTTCCTCATCCATTGCACCCATACTTAATACAGGACCCTTCGGCTTGAACAGACCCTGGAAGAAATGTCACTGCTCAGAACAGGAGCATGAGGAGAACAGACACTGCCTCAGAAATGTAACATGTGACGCCTTTCTTAAGCATTCCGAGTCTGGTCAATTATATGGTTCTCAACTTATGGAATGCCTTATGTGGCATGTGAGTTGTAAATGCAAATGCATTTAGAAAACAAATGTAAAACGTGATATGCTTTAAATGGGCCACTCTTATTATCACTTCATCCTTTCCAACACTGCCCTTATTCTCTCTGGACCACACACACCTCCCGAGAATCACTTCCAGCCCTGGACCACTGCTATTCAATGCTTAGATTTTCTAGGACTTCAGGGGTATTCAAGATCCACTCTGATGCTGTGGCTAATAATTCCCAAGCCTCACCAACCTTAGGATGTCCTAAAAGGAACCCCAAACTTTGGTGGGTAGCCAGCATCAGGAACTGTAGAGAAAGGAGAAAATGTGAACCGGGAGCTATAGTCCCCACAAATCCTCCATTACCCTCGAAACGGTGCACTTGAAAAATGGCAATATTTTCGTACGCCAGCCTCAAAGTCCCTGCTCGAAGAATGCTTGTAGCAAAGCTGTATTTCTACTTTGAGGGCTTTCTGAAGAATGCATTTAGGTAGGAGCTAGCCTTTTCCTCCAGAAACAGTGAGGGCTATCCGTCAATCTACCAGCAAGCTGCACATTAGGTTCACTCGACAAAGGGTTAGGGCAGTGAGCCCCCACAATAATGTGGAAACAGAAATATTACAAAGTAAAGGCTTATAAAATAATAAAAATTCTACTTACTCCAGATACCTCCCTGTGCCTTTGGCAAAATACCTTAAGCATTCCACATACGGCGGGCATTGTCTTTATAAGATGGCACCTCATAAAATGGTATTAAATATCACCAACGGGGCCTCATATTTCATCCGGCAGGGTTTAGGCCAGGCATGTTCTATATCACACATTATTAGAATGACATCTGCTTTGCAAGTTGTGTACCCAGGAGCCTACCCGGATCACTCATTTCAGCACTCATTCTCGAGGCTTCTGTGCCTTCATAATGCCTAATATGTTTAACTCATTTTGAACAGAAGTCTAAAGGCTGCCACGGCCCTCTGGCCAAGACTGTAGCTGTCAGACAACGGAGCGAGCTATCATACATTCCTCATTTATCATTAGTGGTGATGCAGTTGTACAGGAAATGTGCCCACTGTACTGAGAGGCTGTCAATTGTTCCCCCCTATAAAACTCCTCTTCTCAAATAGGGACATTTCTCTGTGGAGGCCTTGCCATTACATTTCGCTCCTTTTCCCACAACACTGAATTTATAATGCAAAGAAAATGGGGAACATATATTCATCCGAATGGCCTCTCCGCTCTGAGACGAATAAGGAGATCAGCAATGGCAGCGTCGGTGCAGGACCGCACGTGCCATTGGGGGAAATTAATAGAATCAGCCCAGAAAGAGTGAAAAGGAAAAAAGGAAAGAGGAAAAATCACCCACAGGTTTTCTGCTGAGGTTGAATCCTGAATAATAAAGGCAGGCAGCTGAAAGTTGCAATTCTCTTCAGAACTACCGTTTTGCCCCCAAAGTGGGATGTAGGTGCTACAGACCTGTCCCCATAAATTTGCGGAGGTGAATTTCTCCAACTTTCTGCTCCTTGCTTGACTCCTAACAGTGGTTCTCTAGGTCTCCTCTTCCCCTGCCTGTAACTGTGCCTCTGAAGTCAGCGGCCAGCCCCAGAGGCCAGCCAGCTTTCCACGGCATGCTCAGAGAGGGTCTTTATATTGTAAAAGACCAGTCAGATGGTGCTCCCGATTAACCTCATTATCACTGAGCTATGATTCCTATTAGGACTGTGAAGATCTGCCCTTGCCATTTTGTTCTTCCTCCACCCACATGGCTGCCTCTTCCCACTCACACATTTGGGCCATCCCTCATAATTCTGCTGGGGGAAAAATGGACCCAATTAAATGTATTTGAGATGCCTCTAGGTCTGTGCGGTGTCTTCAAAGAGAGTGCTAAAGTGATTAAAGTAATGATAACGCATCCTTGTTGACTTCAAAGAGAGGAGCCTGGCAAATGGACTTATTCCCATGATATTTCTGTCAGAGCAGTTATTATCCCATTTCAGAGATGGGAAAACAGGGGGCCTTGCCTAAGGGCATGGATAGGAATCGGTCCTAGAAAGAGGATGAAAGCATCACCATGGGCTTCTGAACCTTTCCCAAGTTTAGACCATTTTCCCTCCAGCAGCAACAACGAATCTCCCCCTCAGAAACAGCAAACCTCAGGGTAGGTAAATGCAGCCTAAAGTCATAATGCATTAGAGTACACACACTGTACTGTAAGGACAACAAATGAGAAAAGTGAAGGGGTAAAGATTTGCTTTCTACCTGCCCTTTCTTCTCCAGAACCCCACTCGTCTTTATCTGAGGTCCTGTCCCCAAGAATGGACGGATGGACTGGGGCCTTAACACAGAAAGCTCGGGGCAGCTAATGACCAGCCCTTGGCTGAACAAACTTGAACAATTTCCCTGTCAACCACCCCTTGAGGTTCCCCACCTAGTCATCCAACTAGGATGGATGGATCCTAGTTGGATGACTAGTTAAGTCCCTCAAAGGCCGAGGCAAGCTCCATGTCTAAGGCCTCCACTGAATATTCTTTAAGATATATCTTGGCTAGCTCTGCACAGTCTTTTACCCAAAGGGGGCCCTACATTTTCTAGTCTCTAGGCCAGGGGTCTCTAATCTTTTTTTTTTTTTTCTCATTTCCACAACTGTGTTTCTCCAGTTCCAGAACTTTCCTCCTCTCCCAGTTGTTTCCAGGAGCTCACATATCATTGGCTGAGCAACCTTTTCTCTGCCCCAATGTTTTTTTTTTCCTCTAAAACCACCCTTTACTACAAAATAGTTGCCCTGGAAATACATGATGATTAACTGTCCTCCTGGTGGTAGTCTCAAAATATAGTCCATGAGTTCCCTAATCTTCTTTAATTTTCTCTTCCTTTCACCTTGTTTCACCCACTCGCTCACAGTGATCCAAGGTTATGTATTCAGAGCATGTTCTTCGTCCGATCCTCCCAGGGAATTTATGGTTTCTAGTGGAGCTGTTCTACTGAAGACCTGATCAACTTTAATATTTTTCTTATCTCCTTTGGCACTGTTCATTCCAAGTCAAGGCTGGCAACTTAGCACTGCGGCTGGATTAGAGATAAATGGGTCAATTCAATTCAATTTGAAAAGTGCTACAGTGCTGTGTAATTCATTAAGCACTGGAGATATATAAGACATAGCTCCTCTCCTTAAGGGGCTTATAGTTTAGTTAGAGAGATAGAAAGAATGCCTGTGAACTTGATATATACTCCTGCAGAGCAATAAAACCATAACAGTCTAAGAAAACCATAAGAACAATAAAAGGTCAGAAGACTGGACTATGCAGACAAGAATGAAAAGGAAGCACTTTATGGAGAACAGGAGTCGTGTTCTAAACTGGAAGGAACTGCAAGTTGAATGATTAGAAAGGGTGATGGAGGACATTTCAACTGAGAGTGACAGCGGAATGAGACCCCTTGAAGTAGGTCATTGCCTTGAAGTCATTTGAAGAAACAGAAGAGAATAACCCTGAGGTCAGTCAAGCTTTTTAGCTCGTTACCTTCATCATGGCTTGGAAGGACTTTCTAACTTCTTTTCTCCCGCAACCATCATCCTCATTGGTTTAACCACAGGAAATTGAAGACCCAAGTTGCACATGGATTTCCACTGGGCTAGTGGCTCCGGGGAAACCAGAGCACACTTTCACCAGGGTAATCAGCTAGCCAGAGTAGTCGTGACTCTGTAGTTGACTCTACAACTTGGCAGGGAGCAACGGAGGATGAGAGCCAGTGGTCTTGGACCCTCCTGACCGCAGAAACAACCTGGCAGCTTCTTCATACATGCCAGCCCCTGTCTTTCCGGCCTGTGGATTTTCTGAGTGGAGCCACGCCCCTCCAACATTGCCACAGCAAGGCTTAGAGAAGATGCTCGATGCCACCCGGATAACCCTGCCTGGCTGTCCAACCTCAACAACACTGTGAACTGTTTCATTTTTACTACCCTTACCTCCCTAAGTTGTCCCTCCCACTGCATCCTCCCCACCACCCAGAGCTTTGATCACAGATGTATGTGCTGGGAAGAAAAAGATAAAAAAAAAAACCTCTTGAGAGAGTATGTACATTTTACTTGGGGATTAGAGATGCAGTGCTGTTCTAAATCCCTAAATTCGAAATTCAGAACAGCGATGCATCTCCAAGGGTGGTATTTCAGACACTGGAACAAGTTGACAAAATCATTGTTTCCTGCTTGTTGGGGGTCTGGTGAGGGAGACTTTGAGCTGCCCCTAAGTCACCCACGTGAGTAGTACTTACTCTGCCTCATCATATGTTCAACCTTTCACTCAGAATCAGTTTACCTGGAGACATAAAGACCTCACAAAGTCTAAGTTCCACGAGGACAAGGACTTTATTTGGTCATCACATCCTGAAATCCTAAAGCTATCAGACAGCCTACATTTAGCAACTCACTGACCAGCCTCCCTAGGTGCTCCAGGTTGGGCTATTTGGATAACGCTTTAAACCAGCCCTAAGAAATATAAATTAGACTTCCCTGGCCTCAGAAATCCCACCATCTGTCGCACAACCTTCCTTCATGCCTTCTTGGCAGTCATTTCAATTTTCATGACAGGAGGGAAAAAAAAAGTCGTGGTCTGTGCCACAACTTGAAGGTTCATTTAATGTAGATTTTGATGAGTGAACTGTACAATAACCCCAAGTTGGAGGTGTATTTTTTATACTGAAGGTGAGAGACCAATTAGTAGCTTTAACTCCTTAAGCAGATGGTTATCATATGATATCGGAGGTGCCTGTCCTGTCCTTTGCCATTAGAAAGTCATCTTTTTCCTAATATCTTTCTCTACAAAGGAAGGATATTATGCAGACGGACTGGCTGGCCTAGATGACTCTGTGAAGTTGAGTTTTTAGCAGGCCACTGGAGCCTGGGAATCTTGTTCTTGAATTACAGGTCAATATAGCTCTTAAAAACTGCCTCTAAGATAAATGCAAGGGGAGAGTTTCAAGGCAGACAGAGAAATAAAGCTGAGAAGATTCTCAGGTTCTGGGTGCCATCCCAAGCTGGAAATGGTAGACATGTGACTATCGGTCCTCAGGCACCCGTAAGGGATCCTCCCCTTCCACGGCTCGAAAACTTACACTATAAAGGAAGCAACATGGACCTGGGAGTCAGAGGAATCTGGCTTAAATTCCAGCTCTGTCCTTTACAAGCTGGAGCTTGAATTCGCCAGCCTCAGTCTCCTGTCCTGCAAGACTGGAGTAAATACAACAACTTTAAAGAGAGGTGAGGATTAAGTGAAATTTCAAGTGAAGAGTCATGACACCTGGCACTTCGGTCCTCCCTCCAAATATCAGGCAGGGAGAACCGCACCACACAAATCACTGCCCAGAGGGAAGTTAGGGATCAAAACACAGGTGGTCTGGATAGCCTTCTCGTTGCTGTTAACTGCTGCAGTTGTTAGAGCACAAACTCAAAGTCTGAGAAATATGAGTCTGGCTTTCAGTCCCACCTCTTGCTGGGTGTGTCCGCTTGGGCAAGATAGAGAATTATTCCGGACCTCAGCGCTTTCATGTGTAAATGGGGACAATATCTACCATGTCTGTGTCCGTAGGGTTGACTCAAGAGAGTGCCGGGCCCATGATAAGCAAATCTTTTCCTCCTGCCCTTCTTCCTAGCCTTCCCCCCTTTCCTCCTCTTTTCTCTCTTAGTCTTCATCCACTCTTTGATATACTCTAAGCTGCTATCATTTTCGATATCTGGAACGGACTGTACGGGGACCCCTGCTGCTGGAGAGCCCCAAGCTCTCCTCTGTGCTCAGAGTGCAGTGCTCTAGTCTTGGGATAAAGAAATAAAGGATCTGGCTAGGTGCTGCTGCTTGCCAAGTCCTTGGTCCCCAGTTCAAATCCTTTCCCTCTTGCTGGCCCCAGCTTCTTTATGTACAAAGTGGGAAGATAACACAGGCTCTCCTATAGCTCCACAGACTAAAGCTCCTAGCTGAGATTTTACCGGTCCACTCATTCAGCTGCCCCTTCTGAAATTCCCCTTCCTTTCCAGCCATCAAAACCCTACCAAGGGGGGTGCGCCTCAGTGGCTCAGTCAGTTAAGCATCTGCCTTGGGCTCAGGTCATGATCTCGGGGTCTTGGGACCGAGCCTTGCATCGGGCTCCCTGCTCATGGAGCAGCCTGCTTCTCCCTCTCCCTCTATCTGCCACTCCCCCTGTTTGTGCTCTATCAGATAAATAAAAATAAAATCTTTAAAAGAGTCATATCCAGGGATCAAATTCTAGCTCGAATACCTCATACTACTTCCCAAATGTTTACCAAATGCATGCATGAATGCACACTGAGATAGGACCACTCAAACAGGATTTACTAGGAACCTGCTCTGGTCCCATTACACCATAAAGTCTATCCTGATGCCTCAGTGTTCTGAATTTTGATGGTCTCTCAGCACGTACAAAACAATGTAATACTTAGTCTCTTTACCAGCTTCTTGAAGGCAAATAAATTGTTTTATTTATTATTAAACCTTACTGCCTAGCCCAATACCTGGCAATTTACAAGCGTTTCATAAATGGCTCCTAAAAACTTGCATGATTAAGTGACTGAAGTATTTCTCTTGTAGGAAAATCTTGCCTATAGACCAGGTAGTAAATCTGTTGAGGCCAAGGATTTTGAACTTTTTTTGTATCCTATACAGCATCTAGCACTGTGAACAAAATGTAGTGGGTACTCAAAAACATGTGGTGGTCTTTACATTACAAACATTGTCTCTATTTTTATGATGAAACTCTTCTGGAAAACTCAAGTACTGAGGGATGGTCTTCAACAAAAGCCCAGAACTAGAACTGCTCCTAAGGCTGACATGACAAGGACCATCAGTCTCAACGACGCTTGGAGGGACTGCATAAAGAAACAAAGCAGCTCTCCGAAAGGTTATAAAAAATGGCCTAAGGTCCATATACACATAAACAAACAGTCTAGAAGTATCTTTCCCCACCACCACCAAAAATGTCTCCTCCATCTTCAACACACATACATATTCCACCTTTTGAGGACCTGCCTGCCTTAAGGACCTCTCTGACATCTGGCATCCTCTTCCTTATAAAATGTTAGAGATCTGGGGTGGAGGTGGGGGACAGGGAGGATGGCAATGCACTTTTTGCCTTGAGCCATGCGCCTGCTCACCAGATAGCTGGAAGCCTCTAGAAATGGTTCTTATCAAAGTGGGTATTGCCATAGGGACGCCTGGGTGGCTCAGTTGGTTAAGAATCTCCGAGGCAAGGCGGGAGTTTGGGGGGGTGGGGGAGAGAAATGAAACAGGAAGGGATGGGGAGGGAGACAAACCATAAGAGACTCCTAGACTCAAGAAATGAACTAAGGGTGGCTGGGGGGGTGGGTGGGGGGGTAGGGATAGGGTGGCTGGGTTGTGGACATTGGGGAAGGTATGTGCTGTTAAGTGCTGTGAAATGTGTAAGCCCGACAATTCACAGACATGTACCCTGGGGCAAATGATACATTATATGTTAATAAAAATTAATAAAAAAAATTTATTAAAAAAAAAAAAAGAATCTGCTTTCAGCTCAGGTCATGATCCCAGAGTTCTGGGATCGAGCCCCACATCGGGCTCCCACTCAGCACTGCTTCTCCCTCACCCTTAACCGTTCTCTCCATTCATGCTTTCTCTGAAATAAATAAAATCTTTTAAAAACATAAGTGGGCATCATCATGGTTGTCTCCTTCTTTCCCTTCGCCTTCCCCTCTTTCCCTTCCTCTTCTTTTCTCTCTCTTCCTCCTCCTTCTCGAGAACTTCCCTATCTCATCCACTGGTGCTCTTTCTCTACAAATGACTTACACCAAAACACATGCTACAAACAGGCTGCCTGTTCCAGGGTTTGAGCAGTTGGCCCATTCAAAAGATCCTGGCCCTGGCTGAAGCAGGGACAAGGGTACCCTGCTTATTCTTGACCTGCAGGCACAGGAGGCCACCAAGAGTCAATAACTCTCCAGTGAAGAGTGGGATCCTATGGCACTTAGGCTCCTGCTGCCTGGTGAAATACTGAGGAAGAGGGTCCGTGGATTGACTTGTCCTCTGTAAAATAATTTGAAATAAAATCCCTGAAAGGCCACACTCCCCTAGTCTGCCAGGTGCCATGCTCTTCAGGGCAAGAGGATGATAAGTAACTGAGTGGTCCAATAGAAAGCACACATGCAGTGAAGAACCCTGCAAGGATCGTCCTTATGCACATCTCCTGAAACTTAGCTGGGCATCCAAGGGGTTAAGCAAGGCTCAGCAGACCAAGGAGGCCAGTTCTGCCTGTGGCTCCCACCAGTCAGGTCTGTTGCGAGGGCTATAGACACAGCCTGTACTTGCAACTCAGCACTGTCATTTTTAAGGAAATAATCACTCCAAGTTTACAGTGGCATCAAACTGATAATCTGGAAGTGAGATTGCTTCCCTGGTTCACTAATCAATCCCCTATCTTTAAGAGTAGAGACAGAGAAAGAATATAGGAGCAGATCAATAATCAAGTGAGTTCCATTTCTTTTGTTTGTTTTTATAGATGATAGCTGTTTTCTTGAGTAAATTTTTAAATCATATCAAATAATAAATGATTCCTATGATTTTTTTTCCTATCCAGGATTACTGTACAAATGGATGGGAGCTATATCACATTAACATGCATGTACCCAGCTAACTTTTCTGAATACCTACTAAGTGCCAGGTACTGACTGTCAGCAGTCAACACAGCCTCCCATTTTACCGAGGACTGTTTTAGCTTTATAGGAGGCCAAGTAGAAGAGTTAACATTTTAAGGCTGCTCCTAAATTTTATTTTTTCTGCTATGATTAGACTATTTCTCATCATCTCCACTCAAGGCTAGTAAATTTTTAAAGAATTTATTTGCCACATTTCTTCCTATTATTAAGCTCAAAGTTGTGCCAAGAAAATCGCACTGAACAGCACTTGTCATTGTTGGCCCTACTTCATTCTGGCATCAAGCTAGACACAACACACAGTGATTTAGAGAGGTGCCAGCAGTCCTACCTGTTTGAATATTACAAACACAACACCAATGAAGCTGCAGCTTGAGGTGAAAATCCCTCAGTGACATTTGTGCCTTTTTCTCTTCCCATCCATCCATCCATCCATCCATCCATATGTCCACCCATCTATCCATCCAAACACTAGCTGAATGCCTACTATGTACCACCCTTGCCTTCATGGAGCTTCCTGTCTAGAACAGAAGAAAGACATCATCAGAACTAATACAATATTAGTTATATTAATTATATAATACATATATTATATGTATATTATTATTATATTAAATATATTACTTATAAATATATATTCTATATAATTATAATATATAATATAATATATAATATGTATTATTATATAATAATATACAAGGCACAATGATTTTAAAGGCAGTAGAGATGAGAGCACTGCTGATTCTAAGCGAAAAGACTGGGAAAGTCTTCACAAAGACTGAGCAGAATCTCTGAAGTTCGAAACAGCACTTAACAGATATGCTCTCAATTATAAAGCATCACATGTTCAATATTCAATAGAGAATATGTTTGAAAACACAGAAAGTGACAATATTTGACAATATAGTAATGCACAAAATATAAAAATTACCTTTATTCCTTCTTCTACTAATGTGTATAAAATAAAAACTGTAAGACCCTTCCTCCCAGCTTCCAATCCCAGCTTCCAAAGGGTTAACAGTGCAGTGCATATGCTTTGAGACTTGTAATTTACTCTTATATAAATATGTCATTCTACCCCATCTCCCAACACATGCACAGAGGCTGAGACAACTCGCTCTGATGCTGTGAACTATGTAAGACTGATGAATCATAGACCTGTACCCCTGAAACAAATAATACATTATAGGTTAATTTAAAAAAAATTAAAATTAAAAAAAAGAAGGACAACTAGCTCTGAAATCTAATTGCAAGCTTCTGCTCAACCACCAGCTAGCTGTGTAACCTTAGGCTACTTACTTAGCTTCTCTCTGTGTTATTTTTCCAATATGTAAACTACAGTCAACAAAAGTTCATATTCTAGGTCTGTTTTGAAATTTAAAAAAGAAAATGAATCTAAACAGCACCTGGCACTTAGTTCTCAATCAATGTGGTAGTAGTAATACTACATATACATGTGTAAATTTTGTTTTAAAAAGTAAAGTCAAAGTATATGTAGTATGCTGTGTATGTTCTCCAATTAATAAAGCTTATTTATCTTTTTATAAGTTAGATCGTATTGGTCAATTTGATTCTTTTTCAATGACTGTGTTATAGGCTTATTCCAGGATTTATTTAACCAATCCAGACTAACACTAAGAAACCTTATACCTACATTTTTTGCATTCCTCCTAATATTTGTGCAGGACCGATTCCTAGAAATGTGATTTTCAGGTCACAGGGTATGTGCATGTAAAATTTTGATGAGATAGTAACCAAATTAGCTTTCAAAAAAAATGCACAGGCCCATTGGTTCTATATGACAATGCCCATTTCTCTTGTCATCACCAACAGTGCCATCTGTTGTTTTTACTTGCATTTATCGAAGTATTTGTAGTAATGAGTATTGAGATGAAATGATTAACTATACAAAAGATTTTAAATAGTACCTAGAGCTTCAAAATTTAAACGAATGGTTCTTACTAATGGAGCCTCTTTTCATATATACTGGTCATAGTTGCTATTCCTTGACTTTATTATCTTCTGCCTATATTTTTTCTACTTTCTTTTTATTAAAGATTTATGGAAGTCTTTGCATGTTTGCATATTAATCCTATATAAGAAATAAACAAATACGTTCTCCCCATCCTGTCTTATAACCTAATTTAATGTCAAGTAGAATTTAGATGAACGAAGGTATGGTCAGGAAGGAATTTCAAGAAGGGGGAACAGCATCTGAAAATACACGTGGCTTTCAAATGGAGGTCAGACTGAGAAATTAAGGAGATTGTGTGGTTGGAATGCACATGGACATGCAACTAGAAATTAAGCAGATTTTTTTGGCTGGAACACACATGGACATATAATCAATTGGTTTTCAATGCCATCCTAGGGAATGTGATCTTTATTCTGATTGCAATTGTAAGCTACCAAGGGCTAAAGAAAAAAAGAGTGACAGAACCACACTGAGATTTCTCACGATGGGCCAGAGTTTTTAAACAGTTTGGGATCGAGGCAACATCACCACTATGCCCAACTTGATGGGGAACACCAGCCACCACTTGCTTCTACAGGAACAGAGGTCCACGGGAGTTGTACAAAGCAAACATTAGTCAAGGCTGCTTTGGAGAGTCTGAACAAAGTCAAGAAGCTTCTCTTTAGTGGAATTCACACACACACACACACACACACACACACACACACACACACACACACCTTTGCATTTAATTTTAGAGTCTTCACAGACACTAACTTGAAGGCTCAGTTACCCCAGAGGTTGAACCCGTACTCTGGGGCTTCTTTGTGCACTGGAATTTACTGCTCATAGAACCTGAAACGGTATAGCTTGGGTTAAACCAAATAATGGCAAATTTTAAACTTTTATCTTCAGGTCATGGGACCGTGTTCTGGAAGGCAAGGCCATTCACAGAAAGTATTCTGTCCAACAGAAATATAATGCAGGTCACAAATGCGGGCCACATACTAAATTTAAGTTTTCTTGGAATAACATAATAAAAGTGAGAAGAAATAGGTAAAATTAACTTCAATATGTATCATCTAACCCAATATACCTAAAATATAATTATTTCAATATGCAATCAATAGAAGTCTTATGAATTAGGTATTTTACATTTTTTTCATACTAAGTGTTTGAACCAATGTGTATTTTATGCCTTCATTGTGTCTCAATTCAGACTACTCCCATTTCAAGGGCTCAACAGCCACACGTGTGAACAGCTATCACACTGGACAGCACAGTTTTAAATTATCTCATCATATTTCCTTTTCTCCAAGTCCAATTTTCTCCCATAATACCCTCTGAAACCTAATTAGGCATCACTGCACATGCTGATTCTTACATTCTATCAAAGTGTCTTCTTAGACCTTTTCACTATAGTATGAATGCAAAACAGTAAAGTTTTCTTTCCATGAATCATTATACTTAAGGTTGACATCCCACTGTAGAATAGGAAGTGATAACCCAGTAGGGAAAAAATTCAAGTATCAGGAAAGAAGAGAGAAAGATCTCTTTCAAAGCAGGTGGTTATGTCATAAATCACAGCATTTTGGGAGACACATGGGCCTAGAGCTGGATCTTCGTGTGGCTGCTCTCCGTCCTACTTCCAGGGAATTCCAAGTTGGGTAGTGTTTACACAGGCATTGTCTCCACTTTTGTGCAGAAGCTTGAGACAACAGTGAAGGTTCCTAACAGTACAGGGGATCCTAAACAACAGAATACTAGGCTAGCTCTGTCTATCCATGTCATCCTGTGGCTGGGGGGAAACAGCCTCAGAAGTGTTGTCTATGGATAAATATCATGGGCCCAGGATTAAGTTTATTTGGGAGATAGTGGGCCTCGTGATATTACTCCATCCACATGCCCAAAAAATTAATAGGACCTCCTATTATAGGAAAAAAATAGGAAAATAGAAAAATAAAAAATAGAAAAAAAAATAGAAAAAAAAATAGGAAAAAAAATCAAATATGACTCTACAAGCTTTCTTAAATTGAGGGATAAATGTTCATAATTAAACGTGATGAAAAAGGAGAAACAAAACAGCTCTCCAAAGTGTTCTAACTGTAGAAATAATACAGCGTTACCTGCCACATCCAAAGACATTATTAAATAGAAAGAGAATCATCCTGTGGCCACATGCCACTGAATGGCACTGGATTTGCCGGGATTCAGAGACCAGGACACGCAGGGAACCTGGCTCAAGTTCAAAACCCTAGGATCACTCCATTCTTTCCTTCCAAATGAGAGAAAGACATACTTGGTAGTGTCACGATTTCGGCTATAAGCAGCAGCCTTCTAATTAAAAATAAACTGAGTCCATTATTTCTATTTACAGCTTTCCACAATTTAGCAGCAATGTGAAGATAGAAAGAGATGCTGGGAGCATATGTTTAAACATTCCAAATGCTTTTGAGAGCATCATTTGAGTAAACATCCTGTGAATCTGTTTCTTTACCTTCAATACCCATCTCCAAAGGGCTTCCCAAGCTGTGTGAGGGCAGCATAAATATATTTATCTTCAGAAAGAATGGTCCGGAAAAGACATGGCTACAATTAAATTAGTAACTAGAAAGAGCCACGCTTTTGACTCCAGATAGTTCCCCCTGCAATGCAGTATTCTTTCATTTTTTTCCATGGATAGTAAGGATAGATGGTGGGTAAGGACAGAAGATGGTAAGGATAAGGGAAGGGGGGTGCAGGAGCCAAAAAAAAAAAAAAAAAGAGAGATGGGAGAGGGAAAAAGAAAATTTCAGAGGGTTTTCTGAGTGGGTACCTTGGTTGAATTTCAACATGAAAGATGTTCTATAAATATTTGCTGAATGAATCTTCCAAAGACCAATGGTCGTCTTCTAGACTTTTTGAATGTGTGTGCCATTATGGAATGCATATGGCCATTTCTCAACCTCAGCACTACTGATGTTTTTGATTTTTGTTTTGTTTTGTTTTTAAAGATTTTAATTTATTTATTTGACAGAGAGAGACCACAAGCAGGGAGAGTGCCAGGCAGAACGAGAAGGAGAAGCCAATTCGCCGCAGAGCAGGGAGCCTGACATGGACTCGATCTCAGGACCCTGAGCCAAAGGCAGTGGCTTAACCAACTGAGCCACTCAGTTGCCCAGCACTACTGATGTTTTGAGATGACTCTTTGTTGTAGGGGCTGTTAGCAACATCCCAGGCCTCTACCCACCAGATACCAGAAGCGCCCCACACACACATACTCAAACACATCTCCCGAGTTGTAACCACTCAAAATATCTCCAACGTTGCCAATTTTCCTCTGGGGGCAAATCGTCCCTGGTTGAGAACTACCAGTGTAGGTGTACCTACCATGACTCTCCATCCATTCATTAATTTACCAAATCTGACTGAGGTATTCAGTCACTGTTTTATTTAGAACACTGATCAGTGTACTTGTCTCTACCCTCAAGTAGTTCCTAGTTCAGTAGCACAGAGAAACTTTAAAGCAAAAAAACATGTGAGATGGTGGTTTGACTCCTAAAAGATGGGGTGTGCACTCCTTTTTAAGGACATTTAGAAAATGTACCTTTAATTGTAACAAAGGTTATACAGTTAGAAAGTTGTCAGAGAAAAGCCCGTTAAACTTGGTGAGGATTTCTGCTCTGCTAGTAGGTTACATATTAAAGATGAATTTGAAGGCTCTCAGAGAAGCAGTGAGCCTGGCCCTCTACATCTTTGCTGACTTCATAAAAAACAAGGGTGCCGCTTCGTGACCCTCGCGGGTCTACAAGAAGATTGTGTAACATGCAGTATGCCTTCGATCCAAATAAACTCCCAGATTATTAAAAGGATGTTTTTTCCCTCTAGAGGTCAAGGTGAGTCACCGGAGCTTTTTCCCTGTTATTAACCAAGCACTAGATATACAAGGCTTAGATATTAAAAGGCATTAGCCAAGGCATCATGGCCATCTGGTTTAGAGCAAATGCAAAACTTGAGGGGGAAGCTACACTACTCACAAAGCAACTAAATGGCCTGAAATATTAGAAGCCATGTATACAAACCCATTCAAATTGCTGTGGCCAAGGGACAAGGAGCGGTAGCCAGCTGCCTGAGCACCTGAGGCCAGCCTCTCTCTAGTGTAATTCCGAATAGAAAAAATACAATACTACTGACTTACCTTGACCCAGAACTGCCAACAAATCTTTATACCCTTTCACTAGTCTCGGTGTTTATTTCCACCAAGAAGTGTGGTACCTGTACCACAATGAAATAGGCCCCCATCTGATCTCCACGGCTACCCCACCCTTAAGAAGCAAGGGAGTCCACACTGCCTCTTCATAAAAAGATTGCAGGCCTTGGAATATTTACAGTGAATCCAAATTCAAGAAGTACGTAAACCTGATGCAGCCAGAAGACACCTCAAAGCTGGATTTAGGCTGTCTCCTGATAATTTAAACACAGATTAACCTGGCAAAAAGAAGAGTATGAAGAAGGGTAGAGATGACTGCTTTAAGCCAAAATGAGTCCCAGGCTTTATGACACCCTTCTTGGTGGCCTTTTCCCACAATGTGATTGCTTCTGTCACATGTAGAAGTTTCTCTACATGAGCCCACTGTAGACCTCATGTAGAGGTCTACATGACCAGAGCCCACTGACTACACCTCTCACATTAGAATTTTCCCATCTCCTAAATACCCAAAAGAGGAGGAAGATGGCTCTGGGACAAAGGATGCAGGCAAACAGGAAAATATGGTTGCCTCCAGATTAAACTGACCTTGAGAAGTGTCTCTGAGGACTCGCTAACTGGAGCTACACCGAGACAGACCAGCACCGGCCTGGGTTTTCCTCCCAAGAGTTCCCTACTTTCTTTCCGTGGCACCTGCCTAACAGGCAGAGGCCGGGGGGGTCCGGGGGGGTTGTCTTCTCATGAACTGTCCAACAGATTCCTGAAGACACTCTATTCTTTTTGGCTTACATTCTGCAGGCAGCCTGGACATGGAGAATGACCATGGACAGATTCTAAAGTCAGCCCCCTTACTATTTATTCTCTTCTATGATACAGCCAAAAGGTCAGCATTCTCTGACTACCTTCCTTAATGTCAACTACCTAACTGTGTTACTGCTTCTTCACATTTGTGTATTTTGAGTGAGGAACTGTAAGAAGAATAAGCCAAGGGATGACTAACGGTGAGATTTTATCTGCGGCAGTGGGTAGGGAAGGTCTGACTAGTTGAAGCACATTACACTTGGAGCTGCCACTACTGACCTCTGTTTGAGGCCCGCCTAAGTAGGTGTGCAAGATGGCTAACTGCCTACCCCAAATCCCTGTTCCACTTCCACACAGTGCAGAGTTCTCTAGGAGGCTGGTGCCCAGCCAGGGGCCATATTTCCCAGCCTGCCTTGCACTGGGTGGGGGAACGAAGGGGTTGTCACTAAAGGAATGTAAGCAGTTCAGTTTGTGTCCCTCAAACACTTTCTTCCCCTGTCTGCTGGTTGGTTATGGAGATTCCAAGGCCCTAAGGGATAGCAAAACCATAAGACAAAGGAAAGCTTCCTGACAACCAGGAATGCCCACATAGACCTTTCATGTTAGAAAGAAATTTTGTTATTTGTTGAGTTATTTGTCACAGCAGCCTAACCTGGTGTTAGCCTAACTCACACACCATGTGAACAGAGTAAGAAAGAAAGGGGGGACGAACGCTATATTCGTATCTACTAATATTTGTAGGATATCTAGGTCTGTAATACTTTCTTTGTCCATGTGCTTTCATGCAAGTTCTCTAGTATCGGTAACAAATTCAATTCCATTTATCAAACTTTCATAGAATGCCTAATGGACTACACCTGAAAAATCAACCCCTTGGGGCACTCCCATTGCCTTTGACCGGAACAGCTTGACTCAACCACTGGGTGCCAGCAACCATGCTAGACCTGGTGATAGAAACACAGTCCTCTCCCTCAAGGAGCCCATTCAGCTTCCATTTCCAGCCTCATCTACCACCCTTGCTGTAAGAAAGGAGGATCTGGCATGTTTTGACTCACACAGAAAGTAGAAGAGCATATGCAAAATCTTCTGATGGTAGGGCAAATTTAGCGACATGGATACTTGTAGATATGCAGTTTGTGTCAGATTCTTATTTATATATGCATCTCAGCTCTGTTGCTTAGTGGTTGCTACTCTCCTAGTCATTTCTGTCCTTTTCTAGCAACTGACTGCAAATCTCATCTTTAAAATGTAAAATAAAGCTTCCTCTCAGTACCAGTCCAGGTTCTAGCCAAGAGCCTCAGTGTTCATTTGTACTTGCTTCTGCAGGCTCCTCCCACGGCACTGCCGCCCTGCAAAGAGAGGTGGTTCCATCTAATGTATCTTCCACCCAGAAGGCTTTGCTCTTTTGTAGGCCAGTTTCCAGTTGTGTATCAGAAAGCTTAGCCCCTAGATTCTGCTCCATGGTCAAACCTTAGAGAGTTTCACTGATGTAACTATATGCCCTAAGAGTTCCAGGCAAGTAATAGGAACCCGCTGCATTTATAGGGAATGAAAGCATTGAATGAATGAGAGATGAGTACCTCATGTCACTGGCTTGACCACTAAGAGATTTGGTTTCCCCATTAGGAGACACACTGGCCAATCGCTACTCCTAGAGAGACAATTTTGCTAGGGATCTTGACATTAAATGACCTGGTACAGCCCAAGAACAACAAACAGAGCTACTCTGGTATGCCAGCTTTGACCAACAAGTAGGAGTTCTCTGGAACACAGCATGAGAAGGATTCTGAGGCTTAGTAAAAGGGGACTATCTAGTCTATTGGTAATGATGCCATGGATAGGGTGATGAAGTGTGATGATGTGCATGCCAGGTAATGTCATTCCTGCCACAGGTCCTTGGCTGACAATCTGGTCCACAGGCAGGGACTGCCAGACCTGGATATTGTCAGCTATGAGATCATCAGGTAAGCAAATGAACTAATAAATGTAAGAGATTATTAAAAAGAAAACGAAAAGCTATAAAAGTTCAGTGTTGTTGGTATTTAAGCATATTCCTGCTTAAAGGAAGGACAATGGATTAAACGGCCATGGATGTTCATCTCATGAGCATCTGGCAGGCATTAGACACTTATAACCAATCAGCTCCCACAGCTCACAGTACCCATTCCATGATGGGAGTGTGAGCTGCAATTAATAAATTGGGCATGGGGATTTTGCATGCATTTTGCATGATTTTGCAATGCATTTTAACATGTAAACAATGATTTTTTTTTTATTACTTTGGTTTCCAGACTCCCAAGCTAGTCCACAAAATCTAATTCACAGCAATATTTCAATTAACCTAAATTCTGGGTCCTGGTAAAAGGCAAAGACCCATCTAACACAGGAGGAGAGACAGGAAGAAAAATGTGCCTTCTGCCTATTTTCTGGTCAAAGGGCTAGCCTCAAACACTTTGAAATGGGCTAAGCTATCATAGCCCCACTTTTACCTTCTCTCTTAGATATATCTTCCACCATCTGGTGCTGTTCTCCCTCAAAATCAATTCTTCCAGCGTATCCTAAGCCCCATATCATCCAGATTCATCTAGACTTAAGTCTCCACCCTCTCCCTACTTCAGCGTTTCATGATGCAAACATTCTGTGCTGTATGGCCAATCAAAAGTTTAGCTACATTTTAGAAGGGAGGTAAATCTAATGTAGCTAGTTCATACTAAAGTATAAATGGCTCATAATCTATCTTTCCCAGAGTAATCTGCATTTCTAATGGAGTACTGTGAAACCAAACTGAATCTCCAATTAATAGACTTTCTAACAGCATCAGAGAGCAAAATGAACCTTTCAGGAAGACCTGAGACAGTGTATCTGGAGGCCAGACGACCACCTCAAAGTCAAATAACTATGTCACGGTATCTGTCCTTGTTTTATTTCTCTTCTTCCCAAGGCAGATCTCTGAAGCAGCTATTTTCTTCTCCTCGTAACTTCAGCTCTGCTTCTATTTCTGACTTCATACACTCTGTACAAAGTTTCAAGATTTTTAATACCCTGTATCATAGCATAAGCAGAAGATGATTCTGCTGTCTTTCTAGGTAAGCCATAAAGGAGTCAAATGCAAGTATTCATATACACCGTCCACACACAGCTGCCGCCCCCAAATTAAAAACAAAACAGAACACAAAACTCTAAAGATCAACAGTGTAAGCATATACAACAAAAGATTCATATTGGAAAGAAGTCTAAATAGTAAGGACAAGGGCCTCCATCCTCTTAAAATGCTCAAGTCTAAAGTTATAGTCTAAAGTTAGTTCTCTTTTCTTGCTTCGACTTTTTCAGCAGCACCTTTAGGATAAGAAGATGGACTGGCTTCTTACATTGAGAACACACTAATATATGTCTTTGATCATTCATTTGCCAATGTCTAAATTGGAGTTCTAACAAATAAGAAAAGATTAAGGACTAAAAGGCACTCTCCCTAAAGCCAGACTAAAAAGGAACCTGCCATGAGGGACCAGTTCTAGCAAAGTAGGTGGGGTGTTCTGAGTCCCACTTTTCAACTGGATGAGACCATACAATACAGTCATGACCTTCTGACCATTGGCTTGAAGAACTTTTCACTTATACCTTCTTTTCTGAGGTGCAACAGGAGGGGCAATTTTATCACGCTCCTTCCAACCCTTCCATTCTTTTCTTCTTGTTTCCTTTTCGCTTCTTCGAGAAGCCAGTTGGAGCTTTCATCCACCCTCCATCTCCCGTCATGCTGTGCAAAACAGCACCTGGGGCAGCTGCAGAGCCTGAGAGTGGTCAAAAAAAAAAAAAAAAAGAAAAGAAAAGAAAAAGAAAAAGAAAGAAAGAAAGAAAAAGGAAAGAAAAAAAGAGAAAAGAAAAGAAAGAACAAAAAGAGGAGGGAAGGTGACGATTGGCTGGAGAGGGGGTAATGATTTGTAATTGCAATACTTTCATTACTGTCTTTTAGCTCTTTGCAGAGTAATGTCAAGAGCTTCGTCTTTGTAGTGTTATTGGCATTTTTCATCATATTCATGAAGTGTGGGTCAATTTTCTTCAAAAGGCGCACTTCGCCAACTTGCTACAGAGACAGACAGTAATAAATTCTACTAGTGCACTGTGAAGGCTTCGTAGCTGCAAGCAACAATAAAAAGCAATGAGCTGGGTGTCACTAAGTAACTCCAGTTTACACTGCATTTTCTTCTTTTATTGAAAACTCAAGAATATGAATTTATTAATGAATACACAGGCATACTTTGCAGGGGGGGTGGCAGTGCAGGGGGAGGGGTATGTGCGTGGTGGGGGGCCAGGGGGCGGACACCATGTCAATTTATTTGGTATTCACACTGTGTGTGCCTATATTGTATTGTTCCATCATTTCATGGCCAGGCTTACCTTGTTAGGCTGTGGCCCTCCAGAAAAAACCCGAGCTCATATAGCAACACCTTGACGTGGATCTACAGCTGCTCTCGCTGTGCCTGTCTCACCTTTAGCCCCGGCTGTCTACTGCCGCCTTTCATTTTCCGCATTCATACATCAATAAGCTTTGCATGCTGACACCTAATTTTGCAGGCTACTTTGGTTATGGAGGCCGTGTTTTGCATATCACTACCCACCCCCTTCTGACACCTACTGCCTTTAAAGGGGAATAAGGAGAAGAGAGGAAGAGGCACCGGAAAGAGAGAGGAAGAGAGAACAAGAAAGGGAAAGCTGCTTTTCTTCTCTGCCTAATCAGAGATTTCTTTATATTTGTCAAAAGCAGATATGCCAAATCAACTTTAATTGATTCCTCAGCGGTGCTCACGGATGATTTTTGAAGGACTGGGCTTGTGTTCCCAGACACACTGTTGTGTTTCCAACGAAAAGGAGGTTTCTCTCACAAATCAGATTTTGATGCCAATTAGTTAGTATTTTCCATTCCAATTAAATTGGAGACTTGGAGACCTTTCTGATTTGGGAAGACTTTATATATATTTTATACTAAACGTGCCCTTCAGGGGCTGAAAAGCAAGAAGGGAATGTCCAGGGGTGGCGACAGAATCTCCAGGGGGTGGGGGAAAGATACGTGTTGTGGGCATTTCAGCTTCTTTCTCCGGTTTCCTTCACAAAGGTTTGTCAGACCCACGGCAACCTGTTATGTGACATCACAAAGGTTTTTTACCTTGCAGTTAGGTGCTAATGTCATTAGAGCCTTGACAATCCATAAAATGTTATAATCTAATGGTTTTTTTCTGCCATACCCCACCCTCCATACCCCCTGAGACTTCACTGTGCTAAAAAAGAAAACTGGGGAGACAAGACTGATGTTAAAAAGAACAGGCTGTGGCTGGATTTGAGAAATTATACAAACAAAACAAGTAAACAAAAGCACAAAAGAAAACAGGAAAACCACCACACCAAATGCGGGGCTGCCTACGCACTCAGCACTCATACGTACTCTCCAAGCACGTGGCCGTGAGGACATACCTGCAAATGATGTGCCATGGAGAACTTCTCAATCTACTAAATTCAGTATTAATTATGTGTACCACAACATTTTCAGGGGGAGAAACTGTCAGTTCACATCCAGGTGTAATTTTAATTCAATAGCAACTAAGATCAGTGTGAAATACCACTAGCAATGATGATGGCTCTTTTCCTTTTCTTCTCTCTCACTTTCTGAGCCCTCCTTTATTTTTATCTTCTGTAGGACATCAGTCTTTAAAAAAAAAAAAAAGTGCTATTTGCTTCATAAGGTCATGGCCTTGGGAGTAATCCGGAGCAAATATGGAGAACCTATCTAGAGAATCTGGATTCCGATGGCCAGCCTCTGTCTTTGCTATTTCTCTTCCTGTCAGCACGGACACAAGCTCAAGTTCAAAGGCCTACGCACATCTTGGGCTCAAACACATAATCTTCATGCCTACATTTTGTACCTGACATAACTTCAAAGGAAGTAAGATGCAGTACCCAATGCCTAGATTAAAATATGAAGGGCGTGTTTATATCACTTAAACTTTCACACATATTTTTCTGCTTGTCACTGATACATACTCAAAACAACTGAATGACGTTGGCAGAGTGGGTGCTCTTGGATGTAAGGGACTCAGGTGGGACCTCACCAGCATTGAGGGGTGGAGTCTTCTGTGTCACAGACTTGAGGTGCAACCTCAGGTTTGGTGGGATTCAGGACCAAATGAGACAACATGTCTGCTCTTTGTCTTAAATTGGGATTTCAAGGCCACCTGGCTGACCCCAGTCCTCCTTTCACTTTCCAGACTCCTGCAAGACAACTTAACATCTCTTATAATAAAGTACTCAATGTATGCCAGGCACCTTGTAAAGTGCTCTTCATGGAGTATCTCACTGAGTCCTCACAAGAGCTCTAACCACATCCCCATTTTACAGATGAGAAAAGTGATATGCAAAGTGATTTGAGTACATTCCTCAAGGTCACATTAGGTCACATTAGGTCAATGACCTAACCTGGTCATTAGGGCAGAGCCAAGATTTACACCCAGGGGGTCAGCCTGCAGTGACCAGCCTTTAGCTTCACATCTCTTTGGACTCCCCAGAGAGAAAGCATACAATTCTTTAGGAGGGGTTAGTATCCCGAGGAGTACACACTCAGGATTAATTTAGGGTTTTGGTTTGTTTTTTTTTTTAATCTGCCTTTGTGGATACCCAGACTCCAGTAAGTGATCTTTATACAAAAGTAGTCTACTCCCAATACTGCTAGGGAACCAAATATTTAAGGCCACAGGCTCCTCTCTTGAGTATAATAATATGCCTTAACTACCCAAGGTGGGAATAACTAAATGAGAGAAATAAAATAAAATAACAACCAACCCCCAAACCAAAAAATAAGGCAGCAAGCATTTGTAGACTAAAACTGAAGTTGTGAGTACAGTGAGCCAGATATTGGTACAAACAGGAGTATAAACATGTGGAATTTTAGACAATATTCAGTTAGGAGAAAGCTTCCTACATAAGTGGGCTGGGCACCATATTCTCTGGACAGGCTTCACCACCAGCCACAAAGAGAGGAATTATGAGGCCGAGTGAACACTGCTCACATTCACACACTGCCGCACTACATTGTCAATTAGCAGGCGTGTTTCCATAATTGTTATACAAGGGGGAAATTTACAGTGTTAAATGGCCCTCAAATTCACACTTCTGTGTGAGTTTTTGTTTGGTGGTGTGTCCAATATTAGCACGGATGACTGCCTCTGACATCTCTCTGCCTCTGAAGACAGAAACCACTAACCTAACAATGGGACAGACATACCAGAGAACGCTACCTATTTGTTCTTTAGGATAAGATGGATGCATACGTAGACATATGATAGAGAAAGATGGATGGATGGGTGGATGGATGGATAGACAGACTTCTTTTTCTTTGCAAGGGGAGTTTTTGGTGTGCCCATATTTACCATATCTACCATTCCTTCATGTTGGCCTCTTTTTAAGATTTTATTTCTTTCTTTGAGAGAGAGAGTGAGAGAGAATGCATGAGCTGGGAGGGAGGGAGAAGGGAGAGGGAGAAGCATACCCCCTGCTGAGCAGGGAGCCCAATGCGGGGCTCCATCCCAACACCCTGGGATCATGACCTGAGCCGAAGGCAGATGCTTAAGCGATTGAGCCACCCAGGCACTCCATGTTGATTTCTTATTATGGAGGTACACTTTGGATGCAAGTTCTCATTTTCAAGTTTCAGATTTTACATGGGGTGTGTCTAGAGAGATTTTGTTTAATCTTGAAAAAGAATTTTCTTGAAAACAAAACAAAAAAACTACCAGAGTTGTGAATTTCAAAGTAGATTGGTCCATCAGTTTAGATAATTGTGGGTATGGTTTGGTCTAAAGAGAGAGACTGGATAAAATGGTATCCCAAAGTCATAGTCTGTCTTTGATCATTTAGCCTGGAATCTCCAGCCCCCATACACACATATTCACCCACACACACTGTACACAGATTCATATGCATGTACATCCACCAAAGAAATACCTAGATAACAAAAAGGGATCAGTATAAATCTCTGAGCTGCCAGATAACCAAATGGTCCTTTAGACCACAGAACATAACAGAAAGACCTTTCATGATTAGAAAACATGACCCCTTTATTTTACAAATCAGTAAAAAATGGGTCAGGGAAGTTAAGTAATTTGTCCAAGGTCACACAGCAAATTAAACTAATAATTATGTGTCAACTTTTAGTTATTTCCAAATATCATATCCACCTTCAAAGAAACAACAGTCACTATTTTCCGTTATTCAAAAGAACAGGTCACAAGTATAAAGAGGCGTCTTTTGTTATTTATATCCCTACCTTGTTCCATAAATAACTAAAGATACTCAGAAAGGCATCTGCAAAAGAACTGCAAGATGATGAGGACGGTGATGATGATAAAATTTGGAGAAGTGTCCCATGATTTAGACTACATCCTTGTACATTAATCTAAGAGTCAGCTACCTGATTTTATCACCACACTTTAATTTCAAAAAGAAATTTTTAAAAAGAGGAAAAAGAAGGGATAAATAAACGCAGACAGGTGATGTCCCAGGACAGAACTGGAGGACACATAACGGTTCCAGTCCCAGCTTCTCGTCCCCAGGGAGCCCGTTTCTTTTTGCCTCCGACCTTTGTGTTTCAAGAAAATACTGCAAAGTTGCCCCCAAGGATCCTGGAATCTTGAACACATCAATCCATAACACAGTGTCATAGCAGGGAGGCTTGAGAGTGAGAATGCCTTCAAGGACCAGAAGTAGGGTTAGGTGACAAACGATGGGCAAGGAGTAAATAATGCAGCGCCATTCCACTTGTATCAAAGGAGAGAAAAACACAAGTCTGACAATATAAGTTCTACCAAAGATGTGAAACGTAGGGGGCTTTTATCATCTGCTGGTGAGAATACCTCAAGTGTATGACACTACACATGAGGGAAGAGGTTGGGGAGTAAGATGTACATTCAGAAGTTTCAGTGTCAAGGTGGGATGTAAAGCCATGAGACGGGTTGATATCATTATAAAATGAGGATGGACAGAAACAAGAAATTCCAAGGACTAAAATGTGGGGGGTCCCCAACATGTAGAGGTTGGGAATTGGAGGAGGATCTATTAAAGGAGACAGAAAGAAGAAGAAACTGAGTAGACTTGCAGTTCAAGGAGCAAAAGCCTTTCAGGACATGGTCAGGACAGCATTAGCACCTGTGCAAAAGCTGCTGGTATCAAGGAGGACGAGATAGAAACTGACCAGCTTGTTAGCTGATGTGGCTGGCAGGATCACCGTTCTCTGGAGTTAGCCCCTATTCGTAAAAGATCCTGGGAACTAGATGTTAATTACAGTAGGAATAATAATTGTTTACTATCTACACTGGGACAGCTTTTATATGCCGTTTTATATACACCAATCTAACTGGGTCCATACAACTGCGGAGGTAGGTACAGTTACCCAAAATCACAGATGAGGAATTTTAGGTGCAGAAAGCTTATGTGATGTACCTGAAGTCGCCGGCCACTTAGCAAGTCCGAAACTGGAATTGATTCTAGAACCAAAATATAATGCAGGGTTACCAAAAGACCCAAAGGGCTGGACGTCTAACATCTGGGGGACAGTGAAAGAGATTGGACGCAGCAAAGAGAGCTTTGCCCTCCTTCCTCAGGGCACAAACAACTGTGAGGGTGACCAACTATCCCCGGTCAGCCAGGGATGGGGAGTTTCCCAAGATGCAGGACTTGCAGCAAGGAAACGGGGGACGTTTCGGTCAAATTATGATGAGTTGGTTACACTCCATCCAGTGAAACCTTCGGAATGCCTTTCAGGAAGAAAGCAGCCGTAGTTACCTGCTGGAGGTTTTGCATTCTGTGTGAGCTTCCCTGGGGTGGTCCCGGAACCTCTGTAGAATTCTGAGCCAGCTCTCCAGGCTCTCCTCACCACTCCTGCTAAGTGGGACCCTGCAGTTGGGAACCAGGAGCAGGGTCACTCTCCTGGGCCTCTTTCATTGATGAACCTGTTCACGAGGCTCCCCTCGCTTCCCGCTATAGCCCACTGGGAAACGCAAAGGTGTACCCCCAGTGGTACCAACACCCAGCTCCCCTGGAAACTAGCAGAGGCTTCCCGGGCATCCAGGGGCCTGTTTGTCAAATTCCCTCTGATCTACCCAGCTAATGAGGTCAAAATAGCTACGTCCATAAGGGATACATTTTCTCAATGGGAGCTTATGGCTCAGAAAACACATTGAAAATATTTATCTTTTCTCAGAGTACAGACAGAGCAATATGGAATACTAGCTTGTAAAAATGCTCTTTGAAAAGTGGAAGAAAAAAAATCATAAAACCTAGGAAATGAAAAAGGAATCCTCCCAAACCATACTGCCAGTTGCTGTCCAAGAGATTTGCTAATGCCATTTGGAAAGCTTTGTTACAGGCTCGGCTGGTAATATGTTCAAGTAAACACATGTGCCTCAGAGATTCTGGGCTGCTCTTGGGTTTGAGAGAGGCCACCCTGCCCCTGCCTTGAGATGTTGGAAGGGAAGCCATGTTTGGTCCCCACCATGGCTCTCCTGGGTCCCTGTGCCCAGTCATGTGTCCCCTAGATCTCCACCCACTTTGTCTTCTCCAAAGCCCAGAGCATAGAACATAGGAGGGTTCATCAAAATGAGGCAGACACCTTCCCGTGGGGCCTGAACACCTTCCAGTGGAGCCTGCTAACCTCTGGTAATCAGGAGAAATCTGAGCTCACAGAACTAGAAGTGCCCTAATTACATACGGTCCTTCACAGGACCCCAGCCATTCAAATTCACCCACATCTCTAAGTTCCTCTGAACCAGTGGTCCTCAAATGAGGGCATGTGGCAATTTCTGAAGACATTATGACATGGTGACATTATGGATTGTCCTAACTGGCAGGGGATAGAGGGGACCACCTAGTGAGTAGAGAACAAGGCTGCTGTTAAACGTCCTCGAAACCACAGGAGGTCCCCTCACAACAAAGAACTATTATGAAAACATATATTTCATATATAAAATATGAAAGTGCCAAGGTTAAGAAGGTCTTGTCTAGAGATTTCCTTTTGTACCATCACCTCAAATCCACCACAAATTGAATAAATCTCATCATTATTTTTCCTAGACCTATCTCATCTTCTGATATCTTAATTTATGTCAATGGTATCACCATTTTCTTAGTCACTAGACTAGAAAATCACAGGCATTTTTTTACTCATTTCTCTCCTTCAACTCTCCGCCCCCCCCACACACACAGCCCCCCATCTAGTCAGTTAGTCACGTGAATCTGCCCAAGTGAGTATCTTTCAGTTATTCTCACTTCAACCTCTACCAAATTAGTCAGAGCTTTTCATTTCATTTCTGAATCACCAGCCTCCTGATTCTCCTTCTGGTGTCTCTCTATCCCAACCTGGACGAGGGTAGGTTACCTGCTGTGACAAACAATCCCAAACTCTCGATAACACAGCAGATGTTTACTCCTTGCGGGCATAAAGCCCAATGAGCAACAGAGGGAAGGGGGGACTCTGATCCACATGGTCATTCAGTGACCCAGGCTCCTCACGACATGTGGCCTCAGAATTGCGAAGTTCTCTGTCGGATCTTCTGCTTCTGACTAGCAGATGCGGAAGGGAATGCGCAGGATCACAGTTAAGGGGCCAGGCCTGGAAGCGGCACACATCTCTTCCACGGGCGTTTGACTGGCTCGGACTCGGGCCCACGGCCTCACCTTGCCAGGAGAGAAACTGGGAGGTGTCGTGTAATCATATATGCAGCAGGAAAAGCACACTGGCTTTGGGGACTTCACGACAGTCTCTGCCACCCATTTTTCTGTATACTCCTGTCACTTTTCTTTCTCAAATACCATGTAGTAACATTTTGCCACATTGCCACTCCATTCAAAAACTTTTTGAATTATTCCCAATTACTCACCTGATGAAGACCTAGAATGCATCACCAACGACACGGCTCCATCTGTTCCTCGCACCTCGCCTAATGAGCCCAGGCACTGGAGCAACTTCCCTGCCCCTCGCACCCCTCCCCCTGCCTCTGTGCCTTTGCCTCTGGCTCTTCCCTGTGCTGTAGGCCTTTCCTCTACCTCGGTGAATACCCAAACCTACAAATCCCCCTGTTAACTCTCCAGCCTCCAGGGACCTCTCGTCCTCTGGCACCTCAATCACTAGCAGCAATCTTGGACTGAGTGCTGACAGAATCTCGGGAACTGTGTGCTAAGCATGTGTATGCCCATCATTTTTCATCTGCAAGATCTCATTTAATCTCCCCAACAATCTATAGAGTATCTATTATTAGTATTACTTTTCCTTTTAAAGAGATGGAAATTGAGCCTCAGAGAGGTAAAGCAACTTGCCAAGGTCACAATCTGCTCTCCCCAACACACCCATGCTGCCTCTGGGACACATGGCCCGTTTCTTCTCGCGAAATTCCACTTATGAATGCCTCCACATGGGTTCTGAAAAAAGAAAGAAATCTAATACCAATTAGACAGTTATCAGAAAGGTGTTCTCTCATGCTGTGGTCATATGAAGGGGAGAAATACCTGCCCTCCCTCTCTGGCTGAGCCGGAGCAGAAGCGGTGGGCAAGGCGAGCCAGGTCCCCGTTCGGGCCTGGCATTCCAAACAGGAATCAGCAGGTCCAAGCAGGGACTCTGGCAGGCAGCGCAAAGTGTGTTCTTGCTATATCATTTGGGCCAGAGACCTGGTGGGCCACGCCACTGGGGATGCAGCCAGGGGTGGGAAGGTCAGGGAAAGGGGAGCTGTGCACTCTTGAAAGGCGCACTCACGTGTGAGACTGGGCTGCGTGCGTGCGGGAATGTGCGCCCAGCCTGAGAGCACAGAGACAGACGAGGCAGCAGGCTGCCCTGGGACACTCTGCCCACGACCTGAGCAAAAAGCCCTTCCTGTGTCCGAGCACGTGAAAGGGAACTTTTTTCCCTAGTGGGAGTGAACTTGAGCAAGTCACTTCGCTCCCTGGGCCTCGGTTCCTGTAGCTATAAAGTGGAATTAACTCACAAGTCACCTCATCAGGTGGTTATGAGGATTATAGGAACTAATACATGCAAGGTACTTAGAGCCAAAGCTGTCATTGGTTCGAAATCTTACCAAATGGTGAAGCTATTCCATATCCACGTGCAATAATGCACACTTCGTTCTAGCCCCGCCATCACAGACAAGGACCTAGAGAGCTAGATCAGCCCCTTCCCCGCTACGAAGCACCACATCCCCCAGTGACTTGGACATCCTCTCAACCACTCGTGCCTTTCCTGTAGGTCAGAAGGTGACAGCGTCCAGGCAGCGCAAGTGAGGAGCTCGCTCTACACCCGCCCACCACGGCACCTGAAAATCAACCACTGGGACCAGATTCCTTTGGCTTCAGACAATAGTTTTTAACCTTGTAGTCATCACAGATCTCCTGAGAACTGGACAGAAGTTGTGGAGCCACCACACCCACACCCACACCCACACTCACACCATTTCACAGACACACAAAGAAAAATTGGCTTTTTATTTGGCATGCTGTTTCAGGACACGGAGAGACTTTTGTAAAGCCAGGCCCAGTTTAGCAAACCCTGACCTGAGGGCAATGCCTTAAATGAGTAGCTATGTAACTCAATCTGGGAGCTTTCTTCAATAGCAAGAGCTTTTTTAAAAACATTTTTTACGTTGAGGGAAGAAGTGGAGGTTAAAGATTGCAAATTACCAGGATGAGAGCCATGGCGTGGAGGACTGCTGTTTTACTGAGCCCCATCCTTTCCCCAGGAGGGACGGAAGCTCTCACCACCCGGAGAATCCCAAACCCCTTCCCCTCTGCGCTCACAAGACATTGCCTTCAACACAGGACCTTGCTGGTTCAGGCCACCCCTTGGTCAGCATCCCTAAGAGTCACCTGGGAATCATATAGGACCCGCCTGGGCCAAGGCAGCTCTTCCTACTGCCCCCGACCCCCAACAAAGGGACAAGGAGAGTTCTGCTATGAAACGATGCCTCCGCCCCATCCCGGCCCACCCTCCCTTCCAGGACACTCGATCCTTTAAGGACATCACCACGCCCAGCCACATCCTTGTAGACTTTTACATTCTGTAAACGTAAATGTGAAAGACATTTTACATTCCTCCGGGATGGCCAGGAGACTGGACGCAAATCCTTAAATGAATTCTGAAATAAAAACCATTTAATCCTGTCCACTGTGCTCCCTCCTCACCTGCAGAACCCAGAAGAGAGATCAGGTAAGCTTTTACCGCTACTGGTGCTTCTGGTCCTAAGTAACTGTGAAATGTGTCTGGAAACAGAATGAGCACTTTGGGCTCTTTAGCTCACCCCAGCCTTTTCCTCTGAAAAGGGACACAATGTAGCAGCCCACACAAGTAGAAAACCTTGTGCTGGAGCCTGAAAATCAATTTCCTGAGCCCACAGAAGGAAGGTTCTCCACGCCAGGACCGCAGCCCAGTATACAGAGGGTGAGGTGGAAAAGCTGCTGCTTTTTGGCCATAACTCAACACAGCCTGCAGGCGAGAGAGAGAGAGAGAGAGAGAGAGAGAGAGAGAGAGAGAGAGAGAGAATGGGAAGTAGAGGTGGAATGGGAAGGAATTTTTACCTTTTTATAAGAATGATGCCACTACTGGTATCACCATTTGGGTTCCTTTGCAACAAGAAATAGGTGACAGAGGGGACTAGAAGAAAAGTTTGGGGACCTGAGAACCTTCCAGCATAGCTGTGATTTTAAAGAGTTGGATGGAACACCCAATGTGGGCATCCAATCAGATGAATTCCTGAAGAGTTTTCCCGTGCATATGCTCACGTGCGCCCAGATGTTTGAGAACACACATCTGGTATTGCACAAGTCTTTCTGTATCTGTGTATGCATTTGTGTTTGCACTCATGGGTTTTATAAGGGATTGATGTCAGGGTCCACCCGAGTAGGTGTGTTCAGTTAACAGAGGGAGAGGAGCGCAGATCTCGTCCCGAGCAACAGCGGTGCTTTACAGAGCTTTGCAGCGCTGCTCTTTAACAGTCCCGCCTTCTTTCGCATCCCTTTCAATTCCCCTCGAAAAACCCCAGACTCCCTGTTCAATGGTGAAAGGGTACTGATTTTGAAAGGAAATCAGAGCATTATCTCAACCTTAGAGTTATAAATCAAGAGTCAGAAAAGCCAGCCCACCGTTTTCTTCTGACGACGGGAGAGGTGAACAGCTGCACCAGAGAGCATACGGACCACGCTATCTGGCCCGGGTATTGTAGACTTCGCACACCCCCAGTGACTGGCCTTGCCTTTTCGAGATATAACTCCACCTCCATGCTCCACGCTAGTCACCTCACCAAGGCTGAAACTGGCACAGTGGAGCGGAGAACGGGGTGCTCAGTCTCAACTCAGAAGTCAAGTTCTATGGCAGCTGTTCCCTGGAAAGCTACTGGGATGGTCTTTCTTCTGTGGCCCGTGTTCTGGGTAGAGGAGCTCACTTCTCCCTCAAGCAGTTCAAATGCTGAAGGCCAGGTGCTGACCTCCCGGGCAGGCACAGAATCCAGCTAGCCATGAAGCTCTGGACCAGCGGCTACCTAAGATCTCTGGGCCTGCTCATACGATCGATAACGGCCAAGTGTATAGTCATTTCTAAGGGTGTGCTTCCTCTGGATCCATGCAGATTACCTTCCCTTCTCCATCTGTCTGTCTTAGAGACACAACCGAGCCCCACATCATTAGGACTATGGCATGTTACACGATTTTGGTCTCATGTTGACAGAGCTCTCCAATCACTAAATTCTTCCGAGCTCAGCAAACCCAGAAGACAATACAGGTATATATGGCCACAAGTATTACTGTGTAAGTGGAATCAGAAGACAGAATCTCTGGGAACAATGAGCAGGCATGTGTTGGTACGGAATACATCCTCTGCTCTTGGGAAGCCTAGCTTTTTCTTCTGAGTCCACCCATATTCAGGAATCGGGCTTTGCAGGTCACTTAGCTGAGAATATGAGGTCTGTCATGGAACCTCCCATGTTTGGCTTCCTCAAAACCAAGATGGCATGTGACTCCTGGCCCCCAGGGACTGCAAGCCATCACCTGTGTAAGCCTCGAGCTGCTCATCCCCGAGGTGCTAACCACCACAGCAAGGCTTGGCAGTACCTTCCCCATCCATCTCTGTTCCAAAATCGCAATGGGTATGAAACTCCATCTTCCCTAATTCTGACATTATAAATAATGGATGTGGTGTCACGCTCTGTATCCTGTTTCCTAGAGGACAGAGGGAGGAGACTAGAGGGCTCCAGCTGGAGGTGTGATCCCATCCTCTGGCCACACTCTGCTGTGACAATGGTGATTCCTCGCACTCCTCTGCAGAGCTGCCGCCTGGACAATTCTCTCCGACTCTGCACGCGCCGTCTTTCTTAAAAAGACTTTTATTATGACACATAATGTGAATAAAGGTTGGAACCGTCCACCGTACTCTGATTTGCTCTGTCACTTGCAATGCTTGCTTCTCATTTACATCCAAAATGAAACTCTCCAGGATGGCACCAACACCATCAAGTATCCTTCCGGAAGAGAAAGATTTCCTTTCAGCTGCCTCTCTGCTCAGCTCTGATAGGAGGCTGCCTGGAAGCAGGGCCTCCAGACCCCAGGCTGCTGCTGCACAGGAAGGCAGACAAGGAATGAGCACGGTGGCCATCCTCAAGGGGCACTGCGCACACTTTTAATGAAAGGTGGAGCTCTGCCTCCGAGCCCCCGATGACTGAGGAGGCGCAGGCGCCCTCCGTCACTGACGTCCTCAAAACAACTGACAGGCCGAGATAAATCAGTGTAGGTACCTCCTTCCCTTCTACTGCCGCTGCAGGAAGGAGACCTCATTGCCTTCGAGAAGATGAGACAGAGAGAGACGCAAGGGGAGATGGATGCATCCTGGGCATGTCGATCCTTCAGTGCGAAATTAAGAAAACGGAGGCTGGGGATGGAAGTGGGGGGAGGAGGGTGCAGAAATGAGATGAGGCAAGCACTTGGTCGGGGGAAAGGTTTCCAGCAGCATGAAACAGTATTTACAGTAGCAAACCTTAAAGACCTGCACACTCTCTAACCCAGCTGCATTACCTCCTCCACCAGCCAATTTCCCACAAGGCTCAGCGCATGCTAAGACTCCATTTACTGAGCCATAATTTGATTTCTTCATCTATCTGGGTAACTTGCACCGGGAAGAGGGGCCCTCCTTGGTCATGGAACAACGGGGAGTATGTGCCATTGTACATAGAGGGAACAGGGAAAGAGGGAACAGATGAGGGTCTCTGGGCACAGCAGGGTTAGTTTATCTGGGATTCGCAAAGAGTAGGGGCAGCCTCATCCAGGCAGAAAGCCGGTCAATGGCACAGTGACGCCTGCAGGCTAAGCTGTGTTTGGTCAGGCCTGGTTTTGAGACAAGAGTCCTAGATCCTCGCCCTTATTCTGCCACTCTGTGAATCTGAAAAGTCATTGAATGTCCTTGCACTTCCATTTCTCTCTCTGTCCAATGAGGGACAATAAGTTCTGCCCTCTAAATTCATTCTTTGGGGATAATGATGAGGACGTTCTTCAGACTTCCCTGTGAAAATGGTGCCATTCCCACATGGAGGGTTTCTTCCTGAGCTACCACAAAACTTTCCCAGTATTTCCTCTCAAGCTAAAGAACAAGCCATGAACATTCACAAATGTGGCCCCAAAGAAAGCACTACCCAAGGTCGTTAGTGACAACTGATTTCTCACACATTTGGAGGGTAATCAGCTTTGGGTTCTACTCTGAAACATGGACATGTCCCTGTGGGCATGAGGAACAAGGAAGGAGGATATGGAGGAATGGAGGGGGGAGGTGCTAAAAAATAAGGTGAGGAATGGAAATAGAGACAAAAGCCAGCTGGAGATAAAGCAACTAAAATTACAAACAGGATTAAATTCAAGAAATCAGAGTGGAGGAACTCACTTGGACACACACTGTGATTTCTCCCAGAGAAGCCACCAGTGACTATGGTGTGGTCATTTTTAAGAATCTGGAGACAGATCCTGCCATGAAAGATGATAAACACATCTGTTAAAACACAATCATGTTCACAGTCCTCCTGTCATCTGCCAAATGTGCTCCTGATTGTACGTCAAGGCCTGGTTTCTTTGAGATGCCACGTCCTCTATAAGACCACGTCAGCCTTCCACAATTAGGTCATCTCGTTTGAAATTGTACTATTTGGACTCCCCTCCTCTCTCTCATAATGCCTTCCATGGAATGGCCACTGGGGATGCTGTCAGGGAAAAAAGCTGATGCTAGCCAGGCTCACTGCCTCTGATGACCTCCACATGATATCTGCAACACGTGTCCTTAACATGTTGGCTTGAGGGCCTCACCGCAGTTCCAGCGCATGTTTCTGTTTAATGAGGAGAGGCAAGTGATTCTGGAGATGAAAAGAATTCGAGAGATGAAAAATACACCCTTAGCACTTTCAAAAACTAATTCCATCCTGCAGTGAGAGATGTCAACAGGAAGTGCTTGGGGCAAAATGACGGACAGGGTCTGCTGTAGAAGGCTTTGGGACAGAAGGCACAGTCGCAGTGGACGCTTCGAGCAAAGGCAAAGAGCAGATTCGAGGGTCTGATCATCAATGGTCTGTGACACAGATATGGGGTGTGAGGAAATGTATTCAGAGGAAGTAAAGTCTGTAACACCTGGGGTGGTAGGCAGGTAAGCATCAGGCTTGTGGCAGTTCTAGTGAAAGTGGAGAGAGCCTGGGGCCTGCACACCCTAAGGTATCTCTTCCACAAAGTGAAGCCCTGCGTCACTGACAACCCCAGAGTGCTCAGCCGGCTGCTTTTAAGGTGTCTTTGAACTGAAACACACATAATACGATTATGTACTTGTTGATGAAATGTTATGACCAGAGGCTCGCAGGAACCTAACGCTGTATTTCCCCTAGGAGCAGTGGTCAACTATTCACTAATTCAGCATTCCCAGGGACTTCACAGAACAGAACTACTGTAAATAACAGGAGTCATGTGATGCTGATGGTGAGGAAGTAGGGACCAGCACAGGGGACTTCCCTGCTTCAGCAGGGAAAGGAAAGGAGACAGAATAGGTAGGTGGGGGACCTGGCCATAGAGGGCTGGGAAGCAGGAAATGTGGGATTCAATAGGCTGGCTTGTTCAGAAAGGTCCCTAACCCAGCATGCCAGAAAACAACAGCTTCCCCCAGAACCCTGTGCAGGTTGCTGCTACCTAAGCACAGCGCTATGATCATTAATTAATAAGCACATTGAAAACCCAGGCAGACAGGCCCCCAGTTAAGGGGCCGCAGAGACCCAGAGAGGGCGTCTCAAGGGGCTGCCTCTTTGCAGTCCAGTTTATGACTCTTGAGGGAAGGCTAAGCTCCAGCCTTGTTATTTTCCTTCTGGGATTAAAAAGAGAACTGTAGTTTCCTGCCCTATTAAGCCAGTGCCTTTCATGATCATTAAAATACCTTTAAATACTTCATTTCTCCCCCTTAAAGTGTTCCAGGCATAAGGGAAGCTCTCCTTGCACATAACCTTGCTCCAAAATAACAAACACATGATGCCATTTGAATTTGGCTTCTCTCTTCTTCCCTTTTGGGTGTTCAGAAATAGGCACTTACAAACACATGAAGGCATTTGCCTCGCTGGTAAATATGTCTTACGTGTCGATTTCAGCAGGCGATTCTCTGCAGATGTGCACATGTGTGCTCATTTCCTGCCCTCCAAAACAATTTTTTTTTTGGTTGTGGACATATGGTGAGCAATAGTTGGAATAGTTATTCAGGGCGCAGACTCTCCTCTGGGATCCATGGGACAAATCTTGCTCCTTCTGTCAATTCAGAATCACCAAGAATGTATTGAGCACTGAAATTCGCAGGGGGTTTTAATCATGTGTGCATGCTTACCACCACACTCATAATAAAACCATTAACAGTCCTCCACGGCGTGTTAATGGTCAAATGGATAATAACTAATGAAGCAGCTCAGAGTTTTTAAGAGCTTAACTATGATCCAGGTACTATTCTATGTAACTTGCAGGTATTCAGTAATTTAATTCTTGTAACAACCCTAGGAAGTAATTATTAATATTATTGCCATTTTGTAGATAATGAAACCAGGGCAGGGAGAGTTTATCTAGGTTGGTAACTCATCTAAATCAGGAATTCAAAGGATGGATGGGATTGTGATTCAGAAAATTTACTGATGTAATAACTACAATTTGAACTTCATTCTCTGTGTATTCTCTACTTTGTTGCACAAATCCTACCTCTTTTAAGAAGGAAGCCAAGCTCTCAGTGCCCCCTCGGCTCTGGAAGGTTTGTGGAGCAGGTTGGAAGTCAAAGATTCAGAAGGGCCCCTCTTCCTGACTTCCATCAAAGCCTAAATTCACTAAAGAGGTTACGCCAAAGTCCTGGGGGCAGAGAAAGAAGTGAGCAGTTTTGATGGAGCTAGAGAGAAGAGAGACGGTTCCATGATGGGGACAAGGAGGATACTCATGGGTGCTGGGAAGGCAGAGACCCAGGCCCCACGCCTCAGTGGTGCAAGACCCCAGAGGCCAACAGCTGCGTTGTCTCCCCAGAAGGTCTGACCTGGGCAATATGGCAGACCCTGAGGGTGACACAGAGTCTGCCACTTTCATGGAGGACATGGGCTTTGAGAGAAAGAGATCGAAAATAAACACAACTGACTGAAAATCAGAGGCCCTCCCTCCATTGTCCAGCTACAGGGAGGCTTGTAACCCCCAGGAATGCCCTAACAACCTCTGCAGTTTGAATTACTATCATTCTCGGCAGACAGGGGTTCATAGCCAGATTTTATTTGATTTAAAGAAAATTATCAAATGGGCCACTTTTGCAGACCTGACTTGGTAGTGTGAGAGTCTTCTACCCCTTAAGAAATGTTCAGAGATTTCACAGGGGACAAGAGGGGAACTTGGGCACTTCCAGGAAAAGTCAAGGTTAAAGAAGCAGAAGGAGGGGCAGGAGCATCTGGGCAGATACCAGAGAGGGGCCACCTGTGAGGACAGAATGGAAGCACAGGGTCTGAGCAGAGACCAAGAGCAGCCCAGGCTGGAATGGGGGGGGTCAAGCCCGGAGAGAGGAGGTATGGGGGGCTGTGTGTCCAGGATCAGGGGCGTGGGGTTGCCTTTAGGCCCCCTCCCCACTAAGGCCTGCTTTGCCAGCCCCTGTGTCAGTATGCTGTCAAGAGTCACTCTGAGCCAAGAACACTGGGGATCGTCCTGATCCCTACCAAGCAGTCATGTGTCTTTCTGCCCCTTGGCTCTGTCCACACTTTCATCCTTGTATTACCTCTTCTCTATGTACATACCCCAATGCTGCTCAGCATCTCTAACCCTCACTCCTACCCCCAGAGACAACCAACAAGATCCCCACTGTCAACAAGGGTTACTCCAACTACCACTGACTATGCAAAGCTTTCCCTGAACCCCTCGGGGGACCCAACCCTCTTTCCCCTGTGGTCGGACAACTCTCTGCTGAACTGTGATTTAGTAACTTTAAATGTCACCCTGTGCACTTCATAATGGCAGGAAACATGTTCCCTTTCACCCTGGGAATCTCACGGTGTCTGGCACATGTGAGACGGTGAATGCTCCTCAGATGAACACAGCAGAGTTGGGGTAAGGCAGGGTTGGCCTGCACGCACAGGGAGTGGAAGGATGTCTTATGAACATCACATCACCTTCAATCCTCAGCCCTGCCCACCTCTGCCGTGGCGCAGCCAACCCCCAGTACCTCTCGTGGTCATTCCTCTGGGTTATTGCTGGAGGGGCTGCTCAAGGGCAAGTACATCACCTGGGGAGGGGACAACACTCATCCACTGTTTCCAGTGTCAAAACAGACAGCATGACCCAAGGGAATGAGACAGGGGAGGGAGAAGCCTTGACACAGGCATAAAAACCAACCCATCTGTAGGAGATAGAAACCGAGTAATGGGGGCAGCTGTGGGCAAGCACCACTCTGGAAGGCCTCAGAGCACAGGAGACAGCATCAGAGCTCAGAGTTTCAGAACAGAAGAGAGAAATAGTGCCAAAAAAGGAGAGGCAGATGTGGAAAATCTCCTCCCTGGGGCAGAGGATTTGAGCAGCAGTTGGGCACAGCCTAAGGTAATGCAAGAGAACCAGGCCTTCTCACGACACCAGGGGCATGCACACAAGCAGCAGCCTCATACAGAAAGAGCATGGGACTTCCATTCAGGGAAATTGGGCTTTCATTTTGACTGTGCCACTAATTAGCTGTGTGACCCTGGGCAAACCAATCTACCTCTCTGGGCCTCCATTTGCTCATTTATAGAATGAGTGGGTTGAGCCAGAGAGAGACGGTTAACCTACTATATAACCCTTTTTAGCCCCAACATTCTAAGATGTCACTGACTCCCCATCACAGCCGTAACTTGACAGCCTTTGAGGCTTTCTTTCCTCCACCCAGGCCAACACCTAGACAGAGAGGGAAAGTGCACACGTTAGAATCCAGAAGCATTTTGGGAAATGGTGTAAGCAAAGAATCCGAGACATTTACCAAGAAAATCTGAATATCAACCATCAAGCCTCAGGCCGAGGGGAGCTGAGAATATTTCAGGGCACATTAACCACTGTTGTGGTAAGTAATTATGCACACTGACTTTGAGTCTGTTTCAACGGTCACATCTCAGAGTGTAATTCCTGCACTGTTTCCAGGGAGGGAGGGACCCGAGCAAGTGCTAACGAGTCTTCCAAGAGTCTGAACTGTGGACTCGTAATAGCTGGCATTTCAAAAATGTAGCCTTTTGTTTCTCGAAAAACTGCTTAAAAGCATTCAACTCCCCCATCTCTGATCCTTCTCTGAAAAAGAAAACAATAAATATGATTTCAATCCATTGTGTTAATATCAGGATGCACACACAGAAGACTCTGAATCCAGCACTGAGCAAAAACCCATCTGTGACGCCAGCCACTTACAACAGACGGAAAGAGGACATTAACACTTTCCGGTCTCTTGAGAAGTAAGAGTTCAGTGGTCACTTGTTCTAAATACACAAGTGGAAAAAAGATCCCATATATAGGGGCAGTTATTTGAAAACAAAAACTGATAAAAATGTATTGGAGTAATTTGACAGATCTGAATGTGTGTTTTGTCTGAAAATCATGTATCCCTGCAGAGACACCCGTCTCTGAAACCGCTAGTCTAACTAATCAAGGTCCCGCTTTTTGCCATTTGCTCAAAACCTCCTCCATGTCCCAATTAAAATCTCTGCTGGCAAACACTATGAGAGATGTCAGAGCAATTTTCATAAAAGAGTAAAAGAAGAAGATCACACAGAATTTTTAACGATCCATTAGTTGGCACAAAGGCAAAGAGGGATGTAGTTAGACCCTATTGGGCAGTGGGTACTTGGAAGCATTACTTTTCTCACCAAAACTTGGTCATCATCAAAACTTGGCCTTCTTAGATTAGAGAGTTCATCCAAGCAAGCAATCAATTAATCATGATCATTTACCCAAAACCGAATAGGCAAAACAGTGAATGATACAATTTTTTGGAGGTAGAGATAATGCATCCAATACAAGACACCACCACCCAAAGTGTGGCCTTAGACCCGAGCATCTCAGCATCCCTTGGGAGCCCGTTAGAAATGAAGACTCTCAGGTTCCACCCGGGCCTACTAAATCAGAATCTGCATTATAAGAAAGTCCCAGGTTGAAGTGATTCGTAACTTTATTAAGGTTTGAGAAGCTTAAGTAGTATATTTGGATTTAAGAAACTGAAAGTAGGGGGCGCCTGGGTGGCTCAGTGGGTTAAAGCCTCTGCCTTCGCTCAGGTCATGATCTCAGGGTCCTGGGATCGAGCCCCGCATCGGGCTTTCTGCTCAGCAGGGAGTCTGTTTCCCCTTTCTCTCTGCCCGCCTCTCTGCCTACTTGTGATCTCTCTCTGTGTCAAATAAGCACATAAAATCTTTAAAAAAAAAAAAAAGAAAGAAAGAAACTGAAAGCAGGTGTGTGTGCTGGGGAGAACAGTGTGGATATGTGTGAGGGGGTGTGTGTGTTGGGAAAAAAAAAAAGTGTCAGGTGCAGAGTGTAAATGTGGAAGGGGGATTCTGAAACCATCCAGTTTATTCCAGAGCCCGTGCTCCCAGCCGCCAAGCCATTCTGCCTCAGAGAGCATCTCTATGGTGAATCCCAGTCTCTACTAGAGGTATCTCCAGTGACAGGCACCTCATTCATTCTCACAGGGCAACCCATTCTGTTTTCAGTAGTTAGTCCATCGTCAAAGACTTAGAATGAATGATTTGCATGTTGTGACAACTAGACACCTTGAAGTGGTTCAAGATCTCTCTCTGATATGGGCAAATTTCTCTTACTTTTCTCCATCCGGTCCTTCCAGTACCTGGAGGTGGCTCTTGTGATTGCCTTAAACTGGGCTGTCCTTTGCAAGGATATGATCATCAGCTCCAGGCCATGATCACCAAAGAGAAATCCTCTGTCAGACTAGTTGTGTGGCCCTGGCCGCGTTACAGAAGTTCCTAACCTTCGTGTATGTGTCGGTTTGCTCATCTCTAAAACAGGGTAAGGTAAGATAGTATCTGTCTCAGGAGTTTTGTGAAGATCAGACAAAATAATCCGTATGATGCCCCGAGTCCATGCTTGATGACACACAGTGAGTGCTCGATGGCTACCACCTATTACTATTCCCCACTTAAACAAGCTTTGTTCAAAAAAGGGCATCAGAGAAAAGGTAAATTATCTCTCTAAAAGGAGAGACAGAATTCAAGCCAGCCAAGAGAGCATTCTGGGGGACTAGGACCTGCCAGCACCAAAGACCGGAGTTGGAAATGCTGAAGTAGAAAACAGTAAATGGTTCGGTCTGACTAGAGTGGAAGGTGTGCAAACCAGTCAGAGAAAAACCTAGAAAAGTAAGTGAAGGACAGATGATGTTTCCCAACAGTATGGCTCTGAGAAGGGAGGGCTGGGAGCTGGAAAACATGAGACCTACCTACGCACCATTTGAACTGAATCTGGAGCCTAAGCAGTGGCTCAGAGGAAGGCGCGGGGCTCTTAGGTCAAAGGGCACTGGCGTGCGCTGTATTAGCTTGAACATTACACTGCTTTTAACTTAGAAGACCAACAGCTTCGTTTGATTCAACCTAATACAAGTCCCTTCCTTACCTTTAAGGTATCAGGTGTGTAGGGAGAGCTGGGGGGGGAGGGGTAGAGGGAGGCAAATCTGCCTTCTGCACCCCACGCCCACCCCCAACCTTCCTCAGAAGCCCGTGGAGAAGAGATTTGGAGGCACAGGCATGACCTGTCAAGTAAACCAAAGGTGTCGTTACTTTCTAGGTCTCCCAGACCACTGGCACCACAGTGGTCAGGAGCAGCTTTGTCTCACAGATCCACCTTCTGGAAGCATCCAGAGTTCCGTGTGGACATTGGCAACCCAAGAACTTTCTTACCCCCAACTCTTCTTGCCCAACTCTCACCCAGGCTTTAAACGGTAGCTTTGCATAGAGCGTTTGCAATCGTTTGAGTGAAAACTAAATTCAAAACAAAACCAAATCACAGGCTCCTTCCGACAGCCCAAAAGGACAGTTTAGGAAAAGGCAAGAGAGAAGCGATTTATTAAAAAGCGGGGAGGGGGAATGCTAACAAGATATTTCAAAATAATAGCAGCTGCACGCACTTCCAGTATGTGAGGGCCTCGTCTGGGCCCATTTTGGTAACGACGGGAAACCGCTGCTCTCCCTTTCCCAGGCATATGTTTAAAGTGCCCTGCAAATGATTTCATGTTGGATCGAGCTTCATTACTCACAGTTCATATTTGGTCTAAATTACAGTAAATGTTATTTCAAGGTTTACAAGTTAATTATTATAGTATAGTATTTACTCCATTATATAGTAATTACTGCAGTATCTAACGCCTAAAGGGTTTTCCCCCATATATGAAGGACGCAGACTATTTTAGAGCTTTTTCAAGCAGAACAGGGCTCACTGGGGTGTGTGTGCGAGTGTGCATGTGGGATGGAGGCTGGGAAGATGGGACCCAGAGAGCTGCCTGCAAATGTCCACGTTTTCTCAGATGCGGGGCCACAGGGGCCCCAGGCAGCCAAGCGAGCTCACTGTCACCGCTCCAGATAGCACATCCTGTTCGCAGGAGCCAGAGAGATCTTGGGGACTCCCACCAGTACGCACAACGCCCACCTCACCTCCAGCATGCCGAACTGTACGGGGCCGAGCAAGGAAACCCTCTCGACCTACCGATGAACAAAGATTAGGTCTGCTCATCTCTGGGAGGCGGCTGCCGGAGAGACTTCATTTGCAATCTGGCTCCCCCCTTCTGGCTCTTGACGAGAGCTTAAACGGTCTCCTTACATAGACTCTCCCCCAACAGCCCGCCGCTGCCGCAGAAGGGTCAGCTGTGTGACACCATATAGCCCCTGCTCTGGGCTACATTCACACCTCTTTGCGCCATTCCAGCCTCACTCTTTGTTCTGGCTGCCAAACCCAAAATGGATTCCATAAGTATCCTGCTTCCCAAATGTTGGTCCAAATGGCAGCCTGCAGGTCTGGGAACCCTAGGGGCCTGACAGGCAGTTGAGCTGAATGACAGACAGGCTTGGGATCAAATGGCATTTCTGTCCTCTGACTGCAGCCGAGCATCTTGGGCCAGTCAGACGCAGCCTCCTCTTGCATGTCCTCTCCTCCACAGAAGCCCGACCCCTGTTACCTTGATAAATGCTGAGCAGATGGAAAAGGAGAATTCGGCAATCCCAGAAGCATCATGTCCCTTGATTCTGGCCCCTCCTCAGGAGGAGAGAAAATGATCAGAGACCAGGTGAGTCAACGTGCACTGAGTAAGCACCTACTGTGTGTCTGGCCCTCAGGCTGGTGCAGTTGGAAAGGAGAAATGCTTGGCATTTCTAGCGCATGCTTTCTTCGACTGCAGAGGATTCCACGCCTCAACCCTTTCACTGTCAGGGGAGCAGAGACAGAGGAGCTGAAGGGGGAGAAACTGCTAGTGTGTTTTCTCCTGAAGTGCTCTTGACACATTTTCCTTTTGGCAGGTGGTGGCAAAAACCTACAACCGGAAGGTTTAAGTAAAAATGTTTCTGGGGTTCACAGATGGGTGTCCGGTTTTCAGGGGGCTGCCCCTGCACTGAAACACACGACTTGCCCTCCTTGGGACTGGCTTAAAGTGGGCCCCAGCGATGGCTCAAGTGACAAGGGCTTGGCCAGTGGGCACCGGAGGGTACTTACCCCTGACCTTTAGCATTGCCCTGGCCCCGGCAGCAGCCGGCTCCTCACCAGCCTGCACACCCCCTCCCCTGGCTTCCCACCCTCCCCATCTTTGCAAAATGGACATCTTGGCACATCTAAGGGTCTTGCTTTCAATCCACTAGTGGTTACCCATTACTCATGGCATAGGTCCCCCTTCCTTGAATGGCTAACCACACTTCACACGGCTAGGCTCTGCCTGCCCCTCCCGTCTCCCCTCACCATTATCTCTCCTGCACTTTTTACGGTCCTGCCACTTGGGCCTCCATTGAGTCCCTCGACCCTTCTTCTGCCCTTTCCCACTTGGGGGAGTTTCCTTATGCTGCTCCTCCCACCTTTCCCACCCCACTCCTCTCTGACCTCCCTCCAGTGGCCCTCTCTGACCTGTCTGTCCTTTAGATCCCAGCTCAGGGACCTTCTCAGACATCCAGAACTTGGGCAGTTCCCTGTTCCTGACCTCTCCGATGACTCACGTAAGTCCTCACTCCCAACACTCATCAGATGCTGTTGTATTTGGCTGTCAGTTGCCTTTCCGCTCAGCTAGACCAGAAGCTCTGTGAGGGCCCAGAGCACATCTACCCTGGTCATTCCCAGCAACTAATAAAGTGACGGCCAACAGTTTTGCCATGCCAATGGCAATGACATATTTAGTAAAAGAGAGCATTCCTTTTTTTTTCTTTTCTTTTTTTTAAAGATTTTATTTATTTATTTGACAGAGAGAGAGAAAGAGAGAGAGAGAGAGATAACAAATAGGCAGAGAGGCAGGCAGAGGGAGGAGGAAGCAGGCTCCCTGCTGAGCAGAGAGCCCGATGCAAGGCTCAATCCCAGGACCCTGAGACCATGACCTGAGCTGAAGGCAGAGGCTTTAACCCCCTGAGCCACCCAGGTGCCCCGAAAGAAAGCATTCTTGAGTGAATCCCAAAAATGCTTAGTGAAAAAAGTAGGCAGTTTAGTGTATCAACTGAGTAGAGAAACCTGGTAATAGTAAGAGTTAATACATACTGAGCCCTCACGATAGCCAAACACTGTACATACCTTTATACCTCACAACAATATGAGTTAGGTGCTCTAAGAAGAAAACTGAGGTGCAGGGATGGTAAGCAGTATGGCTAAGGGCACCCAAATCATAAGGGATGGGACCATGATACAATTCCAGGCACTGGGATCCAGAGCCCACCCGTGAAACCATTCTGCCAGGCTGCCTCTTGCTGAGCTGGGCATGGATGAGAATAAAGGGCATCAAGCCTTCTTTCCCTCCTTCTCCTACTGTCTCTCTGAGACAAACCCTGGCTATAATGAACATATATTTAATGGGAGACGAGAATAAAGCATATCAGCTCCTTAATCACTTCATATACACACTTTCACTACTTGTCACATCTTCATAATATAGTCAAAGCATTTTCAGCAGCAAAGATAATTAAAAAAAAAATAGCAAGTTTGGGCAGAACAAATGGTTATCAGAGAGGAAGACTCGTATTTGTCCCCTCTAGTCCTGTAAGTGCCCAACTCAAGCCTGTGACCTCTGGGAAGAAGGGGTCGCCCCCTTTTCTCCTTGAAAGCATCTCTTCATCATTCCCTGGCCCTCCCACGTCCCTCCCTACAAATGCACGCTCACAGGAGACACAGACACAGACACCTGGACTAGAGAAGAGGGTGCGACAGCTCATGAAGTTCATTAGGATTTCATCAGAAGGTAAAACCCCCAGCAGAGTTTTAGCATCGAGCTGTGCCCAGCCACCAGGCTTCAGAGAATAGATGGGGACTCAAGATAAGAAGAACCCAGGAGGCTATCCCTGGTTCTGGAGGCCTCCATTCCTTGCTTGTCTCTAATGTCACCACCTTGGACCCGCAGCACAGGCCTCATCCAGTCCCCCTCGATTTGCCTCAATCTTCATTCCATGGATGTAAACATCCTAGCAAACTCTGGAAGATTTCTGTCCAGTAAGATTTTATCTCAGAAAGAGTTTTCATTCATAAATGTTAAATACAAGTATTTTTTTGTTCCCAAGCACATTACTGAACTGCCAATTAATCAAATTTCTTTCCATCTTTCACTTTCTTTTTTCTGTGTGGCCACAAACAATCCTTCCTGCCACTGAATGTAACTATTTACTTGGACATCATGGAGTTAGCCAAGGAGGATGTGGCGTGTCCCTCTTCCTTGGTGCCAGTTGCTGTCTGTGTTGACTCCAAGTGGAGCTACCTCCAGTTTACAACACCCTTGAGTGGTCCTGGCCTTGATAAACCAAGGGAAAGAGATTCTACTTCACAGTCACAGTCCTCCTACGTGTAATCCTGGCCTCCGCATTCCCGAATGCCGTACTCTACACAACTGGGATAAGACAGAAAGAATACAGAATGTGCTTTCCATAACATCTAGTACAGAAAAAGCATTCAAGTAAACGTCATTATGATTATTTATGATGATTTTTACTTACAGTACCATAGAGCAAGCTCATAGGACATATGCTATTTTACTGTCCAAGGCCTGCTGGTGATCCTTAAGTACAGCTGGTGAGCAGATACTTGAATGTTTTTCCTGATATCATTGGCATCAAAAATCGTCACGATTGGGCTTTAAAGGATGGGTTTGAAAGAAAAATCAGGGTGTGTGTTGCCCCTCTACCCCCCGGTCTCAACAACAAAATCCATGAAGTATGACTCTCTTCTCTAGGCTTAACTAGGTTACATCAAAAGGGCTCTTTCCAGCCACTCTATTACGGGGATAAATTCCATTAGTGACCCCGCTAATGCAGACGTCCTTGGGAATGCTTCCTTCTGACATAACCCCCCCATCCCGTATCTGACCTGTGTCCCTGTGAGACACCACATCCTCATGCAGCCGCAGCATCCCGAGCTGACGGGAGAGCTGACCTACAGCCACCGGCATACGGTCGAACGAGGCTTTTCTTTTCATGTTATTCCACAGTCTATTTAAACTTTCCCGATTTAAATGGAAGAAAAAAAAGGTAAGTAATACTAATGCCTATGGTTAATTTTTTTTTTTATTTTTGAAAACCATGAATCCTGTGGAATACAAGGGAAGGAGGAAATACTGGCACAAGTTATTTTTACCTTCCACTTCAACTTCTTTTGTTCAAGTGCAGACGCAGGACATGGAACACTTTTCTGTTTTGTGGGTGGTAGACTTTTTTTTCTTCCTCACCAGTACCCAAATCATCTCCGAGTCCTTAGACCCATTAGCCTAATTAATATTAAGAACATATGCATATGCAAATAAGTCCCTCTTTGCCATATATTTCACTTTATAAGACAGGTTGAAGGGTGGTTGGGTGAGTCAATCAAATGTCATAAATTGGCTATGCATAAGAGCTCATTAATATTAATTGGGGCGTGGGCATTGTGCAGTAGTCCATGCCTCCATTAGAGATGGGCCCCTTGCTTTAATTGTTCCAAAGATTCTGAAAACCAAAGCCTCTGACCTGATTTAAATATGTAATCCCCCCCCAGGTAGTCTACTGAGCAGCATCAGAAAGGTATTAAAAAAATACAGAGCAGACCTTTTCTAAGACAGATGGCACACAATGAGGTTAGAAAAAGTATCTTGAGATCCAACCTGCAAGAACAAAAAAAAATTGCTTGCATTGTTGTTTTCATTATCTTGCTTCTGTCATTTCATGAGCTTTGTATCTTGCAAGGAAAGAAAGAAGGGAGAAAAACTGTGAAATTAATCTTTTGTGCATGGCCTGATAAAGAAGAGACATGCTCAGACAAAAGATAGACTGAGAGAAGGTACCGTGATTGATGACTAAAGTAAAGGTGTCAGAAGAGTATTATGTAAATTACTGGAGGCACACACCATTTCAGAGAGAATGAGAGGGAGAGCAGGCAGGGGGAGCGAGGGAGAGGGAGAAGGCGAGAGAGGGAGTAAGGTACTGAGAGTGAAAAAAGGACTGCAGAGTCGATGTCACCAAAGAACTGGTCCCCAAACACCCATTTCTTGCCATCTTTCATCTCCTCCGACAAGCTCACCTCACATTCTCTCTGGGTTGCACGCTGTAACAAAGCGGGTGGGGGTGGGGAAGAACTGTCAACATTAGCATGATTCCACTCAAGGAAAGGTTTAGGGAAAGCAGTGTCTGAAGTGAAATCATCAAGGAGGGAAGTTTCAGTTAAAGGGGAAAGGGAGCCGGCTGGCAGACGCATGTGTCTCTGTGTGGAGCGTGCCACGGGAGGTGCGGACGGGAGTCGGGCCACGTTCATTCTTCATGCTAGAGACGGGCTGCGAAAAGGCCTGCGTCCTCCCCCAGCTCCCCAGTCTCTGCTTAGATGTGCGCCTCTGTGTCAGGTGCGTGACAGGACCACTGTACAAAGGCAGGTGGAGAGGGACCAAAAGGCCAGGGGCCGGGAGTCACATTACAAAAATCTCGACGTAATGAAATGAAGGCAAGTCTTGAAAATTGCCTCCATTTTCCTGACCAGAAGAGATGCAAAGTAACAGAAGGATTGTATTTCATTAGGAGAATGGGCTTTGCCCCAGTGGCATGCAGACTGGTCTCTTGTTATGTGAAGTGCATTCAGAGTGTTCAAATACGTCGGCTTCGGAGTCCAGCACTGGGACGTGTGGGTTTCCGAAAGAAAAAAACTTCCAAATTCTTGCAAACCATATCTGGAGACAGCTAGGGTGGTACGTGAGGGGAACTCACCAGACAGGCTGCTCACAGCCAGCTCCCTTCCGACCGCAGTAACAAATGTCCCCTTTTGTCGGGGCCTGCGTGGCACTGCTGGCTAACTATTTTACATAGCACCCCTTTGCAAAGTCCAGAGATGAAGCTAATGTCTAGGTCAAGATTTTCTCCACAAAGACCCACCCTTCTCAGCAGGGTGTGAAGGTTAGGAGAATAAAAAGTCTCCACAGCACAGAGGGCCTCCAAGCACTTTAAAGATTATAGTAAAACCTTGACCTATATGAAATCCAAAATGCAATTAATTAAAAAATAAATGATAAAATATGGGACACCTGGGTGGCTCGGTCGGTTAAGCGTCTGCCTTTGGCTCGGGTCCGGATCCCAGAGTCCTTGGATGGAGGTGGGGAGTCTGCTTATCCCTCTGCCCTTCCCCCTACTTGTGCTCTCTCACTGTCTCTCAAATAAATAAATAAAATCTAAAAAATAAACAAAATAAAATCTAAAGTAAATCTACATGCAAATCCTGGTTTTCTCATTTTGATTATTTTGGAAATCTTTGAAATAGTGAATGACTGGGAGAACGAAGGAGGTCTAGGAATGGCGATAAAAATGGGCCAGATGGGGGCGCCTGGGTGGCTCAGTTGGTTGAGCAGCTGCCTTCAGCTCGGGTCATGATCCCAGGGTTCTGGGATTGAGTCCCGCGTCGGGCTCTCTGCTCAGCAGGGAGCCTGCTTCCATCTCTCTCTCTGCCTGCCTCTCCGCCTGCTTGTGTTCTCTCTCTCTCTCTAATAAATAAATAAAATATTAAAAAAAAAAAATGGGCCAGATGGACATCCAGAAGTTGTTCTACAATATACTCCCATCGGGGATATTAGCACCCCAAAATACTATCCCCCCTCCCACCCCCCAGCCCCAGAGCGGTCTCTTCCTCCTCTGACTGCCTGACCTCTCAGCCACGGCCACACGCTGCTTCCTTTATGTATTTCACGGTCAATATTCCCCGAGCCCTTCTGTGTGCCAAATTCTCTGCTAGGGGATGGGGATACAAAATGGAACAAGACACACTTTCTCCGGGGAGGCTAGCGTTGCTTTCCAGGAGATAACCAGCTCCTTATGACCATGTCCTAGA
>CM053610.1:64760998-64771638 GCA_028646535.1 Procyon lotor
GGCAAAAGATACAGGCGAAAGATGTCTGCTTTCAACCGCACATGATTTACCTCTGTCCTTTTTAGGAATCCTTTGGTCACATGGGACAAACCTTCATTCAAAGAAACTCCAGGGAGAAGTTTTATTGTGGGAGGCAGTCAGAGAACCCAAAAGGGAGAAGTACATCTGGGCCTCAAGAGATAACCAAACTGTAGCCTGGAAAGTCGTCAAACTCCAATCTCTTATTGTCTCCATATTTGTATCTGTCTTGCTCATGTAGCACATGAGATACTGAGCGTGCTTCTCTCTTTAGATCTGTGTATTCCCCGTCTCTCGCTGCAACCCCACTTCCTTTGCTGGCCTTCCTCATAGACCATGTTGAAGGTACCATGATGATGGTGGTACTACCACTGTTACCATTAATAACAACAACAGCAAGCAACTGAGGAATGACCAGGACTGTTCTGTGCATAAAACACATATTAACTCATTGAACATAATAACCTTATTATTTTTATCTTTTATTACTATTTAGTTCCCGCATTTATATGATTATTTATTATTATCGTATTACTATGTGTCATTATCTCCAATTATAAATTGTAAAAGCTGAGGCAGAGAAGTGACATGCCCAAGGCTGCCAGCTGGGAAGTGGTGGGGCCGGCACGGGGCCCTAGCAGGCTAGCCCCACGAACAATGCTTTCACCAGCCACATTAGATTGCCCAGAACCCCCCGGTTCCCAGGACCTTCTGGATCCAGCAGCAGAGGGGAGCTGCTGTGTCCCAGCCGCCAATCTGTAAGAAGGATTAAATGGGGCAGCTTGAGATGTGAGGCATCCCTGATACACTTCAGCAAAGCCAGGGGCAGCACGTGAGATGTATGTCATTCTGTGGGGGTGACGACCAGACAATGGGATGTGGGTGTGAGGAGCCCTAAGAGGTAAACATTGTTTACGCATTTTCACTGAAAAAAAATCTGTCAAATCAGGACTCCACCAATATAACAAAAAGGCACAAAGAGAGAAGTCTGGGTAGCCATAGGACTAGAGGCAACTCATAACGGGCAAGAACAACACCTATGTTTCTTGTAGGAAATCACGTTTTAGCCTCTTGAACCCCAGCTCCAAAAGGCCACCTCAAATTTGCTCTTCAGTTCAATGAAACCATGAGAAAAAGCCATCGGTGAGTGGCACAAAAGAGCAAGAGGACAAAAAAGATTGTTGAATGGATGGGATTCCTCCTGCTCCCCACCCCAAAGTCACTCACCCTGGCGCAGAGTCCTGGGGCAGCCCGCCTCTGCTGCAGTGGTGAGCTGGCCCAGATCAGACTGGGAAGCCAGGGGGCCTTCGTTCTATCGATGACCCCACTATTCCTTAGCCTCCTGATTCTGAGCCAGTCACCACGTGTTCTGGCCTCGGTTCCCACCACTCGAAGCTGCAGTGTCAGTGTCTTTTCTCCCTCTCAGCTCTAAGTATCTGTGCCCCTCTCTGAGACCCCACGCTTGAGTCCTAGAGCTCCACCTCTGGGTGGCCAACGGTTTCCAGTGGAAACACTGACATTTTGACTTCCTCAGAGCCTCTCTTCCTTTCTCCTGATTCCTGGGTTCTCTGGAGGAAACAAAGCAATGACTGGAGACATGGTGGAAATAGCTTTCTGTGGAAGCCACAAACAACTGGGAGAGAAAGCTCTCCTTCTTCTCACCAAGCGTTCTCAGACACGCTGGAAACGGTGAGAGCTTTCCCCGGGCAGGTCTCATGTGAAGGCCCCATCACAGCCGGTGCCATTTTGTTTTCTAACAGGTCCTTGCAGCCTTAGCCCTGAAGTCTTCTCGAGAAAGCTTTTTCCTTTCATATGTCTGACCTTATGATTCATTTGGCTCCTGTTTTAAAACCAATTATTACGTATTGTCTTTTGAATTTCACCCCTGACACCACTTTGCCCTGACTTAATTCTATGACTGGCTTTTATTCAAAACTTTCATTTTTGAGGAAGGTGTAAGAGCTGCAAATGGCCTTCTTCTAGAAGCCCTGAGTAAAACAGCAGTTCTGCTGATCAAAAACAGAGCACTGGCATTTTGATGCATGCTGTTAAAATATGTACTTGTTTCAAGTAATGTAGATAAAAGGAAAACCAAAACAGAGGCCTAAAAGATGAGAGAGAAGGGGTCCTGGGTCATGGCATCGCATATTAGGCTGAATCTTACCCCTGGGCTCTGAACCAGTATTACCAAGCGTCTGTTAGGCCTTTCTATATGATAGTCCAGCCAGTATAACGGTCTCTTTCAGTATTTCTGTATTCCCTCTGGATGTTCACTGACTGTACACTGGTCTTCAATCTCAGTACACACAATTATCCAACACATCTATTCAACACTGTCTCATAAATGTCTCCCAAATTCACTCTCTTCTCAACACTCTGTCCAAACTGGTCTGGCCCAGGTTTGCCTCCTCCCTCACCCAGTCTACTAGAAGCTTTGGCTTCTACATTGCTTCTCATTGCTTAGTTTCTGTCTCTAGTTCATTCTCCACCATGCACCCATGTTCTCCTAAAACAAAGGTCTGTTCATGCCACTTGTTGGCTTCCAAACCTCCGATGGTTCTCCAGCAGGTGTAGAAGAAGTTCAAATTCTTGGCAGATGCATAGTAGTTCCTCAACAGTCTGACCCCAACCTGTTGCTTCAGCCCCTTCTTTTTTTCCCACTATGCCTGCTCACACAGCAGATGGTAGGCTCACTCCAGGTATGACTCTTTCAGAACATACTCTGCACTTTCCTGCTTCTGCCTTTACCGGGGGTAATGGGTAATGGGTAACTCCCAAGAATGCCATTTTCTCTACTCCCAGGCTCCATCAAACCTTGTCTAAACAAATGATACCCATCCATCCCCTAAAAACAACCAATGCTTGCTTTCCAAATGTGGTTCACTAGTCTCCCCCATGAGGTCCCTACAACGGTGTATCTCAAAGCTGGGGAACTTCTGAAATAGCTAACTTCCCAGTCTAATTCAATCAAAATCCCTAGGAATGAGGTCCTGGGGAGTCATCATTTTGAAGCCCCCCCCCAAGTTATTTTCATATTGCCCAGCTTAGAGAAGACTTGTTCAAGTATTTGGTTTATATCCTATCTACTTTTCACATCTAATTAGTATTTATTTATTGAGTAAAAATGAACAACAACTGTGCCCTATGTAGGAATACTGCAATAAGGCAGGTCTCCAAAATAAAATGTAATAAAAATATTGAATAGGCATTATATTTTATCATGTTTTATAATCTATTATAAAAATATATCATAATACTGGGGCACCTGAGTGGTTCAGTCAGTTAAGCGTGTGACTTGTGATTTCAGCTCAGGTTATGACCTCATGGGTCATGAGATCAGCCCCGCATTGGGCTCCCCCCTCAGCGGGTAGTCTGCTTGGATTCTTTCCCTCTACCCCTCCCCCACTCATGCTCACACTCTCTCTCCCTCTAAAATAAATAAATCTTTTAAAAGAATAATAAAATGTAATACCTTACATACTAGCCATTTGTGTGCCTGTCTTTCTACTGCTATCCTTGAGAAAGACTGTTTCTCATTTATCTCATTTATCTTTGTATCTTTTAGCACCTAGTACAATGACTCATATTTGATAAACAGATGGTGATTTAATTAATATATTTATTAATGTGTTAACTTTTGTGGGTTTTTTTTTTAATGTGTTAACTTTTTAGATTACCGGAATGACATTTTAACTCCAAACTCCTCTGGCCTGAAAGACACAGGAAGTTGTTCTTGCACTGCTGACTCTGAAACAGTGTCTCATGCCATCATCGAAGGGACAAAAGCTGGTGAGCCCCAACACTGGCCTGTACCCACAGCCTGGACAGAGGAAAGCCTGCTGACCTCTGTATTGAACTCCCACAGGCTCCACATGAGTTTGCTGACAAAGGCATGGACATAAGCTACACTCTGGACAACTCTTGAAGGAAGGGAGGGCAGACTGCCAAGTTAAGTGGGTTTCCATTTTTCAAACACTAGCTCAGCCCCCAGCTCTAAGAAAGAGGAAGGACCGGGATCCCTTTTACCTACAGGCAAGGACAGGGAGGCCCAGAGCTCTGTGTGAGGCCAGGGTATTTGCTGGCCCACTGTCATGGCCGTATGTGCCTAATAAATGATAAATATGTGGAGCCCTTGGGAAGTTTCATTTTGTGCCTTTACAAGAACTTTGGATAACTGAATACTCCACATTCCACAACAATGAGCGTTTCAACTTTCAAAAAGAACCAACGTCCCTCTGAAGAAATTCAGGAGAATGGTTTTTTCATGTTCAGGTTTCTTGATTTAAAGCCATTTCCCCTTTAAGAAGTTCAAGGACCCACAAACATTTTCCAAATGGCATAGTCATATAAGGCAACATGACTGTCATATTTCTTATAAAGGTAAATACTTGAAATGGTCACCTAAATCTTGCTGAGGTGAGAAATTAATAAAAATCACCATTGCAAAGTGCCTAAAATTCACATCATTTATTTTCCCTTTCCCTTTGTTGTATATAAACATTTGAAAGGGAAACATTATTTTCAGTTTGTTAAATTTTTTTCCCTTCTTTTTCTTTCACATCACTGAACCTCCCAACCAAAAGCTGAAATAAGGAAAATCAACCTTAAAGCTGAACCTATCGATTCTACCTTCCTTTCAATCTTCTCCTTAAAATGCTTCAGATGAATAATATTTCACTTCTCAGAAAAGAGAAAATTGATATCCTGGGCAAGCCTCAATGCAAATGAACATTAAAAGTACCATAGAATCCACCTTTTTTAATGATTAGCTTAAGTGGGGGAGGGGATCAATTCTCAATAAAATCTTGACACACAAGTCAGTTTTCTGCTCTTCCCTACTCTGAGGACACCTGGTATAGTCTCAGCCACAGTCTCACGATCTGAGAGACCCCATGTGAGATGACCAGCCCCTTACCTATCCCATCATGCCCTAGAGACATGAGCCTAGAGGCTCATATCAAGGGACCTGTCTCTCTCCTCCTCTCTACCAAAATGTTTGTGAATCTTCAGTCCCCCAGGACCGTGTTCTCCACTGATATGTTAATCTCATTAGGGTTTCAGTGAGTTAATAGGACAAATCTGCAATGCCTTTATCAAACAAAGGACTTTAACAGTGACAAGATGCCAAACCACAGAGAAGCTCTCCTTGTGTCCTCCAGCTCACCCCAGAAGTCAGCTACCTACTTCACATTTCCACAGTGCTGGCCTTATTTGAAAGATTGAAAGTCTCTTCACACAGATTCTCTCAAAGGAAGTTGTCACTTTAGGCTGCACAAACCAAAACTCTTCCAAAATCAGGTGCTTGGGGGAAAAAAAACTGAAGTACTTTTAATAATTTAAATGGCTCTTCTCTGCACATGCCCAGAACCCAAATCCCTTTTCTAACTGAAGTGCTTATATAAAAATTTGACAGCTCTTATAATTTTAAATTGCTCTACACTGAGTATGCCTAGAACCTTGATCACTTCCAAATTCAAGGGCTTATAAAAATTTGAAGCACTCCAATAATTTTAAATTGCAATGCACAGTGTAGAGTGATTTAAAATTATTGGACTGCTTCAATTTTTTTAAAAGGTCTTCAATTTGGAAGTGAGTCAAGCAGCATTCTAATACAGTGGTTTAAGACATAGTGTGCTAATCTAAAACTTAACGCCTAAAAATAATGAAAATTAAACCACACGAGCTTTTTTCTTTCTTCTTTTTTTTTTTTAAATAGGGGAGAAACACTTAGAGAACACTTGCAAAGTTGGAAAGTGTCTGGAGAAGAGAGTTAAAGCTCAGGCCACACGGGGAGAAGACAGAGAGGATGAGTACAGGTGTGAGGACTAGGGTGGAAATGGCAGTCACATCAGAGTCTTCTCCAGCCCTGGACGTTTTAGATGAGAAACAAAATAATCGGAAAGCAGAGAAGCCAGAACAGAGCGAAGGAAAATGTGACTATGACTTGGAGCACTGCGTTCCATAAACTTTTCAGTATCTAGAGATCCAAATTGGACAGCAACTCCTCCTCTAAAAAATTACTCCATTTGTGGCTGTATTGTTTGTTTTTCGGATGGAGCTCTCAGACAGAATTCGTATTTGTGCTGATTCAGGGTGTCCTCTCCTAAGTTTGTTGGAGATGGTTTTCAGGAGGCTGGTGAATCATCCAAATATTCCATCACAGCCAGTTACAAGCAAAAGGCGCATTTTTGTATGTCATTCCCATGGTGATGTCTTTTTCACGGAGAATAGCTCTCTAGGTGGGTTTTCTTTTGTTTCCAGAGTATCAATGTTCTTCTCTCCTAATCTCTTTTTCCTGCCTACTTTCTAAATTCCCTTCTGCCTTTCTTTTCCCATCACTCCCTCTTTCTTCAACTACCCAAAGCTTCGCATATGCAAAGATTAGAATGGCTTTTTTACTCAATGGCCCTTTCTAGCTAACCCATGGGGCCAAGCTGCAGGTCATGGCAAACAATCACAACAAGGTGGAGACCTTGAACCAGGTCCCCTTGATAAACAGCATCTGTTGCAAAGGCTCCCTCACCATTTACCATAAAGCCACCTGTGCTTTTAAACACCGTCTAAGTGTACTTTGTTCCATTTATTGTTGTAAGCTGTTTTGCTCTACTGGCTAGATAACATGTGTCTTAAAATATTTTGTAAGTACATATGTAAATGATAGCTTGTAATATTTCCCAAGGACCCACTGCAATCAGGGCTCAAAGGGAAAGGAGTCTATAGAAGTTGAATTTTGGTACCTTTCTCATCGTAAAGAAACAAGCCTGTGATATTGTCTACGGAATGGAAAGAGAAAAGAGCACAACATAGTTAAGAAAAGGTGGGGTAAGCACATTCAAACAAAAATATTACTCATCCAGAGAAGTGAGGTCCCTAGGAAAAGGACAGGAGGATTGCAGACCTGAGCAAAATTAAATGGTAAGAAACATTTTCATGAAATAAACTGGAAGAAAGTTAGTGACAAGAGTAGGGAATTTAGCATACGTTAGATGGAAACAGCTCTATATACTTTTCCTCTAAGCTGCACGATGTTCCCTTGTGCCCCAGACACAGAGGTGCCTCAGACATAAGCAACACACTGATCTCAAGCTGGGCCTGGGGAACAGCTGAAAATATGCAATGCTCATTGGTTCCACTGGCCTCATCATGAGTCTACCCAAGACTCTATAGGTAAACCTGGACCCCTAAGTCAAACTGTGGTTTTGTATAATTTCCAGTTATTTTCCAATTTGGATGGAAGCTTACCGTTACTCCTTACGACAATAAAAAATAAATTAATAAAAGTCTATTGGCAGCAAAGAATACTAGGCATTAAAACTTCAAAATAGCCCAGATTAAAGTGAACAGTTAAAGTCATAAGTAATCAAGAGCCTTTAAAGTAGCTTAGAGACTAGTGTTGAGTGGGAAGAAGGAAATAAACATGAAGGGAGAAAATGCTTCAAATCAGAGTTTTCTTGATAGGTATGTGAATATAACAGCCTGATCCAGAAGCTAGACCCTGACTGGTATTGGGGGAAGGGTGGGTTTGGGGTTAACAGCCAAAAAATCAGGGTAGCTCAAACAAACCAAAGTGTCAAGTTCCTAAAGATTAGTTCACCAATGGGATGTGGGAATAAACCTTGTCCCCTGGCTGTAAAACATACTAGGAGAGGATTAGGAATACTTTGCTAAGGAGAAAACAGATTTTTAGGTCACGTGTCTGTAGAGATGTCACCATTTAATAAAATGACAAAATCTATCTATCACATAGGCATGAACACAGAACAATATAAAGAGGTTAACAGAAATTGATGGCATCCAAGGTTTAATTTTACAATGAATCGGAGTCTTTGGTGATTGAAATAGACAAAGATGTATAGGGTTATCTTGTTGAAGAGGCTGTGCTAATTACTGGCACTTGTCATTTCTCCATAGCTTTATCTAAGTCAAGAAGGCTAACTAGCTTCTTTCTCCCCAGTGTGCATTGTTTGTTCAGGAGCTTTTGCTGAGGAAGCCTTTTTTCATAACTGCACCTCATTATTAACAGGTTCATAAATAAATGAGTCCTAATATTTTTCTCCGTTAGCATTTATGATAGGGACATTTGGTCTACAAAAGATTACACTTGTCTTTAATAAAAATAGGCACTTACACATGAAGCCTATTAGGCCCTTGTTACTCTGGAGGAGGAGGAAAGGGGAGGAACCAGAGTTTAAATTTAAAACAATAACAACAACCTGGTGTGCCTGCAGCATTGTAAATAGGGAATATTTAACACAGCTTTAGAACATCCCCCACTACTAACTCTTCAACCTCCTCTTTTTTTTTTTTTTAAGATTTTATTTATTTATTTGACAGAGAGAGAGAGAGAGAAAGATCACAAGTAGGCAGAGAGAGGATCTGGGGAAGCAGGCTCCCTGCTGAGCAGAGAGCCCGATGTGGGGCTCGATCCCAGGACCCTGAGATCATGACCTGAGCTGAAGGCAGAGGCTTTAACCCACTGAGCCACTCAGGCGCCCCTCAACCTCCTCTTCTAACCTCTAACCCTCTGAGATGTGAAGACAAAGTCAAGAAGTATTAAATGAGCATTTTCCATATGACTAGCACTGTGCTAAGTATTGCTAAGTATTGCAGAGGGCATAAAATTATAAAGCAGAATAACTATCCTTAAGGAAATTCCAGTCCAGTGCCAGACATGAAAAAAAGAATTCAAGGAGATGTTTGATCTATCTAGAACTACTGGAGTAGGGCATGCAATGCTGTAGGATGCAGAGTCAGGAAAATTGTGTTGGGCTGAGATAATTAAAATTAAAATTAAAAGTAGGGTTTTTCTTTCTTTTTTTTTTTTTTTTAAAGAACTAGGATTTGTGGAGACTTCAAGGGTTGTTTGGGGATTAGATAAATAGGAGGAAGGAAAAACATTCCCGGTTGAGAAATCCACATGGAAAAAAACAGGTAAATGGGAGAGACACATATGGGGGCAAATGAAGAGAAAAGTCTGAAATGAGAGCTGTTAAGGAATTTACCATTATTACCGTGGGAAATAATGTTGAATATGTGCCTTGAAGATCACAATAGGTAGTGGGAACTTGATCAGACAATATGGAGCTCTTTAGTTCATAATCAGATGAAAGCCATAGTAACCAGAGTATTTAATGAAACAACAGTCAAGCAAGGAGACATCTCAGGCAGTAAATACCACCAGATGGAGGAGGCTGTAGTAAAGAGAAAGGCTTAGAACCTAAGAGACATTTCAAAAAGGGGTCTCAATGAGACTTGATGGCCCTTGGGATGAGATGCAGCAAGAAAAGAAAGACACCAATGAGGATAAAAAGCCTGGAAGAGGAAAAGATTGAGACAGCAAGTCAAGTACTAGTAAGAGGAAATTAAGCAGAGGAAACCAGATCTGGCTGTAGGCGTGTTAAATGAGAGATGAGGACAGCACAATGAAGCTGGACAAACATGGGCTGGTGTGCAGATCAGACTACAGGCCATAATGGAAGGCATGAGTGTGCCCGAGCTCACACAGAATAAAAACATGCAGAGAAAGAAGTGGAGAGCCAGGGCCGAAGCCTTGATCAATATCCATAGCTGTTGGGCAGAAGTTCAAATCCGAACCATCTCTTGGCCACAGGTCAAGATCTCCTAGAAGCAGATTCCACAAAGTGTCACAGGAACTGCCAAAGGAAGCAGAGGCCCAACCAAGCAGGAGAGCCAGTACCCAAAAGAGCCTGCAAATTGCTAGAAGCAGAAGAGATCAGAGGAAAATATGGACTCATACGGTCTCTGGGGCAAGAGCCAGGGACAGCAGGCAGATACAGGTCAGGATCTGACCAGCAAAGCACAGTCCTGGGCCACAGCCTAGGTCCCCTCAGGTGGGTACTCACAGAACAATGCACCTCAAAACCAGGGTATGGCACACGTGATAAAATGCCAATCACTCGAAGAATGTAAAAACTCCTCACATTTCAGTAGAGCTAAAGTATTAATATTTATTAGCTGATTCCACAATACCTTAGATAAATCCTTTATTATGGTCAAAAAAGCCCGGATGTCCCTCTGCCTACTTAGGAAAAAGTAACCCTTCCTTGAAAAAGAACAAATGCCATCAGGACTTTTCCCAAATGGAGGGGAAAAAAAAAGTAAAAGACATCTATCCATGCGTCTACCTGTTTTCCTGGCACTCCTCAAATTTCTAGCAGGATTCTGAAAACAGATATATGTTTTTAAAGGCACCCCTTCTTGAGGACATCCATTTTGCACTTGCATCCCCCACATTTGCACATGAAAAAAAATCCATCACTGTGTATACAAATGCCAAATTGCAATGCAAATAGGCATTTGTGTGCCCAATTACCCATTTTGTGTGTTTGCAAAACGGATGTGCGGCAAATACTGCAGGTGTGAGTTGGTAGCCTGCTGGAAACTTAGCTCCCCCTGAGTCAGCGCCAAATAAGGTGCTGTCTCCTTACAGTGCTGGTGTGGCTGAGGGGGGAAAGTCCATCTCGGGACAGCCCTTCAATGTGGTACCAGGTGTAGACGGCAAACAGCCCATGCAGACAGAAAGATAAAAACAAAGGAATCTGGGGGGGTGGGGGAGAGAAATGAAACAGGAAGGGATGGGGAGAGAGACAAACCATAAGAGA
>CM053610.1:64772138-64789447 GCA_028646535.1 Procyon lotor
AGGAAGCAATGTGTCATCCAGAAATTCAGATGACGAGGGGCACCTGGGTGGCTCAGTGGGTTAAAGCCTCTGCCTTCGGCTCAGGTCATGATCTCAGGGTCCTGGGATCGAGCCCCACATCGGGCTCTCTGCTTAGCGGGGAGCCTGCTTTCCTCTCTCTGCCTGCCTCTCTGCCTACTTGTGATCTCTCTGTGTCAAATAAATAAATAAAATCTTTAAAAAGAAATAAAAAAGAAATTCAGATGACTAAGTACGGACGAGGCTCCACCTTCAGCCAATGGGGAACGAGAACGGAGGGAGGCAGGCATACACATGTGCACAGGAGCCCCACATCACACAGAAGCACCAATGTGGGAGAACCCTACTCAGCCTATTGGCCACCCAGACTGGCTGCCTTCGCCGAATTGGAGAGGACTTGCAGCCACTTCAGAAGAGGGTACACAGCCAAAGCAAACCAAACACAATCTGCTTCTTTGTGAATTGCAAGCAATTCCCAACTGCCTGAGCTAATGGTACAGAGCAGTAGAGCAGATAACCCAATACGGTGGATAATCTCAAAATCATTTTCCATTTGGCTTGTGGAATGAATTAAATGATTTGTTTCAGCTTCAGCAGATTTACCTTCCTAATTATGTTTTTTGTTAGGCTAGAAACATTCAACATCACAAGATGTTGCCAGGGATTTTAAAAGTACGGCAGAAATTGCCATGTGAAAGATCGGCCCAGGGCTCACCTGGGGTCATCGATACCTACTGAGTGCCTACTGCGTGCAAGTTACCATATGGGACAGAAAGTGATGAGAGACACGGATTCTGCAGTCGGGACTGTAACAGAGTAAACCAGACCAGATCCAGAGGTATAAAAATACACCTTAAAGATAGTTGGTTACATAAATGCATGTAAAGCGAGGACATTTCTATACTGGACAATCTCTCTAGATGTTCTATAAATATTTGTCAAATGAATGAATGAATGGGTAAATAATGCATATCTGGAAAGAAGGTTAAAAAAAAAAAATACTTCCGAAAGTAAGCATCCCTGGGCTTTCCAGAAAAAGCAGCTCATTGTTCACTGGTGGCCAAAAAAGATGTTCCTCTAAATTAGAAGCTCCTACAGGGCAGGTTACATGCCCCTCGAGGCTCTGTACAGGTGAAGAACGTGGTAGAATCGCTGCGCATGTTGCCTGACCCACTTCCCTTGATTAATCATCACCTTCTGGATCTCAACCCAATACCTCCATCTCCTCAGGGAAATCTTTCCAAGCCCAGACTATGTCATTCCCCAGGGATATGCCTCCGTAACACCCCTCACCTTGTGAGCGCTTCATCCAACCCAAGTAAACACTTTTCTTTGCAATAGTTGTTGAGAGGCTGCTTCCTCTGATTGAACATAAGCTCTATGGAGGCAGGGAGGACGATCTCTCCCATTTTTGTCACTGGGTTTGCAGCACTTAATGTAGTGACTTGCATACAGTGAAGCTAGGTAAATATTTGTGGAGTACTGAACTCAAGTGCTGAAGTCAGGGAAAAAACCTCTAACTGGGCCCTGAGGAATGGGCAGAAAATACTTAAAGGAAGGAAAAAGAAGCTTCCTGGAAAGGGAGTCTGCCTGTACAGCCACATGAAGATGAAAATAAATAGGATATTGTGGGATCATTAGCAGGCTTCTTCATAAAGTTGTAATAAGGATTGGGAATTATTACAAAAACAACAACAAAAATAGCTACCATCTATTGAGTGTTTCCCATAAGCTAGTTTAATGGATTATCTCATTGTCTCTCATAGCAACCCTGTGAAATAGCTATTATCCTTATTTTACAAGGAGACCAAAGCTTACAGAACGTAAGGTCACTTCATAAATATATGGCAGAACCACTATTTGAACCCAGCCCTATTCATCTAAATGACTCCAATGCCCATGATCTTACCAGTAAGCAAATGAGGTACTGCATTCAAAACGTTTAATCAATTGTAAAGCACCAGGCAGCTATAATGTGTGTGGGTATAGTCAAATATCCAGGTAACAGACTGACTGACTGACTGACTGGCTGGCTAGCTGGCTAAGAAATTCAAATTTTCTCATTAACTAAATATATCTCTATTTTACTGGGTTATGTAAGCCTTGCCTTGGAGGGCTGGTGAAAATCCAAAATGTTCTACTATCTGAAGGACAAAGATGTAAGTCTCCTTGATGCCTACATATAAACAGGTAACAGTGGAAACACCCATGCACTTTGCTTTCAACTAAACGGTTTAACACTTTTTTTCTTTTCTTTTCCACTACGGCTTAAGGAGACTGAGTAAATATTAAGACCAATGTGGCCTCTCTCCGTAAATTCAAGGCTAACTGGTCCAACTAAAAGTGACTATCAGAACAGATTTGATGCAAGCGTACAAAGCCTGGGATGGCCAGGATCATCAAGCCGTTTTGGCAGACGGACATCTAGATCTCTGAACCACAAGTTCCAAGAAGACAGGCTCCGAGTCTGTTGTTCACCTTCATCTTTAGCAGAAAGTGCCCAATATATGCACAGTTAAGGAATGAAAGAGTGAATGTTTAAGATCCCGTTAATTTTAAGTGCAGAAGGTTCCAGGGACATTGAAAGCCCTGGGTCATATGTTTACCCTCACTCTAATCATCTGAGGCAGAACTAAGAAAAACAGGACACTTTAGGAGGCGGGGTCAAACACATTTGGCTAAATTTGGATTATTAAAAAATATATTTTAGTCACTGAAGAAGCATTTATTTTGCAACACAACAGCAAACAAATATAACAAAATAAATGGGCTGACTAGAATTTTCTTTTCCTTTGTTAACGGGTTATCTTAGCATCCCGTTGACACGTCCTGATTGGCAGCTCATAGTATCAGCGACTCTCAATTAGCATTTACTAGTATTATTATTAATAACAACCAGCATGTTTAAATTTCCTCTCAGGAGATGTCAATGGATTTTCATTTTTCAATAATGAGGATTTGCAAAGTGATTTATTTTAATACATCTGCAAAACATGCCACTGAAAATAATAAAACTTGTATTTGTCCTAATGACAGCCATTACCTCTCACACAGGTACGCCAGGGTAGGACACAGAGCTTTTTTTGTGTTTAGCAGATCCTGGAGGTTTGCTGGGAGCTGGGCGCAAACCACAGAAAAGCAAATAAGTCACCATCTCAGGAAGCATTCCTCTGATATTCTGGTTTTTGAGACAAGTGGAATTATTCCCCACTAATTTATACACCAATGAAACTGGCCGGTTGGCAAGTCCACAATTAATGTGAATGCCAAGTGGGAAGGCAGCTTTGTTTCATCTCAGAGAACACTTCGCTGAACAGCAGCCTCCCCAGCTGAAAATGCATGCAATGTCTCTCTCTTTTAACTTGCAGCAGACGCTGGCATTTCTTCATCTCTATTCACTCTATCATTATGATGCATTATACAATGTAATGATGTAATACACCGGAAAGCCGAAATGTGCACGCCTTGCCAAAAATAATAATAAGAAAAGTATACAATTATTTTCTGCTATGAAAGCCACTATCACTATCATTTCATCCTTCCCCAGCCAAAATGAAAGCTTCCCTAATGGCTCAGAGTCTCTTTATGTTTGTGAATTGAACATGAATGTGAAAAGTAGGACGTCACCTCGTCTGTACTGAGTTAGAACTTTTAAAGGATGTAAACAAATTTATCACTTGAGCATGGCGGGCTGGCTCCCGAATCTGCTCCGGCCATATTTTCGATGGTGTGATTTCTGGTGTGATTCTAAATGTTACCCAGGCTTTATTTGTTAATAACAAATTTTCCTAAAAAGGGTCTGCCTTTTCATGTTTCATTAACATTAACCTACAATCACAAGCCACTGTTCTGGGCAGGAAGCACATTTCAGGGAAAAGTCACCGTCTGCTAGTAGCTGCATTCGTGGCTGATTAAATCAAAAAGAATCAAAGTAATAAAACCTCAGAAATAAAGCCAACTAATTGTTACATTTCCCTTCCCCCTAACTGAGTCCTATTTTGAGTTACAGAAGCAGAAAATTGTTTTAAGAATCAGATATTTTGAATGCATTACAAGAAAATATTCCTGAAACACTGCAATATTGAGCAGACTTTCTTCATCTAATTCCTTGTGGTTCTGTCCTTCCTTTTCTTTTCTCCCCTCCATTACTGCTCCCTTCCCCTGCTCCCACAGATTTTCTGGGAAGATTTTTTTTTTTTTTTACAGCATATCTAATGTTCTTCTTCATTACTACCAGGGACCAACCTCTTATAAATAGGATCAAACCAAAAGAAGAAAGCCACATCCCTGACCGTCCAGCTTGCTGGCAGAAGCTCTTCGATTTGGACTGCAGCAACATTTCAAAATGATATTTTCAGCGCTGTTATTATAATTGTAATTAGGAAGTGGTTGATTAGATGGAGACCAGAGACGAATTTTAAGGGAATATGGGGACCAGAGCAGGGCCATGCTGCCGTCCACTGCATTCCGTCTCCAGCTTTGAGAAAACTGCCTTGACAGAGCTCACTCACAAAACCCAGCCACAGATCATAAAGCTCCTAAGTGGGCTGGCCACCAGCTTTATGCTGAAAATTTGTGGGATGCCATTTTTTGCCTAGCAAAATTAGTAGGAATGCTTAACGTAATTAATTTTTATACTAAACACGTGTTGTTATTTTTTTTTAATGTACAATTACCAAACCATCGAAACCACAGTAGAGCACAATCAGATGTGCCTGAAAACACATAATTGACATAAAGGACGTGCAGGAAAATAACGTGAAAACATAAAATAAATGGTTATTGCTATTTAGAGTCTGCATTTAAAGAGTGGAATTCATCATAATTATGCATTATTAGCTAATAATTGGGTGGAAGCATTCAGGGCATATTGTGTGTATTGTTACTGGTATGCCGTTGTTACTGTTACTATTATTTTCTGTGGAAATTTTTACCAACCTGAGATCGTTTTGAAGAATTCCCAGTGATTACTCAGTGCATATGGCCTGTAGACAGTTTTGCATTATTTACTCACCACCGAAACACAGTCACCTCTGGGGAGGACCCCAGAAAATCCTAAACATCTCATAAAAACACACCAGCAGGTGTAGGGCATATTTCTTCATCCAGAAGAAAGCCAAAGAGGGGCAGAAAGTAAAGAGGTGTGGATTCCTCATGCAGGGTAAAAGCAGCCTAAAGTGAAAAGCAGAACTATGCCGTTTTGCTGATTCAAGCATTATTCAACATATCATTTCTTCATTCATTCCCTCTATCTCCTCCTCTCCTTCCCTTCCCCTCATATATATATACCCTTACATGTATAATTTCTATGCGTGTGTGTGTATATATATAATAATTTTCATATTACATACGTGTGTGTGTACATATGCATACACACACATCCATCCCCAGAAATATAAAAAGGATGTGACAAGGTAATCAGGTTTTTAATGACTGTTGAGAGTCAATAGTTATGTATGATATAAATTGTATCTGTGTCAGAGGGTCAAAGGATGGAGAAGTTCATACAATTCAGCAATTCGAATCTTCAGGCTTCAACACACCAGGCTGGCAGCCCCAAGCTACCCACTCCTGGTCTGGTACTTTGGGGAATGTGTCAGGTGAACTATGATCAAATTCCTGTGCTATGAAACCACAAAGACTAAATGACACTGCATAAAACAGAAGTGGTGTCCTCAAAGTGTCAAAACAACCCGTCCGAAGGTGAAAAATTTGCTGACATAGCCAGTTTTCTTGGTCTACATGAGGTAAAATAACTTTTATGATGGATATTTTGTTTCTTTTCTCCACACTTAGGTGTCACATAAATTGTTTGACAAGAACAAGACATAGAAAAGAAAATGACCAAAACAGTAAAGACAAAAAGAGAATGCAAAAACGAAAAATCAACTTAGCTCATTTATAAAACTTAAATTTGTGTCATATATTTAAATTAAAACCAGTTGAGTTGATGAATCCAATCCACTTATTGCATTTGATTATTTAACAATCATTTCTTGAGTGCCTAGCGTGTATCAGACACTATTCTGGGCCCTGTGGATACAGTGGACAAAACAGACAAAAATCCTTGCTCTCACGGGGTTTATGTTAATTTTTGAAGAGGGTGGCTGGGAGTAGAGGAAAGCAGACCAACAACAGACACATAATTAAACTATATGGTAGGTCAGATGGCAGTAGGTACCGTGGAGACAAAGCACAAAAAAGAGGTCAGTAAAGACTTCCCCGGGAGGGTAACATGTGAGTCACAACCACACACCTATCTGGATAGAAACGTAGCCAAACTATCTAGTTGAATGAACTTTTTATCTTTAGGGAAAGAGGTGATCAAACTGATCCAGCAGCCCCTTGCAATCTTAACCTCAGGAAATCACTCACAGGACTCTAAGGAAGATTTGTACGGGACTTCAGTTCCTGTGCCATAGTACAATTCAAGTTAACAGAATCCTTACGAAGAGGAAACACTTTTTTCTCAGAGTAATCAAGTTGTCTATCTCTCATCTGTTTTAAACACAGATCAGTCTGTCTGCATTCCACAAAATAAAACAACATAGAGCAAAATGAAAGAAAGAAAAACCGTGATGGCCCTCCGCATGGGGTAGGATGGAGGGAAGAGCAGGATCTGGTCCTTCTAAGCAGCCAAGTAACCAGTTTGTCTGCATTTACCTTTTAAACTATTTGCTTTCCAAGCTTTTAGACCCAAGTAAAAAGAAGGGCAGTACGCATATCTCTAAAATGCCTATATTTCCCGAGTCGTAATTTAGAACTCAGGACCTAATGAAGAATTCTTTTTGTGATTTGTAAGCACATTTATATAAAAAGCTTTTCCAAGTTCTACAATTTAAGCCACGTTTGGTTGTTATTTTTAAGAATTACTTTCTTGAGGGGTGCCTGGGTGGCTCAGCCAGTTAAGCTTCTGCCTCTTGACTTAGGCTCAGGTCCTGGTCTCAGGGTCATGAGATCCAGCCCGCCTCTGGCTCCTTGCTCAGCACAGACTCTGCTTGAGATCTCTCTCTCACTCTCCCTCTGCCCCCAACATCACTCTCTCTCTCTCTAAAATAAAATAAAAAAAATCTATTAAAAATTTTATTTTCTTGAAAGGAATAAGAACCTATGGTTCTTATAGGTGTACCTCAAAACCAATGTAATCTGTATTACCCTAGGAGAAAATGTACTTCTTTCCTGGAGTACACACAGCTCTCGGATTCTTACTACTGTATTTGTTTATTTAAATAGGGATTTTTAGCATAACCTAGCATCACGCATATCCCTTCACCCTCCTCCCCAACCCCACACACCCAGCTGATGGAGCAGGAAGTGGGGAGGATCACTTCCTCTCAGAGACTCCACCTACCCAATGCAGGATGGATCAAGCCAGAATTTACTGGTAGGAGGAACCAGCAAGAATGCTGGAAGAGCCACAGACCCTAATCCCAGGTTCCTGCTCCCTCTGCTGCCAGAGCCCATTTCTCCCTGAGTACCAAAGCCAATGGAGGGACTGAAGGGAAATTTCTTTCTCCAGTTACATAGGACATGTTGCCGTGGTGACACTGGTCTCAGGAGCAGGGGTCCTCCTTTCCCACCTCTGCTTCTATTGTCACTGATGCTTACTGAGATCTTTTCAGAGCCAGAGCCAAACCCAGATTAAAACTATGACATTTAGGAAGAAGGTTACATGTCATACAACCTTCTCTATTCCACCTCTCTCCTTCCTTGTACTGCCCTGGTTGGTCAACCAGAGCTCCCTCTTTCTCCCCGTCCCTTGTTTACTCCCTTCACCGAGACTTTGCTATCAACCACTTATACCTAGGTGTGAATGCAAGTTTACCAGTAACTTCCATGGAAATTTGCAACTAAAGTCTCTTCCGTCATTGAAAAAGAGAAAAACACTGTCTCCCGTGACAAGAGTTCTAGGGTTCTATATGGATGCTATCCTGGAGGCTACAAATTTTTGAAATACATTTCAAATCTTCCACTTGGGCACCCAACTCCAGATGAGCTTGAATTCTAATTAGCCTTTGGCAACTGGTTAGGAATTTTCTCAAGATACATAAAAAGTGAAGATGGAAATGATTTGTGCAAAACCACCTGTCCATTAACTAGGAACATCGTCCTCTTTAAACAGTTTGATAGACAAGCAGAATCAACTTAGCCATAAAAAGAATACCCTTTTATCCAACTGAAAAAATAAATTTGCTCACTCTTCTCAGACATGGGGTTGCTTCCCTCCTTCTCTACCCCATGCCCTTTGCCTCCCTGATGAATTCAGACCCATGAAACTGAATGTGATACGTGGCTAGGATTTTCTCCTCCAGACTTCTTTTGCCTCAGCTGGGTATCCAAAGGGTAGGGGTAGGTGGTGGGAGGCGTGCAGACCATCCTCAGCCTTCTCTGGAGAATCTGTTCCCTGCTGATGCTGAAATGGGGTTTTATGCACTCAAGCACCTCATGACTTTGAAACCTGATTTGATAAAAAATGTTAATTATGCTTCTCTTTAACATGATTTATAGGACATTAGTGACAGCAGGGGAGTGTTTACTCCATGCAGGTAAGAGACTGGTCTAGGGGCTGCCTCTGATTTCCATGTAATTAGGAAAATTTGGCCCACCCAGGGGCCTAATAAGATCGCCACTCTCTTTCCCTCCCCAAAATGCAGAGCAAGCTTCTAGCCAGCATGTTGCATCTCTAGTTGCCAATAACATTTTTTTTTTAACTATAAAATTTAAGGTAACCAAAAAAAAATTACATTTGTACATTTGTGTCATCTGTGAGTGGCTCTGCACCCACAAATGGGGTTGGTTGGTAGCAACTACAGATCTCTGCTAAATGAAAATCAGGTAAGTATTTCCTTCCTGGAGGGAGAACTATGTGCTTTGTGTATAAGCTTTTTTTTTTTTTTTGATATAAGCTCACCCACCTTCTTAGAGCCTTATTTTGTGTGTGTATTTCCATGACTACATGTGTGTGTACGTGTATACTTCATCAATATACTTGGAGGAAGAATATCGCTTTAATGCCTACAAAACAGGTCTGCGGAAGGCTCCCTCTTTCACTGCTGAGATGACTGAAAATCTGGAATGGAAAGAAGACTTAAGGGCCTAAGCCGCATAATGAACACAGAAATAGTGAGGTTTTATACCTTCTCAAGCCTCCCCTGTGACAATCACAGGTATAGTCATGAAACAGTTACACACTAGCCCGGTCGCTCATCCATAAGCCCACAGGTAACCACGTTTCCACACACCCCTTCCATCTGTGCAAGCCTCTTTCAAAAACACAGCCCCTCAAGTAAGAGCTCCCGCCAACCTATACTTCTTGTGCCTGTAACATATGCCTGATGTGACTTCTAGGAAACTTATAATGTTACACATTTTTATGCTGTTACAACATGAAGCATCTACACAGTATAAACAAGAGTGCAACGAGACCCCCATAAAGGGGCAAATCTGCAGCAAAAGTCTGAACCCGTTTTAAGGATGTACAGCAAAAGGGCTGAGCAGCTATTCTGGAGAGAAGGGACAGTGATTACAAAGGAGAAAGGGAAGTCTTTCTTCTCTTTTTTTTTAATCAGAGTGTCTTTGTGTGAGGGTATACTGAGCTTTGACATGAGCAATGTTTGGGTTTGTGTTGCCAGCAAGAGAAAATTCAGTTTGTGCCACAATATGTATGTGCATGGGTAGAGTATTTTTTAAAATACAATAAAATGTTATCTCTGATTAGAAAGGAAAGATGAATTCTCCTGCTAAACCAGGTAACCCTAAAAGCGTGTTAACATGAAATACTAAATAAAATGCTACTCATCTATAATAAATCTTATTACACATTTTGGCAATTTTACTACTAACACAGTGAAGGTTTCAAGCAATGTTTGAAAATAGAAATCTTAAATTGAATCATTGTTGCATGAATATATGCAAAATATTCATTTCTAGCACTGTGAGGGTTGAGTGCTTTTAAATTGGAGAAATCACTCATGACTTCACCTTTTCATGCAAGATAAAGTTGTATGTGGTAACATCATTACAATGTCATGAAAGGAGTGGAAATCATACAACAGTTCTGCCTAAAGCTAATATACAAAAAAAGGGCTTCAATATTTTTCAATATTGTTCAATATTTAAAGGTGCAGTGCAAGGCTTTAAATATATTTAAAAAAAATCATTAGGCTTTAGATGTCAGTGAGGCCTTTACTGAGCTCAGAGACTAATAAAATCATTGATGAGATCTCTTTAATATTTAACGGAATTCATGTCTTAGGTAGGTCTCCTATTTTCCACTCTTATCTCTGCAGATGGGGCTAAATATAGATTTAAAAAAAAGATTTATGAGAAGGTGATTATAGATTTTCTTAACTATAGCACTCAAATAAAACTATTTACTCAATGATACTGTCATAACAAGAGAAAAAGCATTATGACATTTAAATAGGATTTTCTATCAATTCTTTAACAGAATATCGCTTCAAAAGTAGCTAACACATTTATACACACTAACAATCACGGAGTTCAATCAGTGAAAACAAATGAGCAGATTTTCAAATGAGTTGCCGAACCATGAATCATCAGTAGAGGGTTAGGACTGTGAGAAACTGAAAGATTTTTTTTTTTTTTTAATATTGAGGACAACAGTAATTGTTGTTGCTCATGGATCTCTTTGCTTTTTCTCTATCCAGTGATAGAGAAAATTAGGAGCCAAAGTTCAGACTCAAAATCCTAAGACGTGTGTGTGTGTGTGTGTGTGTGTGTGTGTGTGTGTGTCTGTGTGTGTTTGTAAGATATAAAAACAGCTCTCAATTATATTTTTTATAGTTACTCTGGGGAGGGAATATCATTCATTCTAAGGTAAAGTAAGGCATTCACAGGCTCAACTTTAAACCCCTGTTTATATGTGAAATTGATAGCTCCCTTTCTGTTATCAAGTCACTAGTCCAGCACTTTAAAGTCATGGTCTGCAAAATAAAATTGTCTCCCTTTTGAATGTCAACCCCTAAAACCAAATATTCCCATTTATTAAAATAAAAATGTAAATTTATAAATTATCATCCTATTTTTATGTAAAAGCATTCTGGAAAGTACCACATCCCATTGTCACATGGCAAACAGCCCTCCCCACCATTGGCTGTTGCTAGGCTACCAGGAAATGGAATGGACCATTGCCAATGATGAATTAACTGATGAGCCAGGATGACAGTAATCTTTGTCACTGGATGCAGTAGCTGTCTGAGCCCTGTCATTTTCTGCATTTCATGTTAAACAGATATACCTAGATTGTAAAACAATACAAAGAAGAATCTGAAAAGAAAGAAGTAAACTTTGACAATCAGAGGGCGGTAGCTTTTTATATATACATGCGAGGCTTATTACCTTCGCTAAAGAATGCAATCCAACATTCATTAGCTTTTCTTTTTTAAATTAAAACCTGTGAGCAAATGAAACTTTGTTCTACAGCAATAAAGCAAATTCAAAGAGATACCTACTGGGAAGCATTCTGAAAAATTCACAAAATAATCAGGATGTTTGGTCCATGATGCTAACCATCGGGATTTATGTATATGTAAGAGTATCCTTATTTGGAGAACTATACAGACAAAGATGACCAACCAAATCTGGGTGTTTGGGCTTTGTAGACTTTATCGGCATAAATAACTAACAACTAAGATACCCAGTGAATAACACGTTCACACAGGACATAAGATTTTTCCATTTGAACAAACTAATTCAATCAAATTGACTTTTTCTCATGAATTTATCTAAAACATAATGAAGGAATTGGTAGTTTTGTTCTACTTGTAGATTCAACCTTAAACCAGTCATGAAATCTCACAAACAGGACAGGGACTCAGAAGTTCTGAGCGAGGGACTTCAAGGGAAGATAGAAGTAAAGTGAACGTATGCTTAGAGGTGTGAGCACACACCATAGCAGAAATTCACTGAGATAAGCAGGAAAAATGAATTTGTGAACCCAATATAAGCATGGGGGGTCCAGAAAGTGAGCACAGTGAGACACCATCAGCCAGGAAATTATACTGCAACAAGGATGGCCTGACTCCAAAGCAGTAAGACCAATTTCCATAAAGTCAAACAAGAAAGGCTACCTTATCATATTTGTAAGAGATGAGAGGAAAAAATACATGGGCAAGATCTAGCAGTGGCACCTTCAGATGCTGGAAATTTTTAATGCTAAAGGTCATAAAAAAGAAACAGTATGGAGAGAGAGACAACATCAGGTGGAAGCAATTATAAGTTAAAAATGATGCCTTGCCCAACCATTTCTGTACCTAGTTTTTCCCCAAACTGTCCTGGGGCCAAAGCTCAACAATCTGATTGACAGTTATACTGATACCATAACCCTTGTAGAAATTTCAGAAGTGGCCCACTACTTAGATATCCTCCTTCTACTTGACTATGCAGTGACTAACTCATTATGAAATGGGTTAATTCTCTTAGATAGATAAAGCAGATGTGGATAAGTGAGTATGGGTGTGTGTGTGTGTGTGTGTGTGTGTGTGTGTGTGTGTGTGTGTGTGTGTGGTTTCAGTACGACAAAGTATCTGCCAATGAGACAGAAACTCTGGGGTCTTGTTAGTCCCTGCATTAGTGAGAAGATAAATGGCAAGGGGTTCTTTGGACCTAATACTTCATAGCACTCAAGCCCCTGTTCTGCTCTTTTTGAACATGTGGATTTTCGAAATGATAGATCATAACTATAGACCCAATACGTGTGGATGCAGATTGTATGCACTTAATATTTCAGGAGAAGTGTATGCAACCTAATCCAATCACTCTGAAAAATGTGGAAAATGGAAATGCATAAAGAAAGCTGCTGGCATAAAGGAGAATAAAGAAGAAATATTGACGAAGCTCTGTATGGATTAGGCACAATATATTCATGTAGCATTTGAATGTATATATGTATGTATATATTCAGATCTGTGGTATGTTTATATATATTTAATATATATGTATGCATGTATACATACCAGATAATCAATGTATTAAAACAAAACAAATTGGATCAGAAAATTTGCTTTCTTTGAAGTTAGAATAGCCGCCTATCTTCTACTGTGGGTTTTTACCATCTCCGTTGCAAAGATCTAGAGAATTATGGAAAATTTTTTAATGAGATCATAACTAATACTTCAAAACTATTAGTAAATATTGGAGACGTAGCCTAATTAGTAGCTAAAAGTGTTGACTCCGGAGCCAGATGTGGGTACGCGAGCACAAATTTCAGCTCTGCCACTATTACCTCTCAGTCGCAAGCAAGTTACTTAGCCTCTCCCTGTGCCTAGCTCTTCATTATAATACTATGGTGGGAGGGAGAGATAAGACTAGTACTTACTTCTAGATGCCTTAATATTTATTTTTTAATGATTTAAAACAGTGCCTGGCACATAATAAACAATACGGAAGTTTTTATTAAATCAATGAGTACAGGCATATAGAGTATTTATCCAGGAACTATTATCAAGGGAGATGTTGAAATTGTCTTTCCCATAAAAAGCAAAACGTTTCGTCTTGAAACCTAGTGTGGATGTGGACTAATGTTTTACTCTCTGCCCAGGTAACTTAGTCCTATGGACCCAGAGAAGAATGGGTGCACCCCCTGAGCTCTGCCTTCCTGACACCACGAGGCTCTTCAACCACCTGGGTCCTTGGACAAGTGGCTAGTCACCTTGTCTACCCTAGGTTGTCACTCGCACCTTCCTCACACTACATCGTGACTTAGCATAAAGATTTTGCAGAGAGAGGAACGTGCCCCAAATGACAGTGAGGAACACTGAATGGAATATAGTATAGAGGGCAGAAAAAGAGAGAAAGTCCAGGACAAAAATGAAAAAAACCTGCTCAGCTAGCTCCCTGGCCATAAAAGAGCTGATGTAGAGACAATGAGAGAGACGATGACTGTTGTGAACAGAAAGACAAAGGCCAGGCCTCCTGGCCAGACTGTCCTCCTGGATGTCCAGCGCCAGCATTCATTCCTTCGACAGTATTTACTGAGCACCTAAGAAGACCCCTAAAATGTGATCAAAATGTTCAAAATTCCCTGCCTCTATACAGCTTATGTTCCACAGAGGAAGAAGCTAAATAATAAATAACCTAAATCAGTGAAGCTAAATAATAAATAACCTAAATGAGTAAAATGGCCAGGGTGATCCATGACAACACAAGGACTTAGACAAGGACTAAGGGAGAAGAGCAGGCGAGAGGGTTAGGAAGTGTGGGCGCAGGCAGGGGGTCCACACTGGGCACTGCTGTAATTCCATACTCCACCACCCGCAGGGGAGGGCCTTCTGCTCAGACCACTCACCTGATCACTGCCTGATTATGCCACGAGGTTTTACCCAACTGCTCCCACTACAACTTCTCCCCACGGCAGAGTCCTTCCCTGGCTTCTCTCCACTGCCACAGACCCAGTGGTCTTATCTGGAGAGGCAAAGATGGACCCAGAGTCTTCTGATTCCCGATTCCTGCCTGAGATGCCAGACTCTGTCTCTCACACTTTCCCATAAGGAGAACTCACCGAACACCACAGCCTGGAAAACCGATGCAAAGTTTATCATCCCACATTCGGAAGGGCCTTTCCCCTCATTCTTTCCTGGTGCCTATTCTCTGATGACCTGCTTTTTGTCCTCTATGAGGTGCCTTTCACAAAGAAAGAAAGGGCTAAAAACAGATGAGCATTTCCAAACAGGGAAGCCGTGCACCCCTTCTCTCTCACTCTCCTTCTTCAAAGAATCATCAACGACAAGCTCCTTAACACTTCTCCCACACTCTTCTCCTTGCTTTTTTTTTAACCTTACTTTATAGCAGAAATTACTGCAAAAAATTTTTATAGCAGAAATTACTGCAAAAATTCCACAGAAGGTCCAGAGATGTCCCGTATACCCTGCCCTCACACACGCGTGGCCTTCCTCATTATCGACGTCCCCCATCAGAGTGGTACATTGGTCACAACTGATGAGCCTACAGCGATGCAGTATCATCACCCAGCACCCGCAATTTACATTAGGGCTCCCGGTCAGTGTTGTACATGCTGTGGGTTTGGAGAAATGTGTAACGGCAGATAGCCATCATCGCAGCATCAGACAGAATATTTTCACTGCTCTAAAAATCCTGTGTTCCTCCTATTCACCCTCCCTCCCCAGCTCCCAGCTTTCTTTTCTCTTCTTGATCTTGTCCCCTCTCCTTTGTCTCCTTATTTTCAAAACCACACATAATAAGTAGTTTTCGAAGCGTTAATAAGTGTGGCGCCTGAGGAAGAAAACCGAGGTATGCCTGGAAGGGAATGATCACAAGGGAAGGACCCTTTGGTCAGGCCCTTTAAACGCTCACACTATAACTGCTGAGCGTCCAGACACAAAGTAGAACTCACAATGGGTTCAAAACCTACTATATTCCTTTCACGCTCTGTGACTGTTAGGCAAGTTACTTAACCGCTCTGAACCTCAGTTTATTTATCTATAAAACTGGGATAATGAAAATATCTACCTTGCAAGGTGGTTTTTAGAATTAAATGAGATGGTCCAGGTGAAGCTAACTTGGAAGAGTGTCTAGTACATGGCTTACCTTAAAATGTTGTTATTTGTGTTAAGTTACATAGTTCTGAAAGGAAGAGTGACTCAGAGCTATTGGTCTCTTTTGCCTCCATATGACAAGCCTTCAAAGGACAAGAAATCAGAAACCAGTGGCTCTTTCAAGTGATTCAATTATTGCATGATTCCATTCAAACTTGGGTTCATTACATTCTTCTATTTCAACTAGCGGAACAATTTGAGAGTGTTCATGGACACACGCTCTTCAGCATCCCCCCAAGGTTAGGTCTCTTACAGAGCTCAAGGACTGAAGCAGAAGGAACAAAGTTGACGCTCTTAACATTTTTCAGGAGGTGGGGAAAACACAAAGGTAAGTTTTGTGTGAGAACTCACTGTCACTAGAACTAGAACACAGGACTGCAAGCTCCTGTAGGCACGTCTGTCTCCAGCTGGAGACTGAAGCACTTTTGGAGAGATCAGCCCTTTGTAAACCCTCTGCCCCATTATTTCAGGGCCAGCAACCTGTGTGAAAAGCACTTTTGGAAAAGGAGCTACGCAAAAAGGATATAGTTACCTGGTAGGCTATACTGGTCACCCTGTGATGGCATAACAATTCTGCTTGGAACCTTAAAATGACAGGAAGAGACTTGAGGTATCAGCCTGTTCAAATACAGATGCTTTTATCTCACTGAAGGTCAACTGGCCGCCAGGGTACCACGGAAGTCTGGCGAAACGGCAAGTGAACTGAGTGAAGTTACTCAAGAGCAGACCATGATGGTGCTACTGAGAGGAGGAAGAGGGAGCTCCCGGGCTGAGAGAAGATGCCCTCCAATCTAAACTCACCTGAGATTGGCTTTAATTTAACCTTTCCTCAGCAAACCATAGAAATCTACTCAGGATTATTAGAAACCCTTATTATGATCTATAATCAGCATGACAGAAATATCTGAGTAGCTGGCTGAACTTTTCAGGGGACTTCAAGACTCTTGGGGGCCATGTGCACAAAACCAAAAATACTACAGTAGTGGCTATGTCCTCATATGAAAAGCACATGGAGTAGGAAGAAGAAAGGTGATTCTCTAGTGTATTCTAGGGTTGGGGGAGCGGGAACATCAAGGGGGAGAGAATATTTGGCTGAATTTAAGTTTCTATCTTCCCTGGATTCCAACAAACAGGCTTGCATGTGGAAAAAGAAATGAAACCTTCCAAGAAATATTCCATGATTTCAGTAGAAAAAGAATGGAGATTCTTGACTTTAGATCTAAATTCAGGTACTTCTGTTTCCCTGATGCCCTGCAGAAGTACTGCTGTCTAAAAATGTCCAAAGCAGGGTTTTCTGTATGAGAATTCAGGTTTTCTCTCAGGTATATTGACTTAAAAATCCGTCAGTGTGCATATAGTTAGGTCCACTTCTCCTCCCACAGTCCTTACTATATGGTCGGCCCTTGAACAGCATGGGTTAGAGGCATCAACCCCCTGCACAGTCCAAAATCCTTGTATAACTTTTGACTCACTCAAATGTAACTACTAATAATAGCTTACTGTTGACTGGGAGCCCTACTGATAACATAAACAGTTGATTAACACACATTTTGTATCTTATATTATATACTGTATTCTTACAATAAAGGAAGCTAGAGAGAAGAAAGTGTTAAGAAAGTCATATGAAAAAATACATTTGGGGCACCTGCGTGGCTCAGTGGGTTAAGCCTCTGCCTTCGGCTCAGGTCATGATCTCAGGGTCCTGGGATTGAGCCC
>CM053610.1:64789547-64896144 GCA_028646535.1 Procyon lotor
AGTGGACAGGTGACCTGGGCTGCAGCCCGTTTTTTCTCCCAGGAATGTGAAAGAGGGAAACGGGACTCTGCATTACTATGACGCGGGGAACAGGAAGTAGATAGTCGCATCAATTTGCAGGCTAAGGCTACCATTGCCCTACTGGTACACCTGCGTTTCAGGAGATGCCCATGAAGCCTTTTAAAAACACCTACCTTTTTTTTTTTTTTTTTTTTAGCTTATTCATGTACATTCTCTTCCTTATACCAAATAATTCCTAAAACAAGTGGTAAGCAGTAGGCACGCCATGGCACAAACTCTTCAGTGTATCTTATTGTGGTTTAAAGGGCTGCTCACCATCAGGTAAGGATTTCATTGCATGAATGCTGGACAAGTGTAAACAACACAGGAGTTCAGATGTTGAAAGACTTGCAATATTGCGAAAATTAAATGGTTATCTCTGAGCTGGGCATTGAACAGCTGAGAGAAAGGGGCTACTCCCCAGTATTGTTTCGTGAGAAGTGAGCAAACCTGTCAATGCACTTTGGTAGCATAGTGATGGGCACTGCACCAACCCAGAGAGGGAGACAAAAATCGCCACGGATGACAAATGCTAACAACTATCTTCATCTGTAGCACAACTGGCTTGAGAGAACAAAGTTAAGCATCCGCTGATCTCTGGAGACAAACTTTCTGGATTGAGACTTAGAGAATATTACAAAGGCCTTTACTTAACATAAAGACGCTCTAGCCTATCATAAAGGATCTCCCTCTAGTTTACTAATCATCCATCAAAACAACAACAACAACAACAAAAACAGATGGGTATTCTGACGTGTGTGTATGATTAATGAATAAGCATGGGTGAATATCCATAAGTGAATATGGTATGGATTTAATTGTCAACATTCATTGAACAAACATTTAGGGTATGGGAGATTTGATTTTGAGTTCTGCCACATTATTAGCTATATGACTTAGTGTGAGTCTTAGATTTCACATCAGTAAAAGGGAGATCATAGTACCAATTTCGTTGGGTTGGTATGACAAAATGTTTACAAAACAGAGTACACAGTAGGCATCCAAAAATGTGCCATAAAATCTTAATCCATACCAAGTGCTTTCACACATTAACCACTAATAAAATCCTAACCGCAATCACTTCAATGTAACACTCAGTACTAGATGGAACTATCTTCAAAGAATTCCCTCCTATGCTACAGAATGTTTTACTCCAGTATATTTATTGATGTCTACATTACGGTATCTAAATAAACTTATAGTAACCTAAACAAATAGGAGTAGAACATGAAGAAAGAGCAGCTTCCACATTCTTGCTTACATGGCTGGCTGGAAACAGTCACCTGGCCCGTTGCAAAGGCCACATGGCTTTGACTATCCTAAGAGTGCTAATTAAATTGCCTTACTTGTGCTAATAAATGATAACCAAACTGATACTTCATAAACTCCTCTACTCACTTTCCTACTTTAAGGCACACTAAAATAATGTTCTCCCACCTCCCCCACGGTCCTCTGTTTTACTCAAAAACCAGCTCTGCTCACCCTACTAGAGACTACAGACACCATTTCAACACAGCTTTCCACAGGTCATGTCCTTCCCAACCTCAATCATTGGCTGTTTTCTCCTTTTCCTCTCACAGAAACTACACCAAGTCCTGTATGATGTGGTTGGTTGATCTTTCTAGAAAAACCCACCTCCCTCTTTTTAAAAAAACTAGGCAGCAATACTTGTCCTCTACTGAACTGAGCATGTCTTGGTCAACACGTCACCATTAACTGCCCCTCGCTGCTCAGACACGGTGAGCCCTCATTCTCCCCATTCCGCCTCCCACCCCAACCTTCCCACAGACTGTGCACGACATCACTCCCCAAGGATCTTCCTCCATAAAAAAAGGCAACATGGAGCTTCCAGTAAGAAGCTTCTCTCTGACGGCAGACCGGAATGCTAGCGGGAGAAGCCAACGAGGTATACGTGCACATCTAGCAGTGGTTTAAAGGATAACAGCTTTGCATTGGGCACAGGTCAGGGGAACTTTGGTTTGGAGAACAGGTGGGCTACCTGACAACCAGCAGGCAGCCTTGCTTTTGACTACCACCATTTTAAATCAGGATGTTTGGCAAATCATTAGTGTCTGCTAGTTATTAAACAGAGGAAAGTTCAAAAGCGCACGCATGTTTTTCTCCCAGCTTCCCAGGTGGTAGCTGTTTCAAGCAGCAACCTTTTCACTTTGTGCAGCAAGACTTGTAAACTTCCCATGGCTAAAATCGTGTTTTCTAACCGGGTGCCCACAACCGAGCCACAGCCTCGCAAGAGTGGCCAAACCCATATGCAAATGTCTGCCTGAAGAGTTGCCATTCCCTCTCCTTGCAAGTTTATTGTTGAAATTACTGAAATGTACACAAATGACTGCATTTGAAGGTGAAATTTGGTGGAAAAATAAAGATATAATAGGATTCTTTCTTAAATAATTTCCTAGTGCGATGTCTGTCTGAAAAAATGAAGTGAAATTATATGATGTCAAAAAATCATGTTTCAAAATGATTGACAACATGTGAATGTTTTGCATTGTGAAATGAGGTGGAAAATTTTAATTGCATGATGGGAGGACATAATATTTATTAGAACCTTGTAACTACAGAGGATTGCAATGAAGAGGACACAATTTTAAATTTGGCGTTAATACGTCAAGTCTAAATCTTAAATGAACATGCAGGAGTAAAATTCTTTATCAAAGCCTTTTCTTAGAGTGTATGATTAAGTTTTCAGATTCTAATAACTAAACAAGATCGACGCGTGGAGCACGTCCATATCCTGACAAAGAGACTCACTAGTCTGCATTCGTATGCAATTCTGAACAGTGCTAACATACAACACATGCCTCGGTGGGAGAGAGAGAAAGTTTGATCTTCCAGCAGGGCTCACATGAGACGTGATGTTTGCGGGGGACCTACAATTTGCAAAGAATGCAAAGAATGGGAGAAAGGGCTGAAAATTTAAACATAGAGGTGAGAAAAAGATACAGAACGGGATATATACAAAACTGGCAAAACAAAGATCTCAAGCCAGATTACCTTTAACTCAAGCTTGAAAGCAAATGACTCAGCTGAGAAGGACACACGGCACCCACATTTGCTGTTCTACTTGTCAACTTAGAAGACCCGAGCAGGAATATACTACGTAAGCGGTAAGAGTGGCTCAGCTCCTTCTAACAGATGGCTCCAAACCCTCAATACCTTGACAGTAAAGGTGAAAAGGCTCTGCTTCCCCCCATAGGAGAGAAATGAATGGTACGAAGGCCAAGGCAGAAGCAGGCTTCCCCTCCCTTCTTTGACTCTCCCAGAAGTTAGTAGTTTTATCGATCCGATTACAGACTGTAGGATCACCTCTCATTCCATCCTGCCCCAAACTCCACCACTCAACAGAATAATGCTTCTCAGTCTATAATAGCTCCAGAAATTAAAACCCAAAGAGGAGTTCTTTTCTTTTTTTAGGGATGGGGAGGGACATTGCTAGGGACATCTAAAATCACCAGCATCAAGATCATTATTAAGATTCTAAGAAAAGAGAAATGGAAAGAAAAGTTGTTCTGATACCAAGCAGGAGAATGGTAGAAAAGCATCTCTCTCTCTCCCTCTCCCCCTCCCTCCTGCCCTCTCTTTCTCTCTCTCCCTCTCTGTGAGGTTGATGCTGGCGCTTCACATGAATATGGCAAGGACATAAATCACCGAGTTGGAAATCCTAGAGGGTCAGTGAATGGGTCTATAACTAGTGGAGCAGAAGAGGTCAGAAATTAAAATGGTTAGCAATGAGCAATAAGAAATCTGAGCAAGGCTTAAAGAGGACTTGGAAATGGATACTTTATGGCCTCTTTCTTGCAGAACTGAAGAGATGAGCTGAGAGTAAAAGAACAAAGATTTAGTCAAGAAAAGAGAAAGTCACCATCTTGTGATAGATTTCTCTCTCACAGATCTATGTTTCCCGTTTTCTGTTTTTCCCAATATCACAGGTCCTTGAAAGCCAAACTTATCTAATAATACGCATACAAATACACCCCTTCTTTTAAGGTATTTTTGCTTTCTTCATCCTTTCCTGGATGATTAATGGATGAAAATTTCCCACCTGACAAAAATAATATTTTTTCACATAGCCTCCACTTTCGTTAGCCAAAATAATTTTCTTTTCTGGTAGAAAGAGTAATTGTTCCAGTAAATTAATACCTCATCTCACGTATATAATGCAAGACCCAAGATTTTGCAAAAGCATCTTTCCCCTCCCAGAGAACAGTTTCAACAGTATGCATTCAAAACTTCAGAGGTTTCTAAATCGCAGGCCAATGAAGACTTATCTTCCACCTGGCTCATACTGTTTGCGGCATTCTGATCAGAAAGGGAATTTGCGTCTCTGAACCAACAGATATAAAGTGTACGAGAACATCACAAAGTAATTACGAGTTTATGACATCATCTTAATATTACAAGAGAGAGAATGAAAGACCCGAGAGAAACGTGCGATTTCCCTTTTGGGAAAACATTAATGGATGCTTACAATCTGTTTTCTTTTGTTTGGATGTTACAACCAATAATACACTTTTATGTCTATAAATAAAGACTAAAGTTGAATAAATCCAACAAACCCCTGAGCCTGCAGCTTGGAATCTTGATTCACATTCAAGGCCAAGATTTATGAGTCACTCGCAGAGAATAAGTTGAAGCTGCAAGATTTGGGGGGAAATTATTCCGCATGGCGATTATTTGGGGGAGTGATCATGCACGCACACCTGATCACAGTGTCACCTATTCCAGCTCATCCAACATGATAAAACATGGCAATTTTCTCTATTTCCCTTTGCTGGCACAACAGAAACTGATGCACACAACCTCACACCATTCATTTTTAAATGGGCTTCCTTGTCCGAGGCATTTCTCCCTTTCCCACTTCAGCTCTGACTTCTGGAGGTGTTGTACGAGGATTCATGCAAATGCCTTGATGACTGTAAAGGTAAATGAGGAACACCAACACTAATGACTGACAGCAGAAAAGAACGGCTTTCGGAAAGATATCCCTCCCCTCCCCCCACCCCGAGCCAGGATGGGCTTTTCTCCTGGAGGATACCTACCACCTCCGACCCCACTCGCCACACACAAACAGGATTTAAATTACAGCTGGGGGCACTGGGCAAGGCCCCCCGGCTGTTCCAGCCCCATTCCTCTGGACTGGAATGTCTTCAGAAAAGGCGGGCTTTCTCTCCTGTCTCGGGAGCTCCCTGAGTCTTCGAGCTCCCCCGGAATTCCCTCGACACCTGCAGTGATGGGGCCTTGGCCACCTCCCCGGGCAGTTCACTTGGGTGCCTAATTGCCCTTACTGGGAAGAAATTTTTCCTAATGTCTCCTAACCAACATTTTCTCCTTTCCTTGTTTCAAGCCGTTACTTCTTATTAGGCCACTCTCAACCACCGCAAGCAATCCTCTTCTTTGCTTAAAATTATTATTGCTCAAATATTTGTAGACAGTTAGCATAGGCTTCCATCTCTCTAGCTCCTCTTCCTGAAAGCTTTAAATGTTATGTTCCTTTAACCTTTCTTTATAGGTCACCTCTTCTAATCCTTTTATCTTTTTTGTCACCCTTCTCTGAGTTCTCTCTAATTTACAGTATTGATGTTCTCTTTATAATGAGGTGCCCCAAACAGTATGCCGTGCTCCATAAGTGGCTGCTGGGAGAGGCATGATTACAGGAACTCCATTTTCCTATAAGCAACACCCCCCCTCGTATGCTGTGTGCCTCAGTAGAACATTTGTCTTTTTCACAGCCGCACTACATTATCTAAATACACTATCAGTCCCAATTCCTTCTCCCATTTGTCTCTTGAAGACATATTCACCTAACCCAGTGTTTTCACTTTTCTTCCTCCCTGCCCCAGGAACCCCAGCCCCGGGACCAGGATTGTTCACAACTCGAATCCAAGACTCCCCGGTCAATTAAAAGAAAGCTTTAACTCCTTCAGTCATCAAGGCTCGAGTCTATAATAAACTAGACACAGGTAATCGTTAGCCGTGACCCTTTTATTTACAATGCCATCAGATTGGGTTTATTTTTACAGCATTGTTAGAGATTAAGAGCAAAGCTTCTGTCTTCATCACATTGGTTTTACTGTGGGTTAGGACCTATGGTGCCCCACTTCATTTCCTGAGACCCGAGCAATGAGCACAGAATCATTTCTAGTAAGTTCTGACTCTGATTAAAAAACAATCTTTATGAAATAGAAGCTAATAAAATTGCTTTCCTAATTACCCTGAGCTAGTTCATTTCCCAGCAAATATAATAAAATAGAGTTACTTGGCTCCGATTCACAAAATCTGAACCCAAGCTCATTATTAAGGCATTTAGCAGGGAAAAAAGCATGTGTGCATAAGATGCTGTCCCATCAAGCAGAATGCAAGAAACCTTTTGAAGTTTAGACCTTTGAAGTTTGAAGTTATTGCTGCATTTTTTTTTAATGCAGGTATTTCTGCTAGGGAAAAATATACATCAGAGTCATTTATATTAATGGAGCAGAGTACCTATACTAGCATAATCTTTGGAGGAGCTTTTTTGTTGAGAACAGCAAATCTTTATTTAAGAAAAATATTTAGATCCTTTGCATTGTACTTGCTAATCTACAGGGCTATTATACAAGGCAGCGAGACTTTTACGTAACAGAATAGAGTAACTCATGTCCCACGGCTATTTCTGCGGTGACTTATGCCACTCACAAATCTCTTTCATCTGTTTAAAGCGTGAGATTCTGATGACTATAAATGTATGAAAATGTTTGGGGATTGTTTTATTTTCCTCTAAATGTCCTATCATTCATTAACATGGACATGATTTGCTAATATTTCTAATGCATGCATGAATACTCCACTAACGAAGGTTTAAAATGCTCCATTCCTGGGGGGGAGGGGGGGATAAAGACAATTACCAAAATTAAGAGAGACTTTAAGAAGAGTGTATCTATTAATGAAAAGGGAGGCAGTTACAGGGCAGAATCAGGTAAGTTAAAGAATGAAATCTCTCCTTCCTTCTGTAATGTGACACACCCATTTCATGTGACAGCGCCAATAGAGTTACAGCTCAGAGTAGCTCCAACACCAAAGTAAATGCAGCCAGGGCTGAGGCAGGAAGGAGAGCCAAGCTGCTCTGGCCAGTAATGGAGATGCAAAAATCTTTTCTCCTCTTTGGGTATTTGCCTGAAACCAATCTCTTAGAGCTCAGTCTCGCAAATCTGAAATGGGAAAAGAAATTGCCTCTGTCTTCTACCAGGGAATGCAGCTCTTCTTGGGAAAATTTGTGAAATTCCACCCCCTGGGCAAAAACCATGGCTTTTTGTCAATATGCCCTGGGTGGAAATCTGACATTTCCATAATGATATGACAGATTTCCATCTGGGAAAACTGCCTTCTGTTTTCACAATGAATTTGAAGCAAGAATGAAAAATCTTTCACTTTGTCTATAAAACTATTTAAAAGAAAAAAAATCTGCACTTTTCCTGCCTTGAAATAATGGAGTGGGTATTAAATGAGAAAAATCTGTAACTCTTTTGAGTTCAATCAAATCATCAGCAATACTTAGAAAGAAAGAAAAGAAGGGAACTAGTGGAGAATAAATCCTTCTGGACAAATTTGTTACTGTTTTTTGATAGTTACCAGCAGATGAAAGGAATAACGTATATGTAGCAATCAGTGAGTGTGCATCAACAGTATACAGCTGGAATTCAAGAAAAGATTGAGAGAGGGCATCAGTAAGTCTATTTTGTGAAACTGGTTCTAATTGATTTCGATGGGAGTATTGTCATATGGATTGAAAATTTGCTGAGAGATGATAAACAAAGAATAGCAATGAACGAAAAGCAAAGGGGATGACATCGAGGTTAATGTGAGTTTTGATCTCATTTCTCATTTTTAGAAATGCAACGGGAGAGGAGCAACCTGGACAAAAATGAAATATGCAAATGTGCTAAAGAAATGGTATAACAATTGCTAACAAAAACTGAAAAATGGAATTTCCTCAGAGAAGTGGTCGGTGGAGGTCTGTGGGGAGAGAGGAACAAAGTCAGCTGGGCCTGGGAAAGGTGGAACAGGGAGGTTTTTGGGGAAAGTGATCTAATACACAAAATGAACGAGTAGCCTCCCTGGCTTCTCAGTATGGACTCACTCTCTATCCCCGTCCTTTGAATTGCTGGTTGTTTGTTTGGTTTGCCAGCGTTGGGGGTGGGGTTCCACTCTCTCTGTCCCTCCTCTTCCTGAAGTTGGAAAAATCTGAGTGAAAATCAGGAGACTAGAGTGGGCTGGGTTTTCTTTTTTTCTATGCAAAGTTAATTATCCCAGACGCTCGGAGAAGGAAAAAAAAAAAGTGGAGAAAAAGACCATTTCCCTTAACGCCTGATGCCGATGGACTCTGCGTTTTCTTCCCGCCACCTGAGAAGCCGGAAGCTGCTACTGCAGTTTTTTGTTGTTCGTGTGGTTTCCCGATGTTTTCAGTGGGACCTGTAGAGTAAGAGTAAGACCATCCTGCGGATTTGAAGGCAACCAACCTGTGCGGAGTCAGCACTCACGTGGAGGGAATTTCAGAAGGAAGCAGAGGAGCAGGAGTGGGGGAAGTGGTTTGCCCAGGAGAGGCAAGCATGCCCTGATGATTAACACCAGGTCGGCGTGCTGAGAGAAAAACGACACAGACACAGGGACCGTGCGGCATCCGGTTTGCCGGCACATCCTAATGAGCACGATGGTCAAATGCCCTGGGTTGGCCATATGTTGTGGCCATATGCATATCTGGTGAACCAGATGCCCTGGCTTTTTTTCCCCCATATTGCACCATTTTTCTCACAGCATAAAGACACGGCTTAAGTGAGAAGCAGGAGGGGGCATGAGATAGGCAATGAGAGCTTGTTATTCCAAAAGGTTGTTGGACAGAAAACATCAGGAAATCCATCCACACTCTCATTCTGTTTTCAAATATTTAATGAGCACCTACTAAGTTCAAGAAGAGCTTAAACGAAACCAGGGATGACAACTCTTTCTTGAGTTTAGTAAGGAGAGCTTAGACACACTCTGTGCACCTGCCACAGCTTCTCTCAATAAGCCCTCTAGTCACTGAGTAAAAGGATCTGCCACAGTTTGCCATTTCTAACACTCATAAAGTCTCCAAAGATTAACAGGGGCCACTTCTATGTGCGATCACTCATACAGTTCCCTCCACCCAGGAGATCCTTCCCTTCTCCAATTTCTACTTACTCACTGCCCATCCATTCATCCATTTATTGGGTATTTCTGAATGTTTTCTAACCTGACATTGTTTAAGACCTGGTGGCTAGCACAGTAAGCGAAAGGAACATGGTCTCTACTCTTCGCTTACAATCTAGTGGCAGAGACATTATTACAATGGCAAAATAACGTGTAATCACAATTGGGAAACAAGCCAACAAGGTGGAGTCCTGGGAGCTACAAAAGTGTGAAACAGAGAGCAAGCCAATCCCGGCGCACCATCATGGCGCCTCCTGCAAGGACACCTTTCTGATTCTCCAAGCCAGGTGTGCATGTGTATGCTTGTGTTCTCTCTCTGTCTCTTTCTGTCTCTCTCGGAATCCTATAGCACACTGAGAAGCCCTTAACAAAGTCCACTCGTGTTATTTACAAGTTGATCTGACTTTCCTAACCTTTGACAGTGCACATTACCTGTCACCTACCTTTGCATCCTTAAGAGTGCTTCCCCAGCTCAATAAATATTAGCCGAAGTCCATTGACATCTCAATTACTCATCCATAGAGAAAAGAAACGGAAATAATATAAAACACCAGATAATCCCAAAATCCTTATGGCTAAATTTTGCCCTGTCTCGGGCTCATACCGCTACCACGATACCGAACACAAGTTCCCGTTTGTTCTCCACAAGCTTGTGAGCTCTTTGAGGGAGGAACTGAGTCTTCATGAAGGGAATCGGGTTTGAGCTGAGTTCAGAAGAAAAACTACGAATTAGTCTGGCACAATTTCTGGCACTCAGTAAATTCTTTACACGTGTCTGTGAAACAAGTACACAAACATACATGTGAAATAATGTTTAACCCCTGTTAACCAGCTCCCCGCTCCAACCTCCGAAGGCTCGGACTGTGCCTTCTGCCTTCTACATGCCTCCCTATCATTGGGCACAAAATGAGTATTCAACAGCTATTTATTGATTTGAAGTCAAGCCTGGGCCTCAGCAATGTACCATTCATTCCAGGGGACGCCATGCTCACTGTGGTATATGGGAACAGAGCCTCCCTGAAGCACTATACAGACTGCAATGTGAATAGCACCCCCTGCCATTGTGCAACAGAGGTCCTGCATCCGAACATTTTCTCTCCCAGGGAGGAATGCAAAGTTTAGAAGAGGTAAGGGAACAGCCACAAGTTGCACAACAAACTTGTAGCACAAGTGAAGCTATGTTTCTGACTCCCTGGCCACTACAACGAGTTGGCTTACATGTTTAAAGTGAAACTGAATTTAAAATAATTTACTTCAAGCATCTTTGACTCTCCTTGAAGTGAGTCCAGCCAGCCTGGAGCACCAACACAGCAAGGCTTGGAGTTATTACTTAAGTGAATTTCTGCTGTGAACCATAGTCAACATACTTATAAATTAGCCCTATAAACAGTCCCTTACATATGGCAAACTCTCCAAGACCAATTGTAAAAAGTGTGATTTTCCTTTAACCATATACCTCTTGAGAAACAAAAGGATGGGGAAATTGGCTAAGGAAAAGGCCGAGAGGTTTGATTTAGGTTCAATCCAGATTATTTTTATTTTTATCTTTGTTTACCACCATTCTAGAATCAGCAGAGAGGATGGTCTGCACACGGGGAATGCAGTGAGGGGCCATGTCAGCTCTCCTTTGAAGCCGTAGGATTATGGACGATGGACTCGGAGTAGAATTTCCTACTCAGAAATGCAAGGGAAAGATAGTAGAGCCTCAAAACAAACAGAATGAGCCTATTTATGGAAAAGTACAAGTTGTATAATACAAGATTGTTCTTTAAAGTAATCTGAAGGAAACTAAAATTAGAATAAACAATCAGGCAGCCATTCTACCTTAAATCCCCAACATGATATTTCCATTCCTCTGGGTCATGGAGCTCAGAGTGGCATCCCAGCCCAGTCCCATTAAGTCCAAGTGAAGACAGGATCCAGGCCCTGGTGTCTTCTATTCCAACATTCCATCCTACGACGAAAGGTTTCCTTAGTGAAAAGGATTCTACAGATCAAGGGTTGGCCCTTTCTGTGGCAGATTCTAAAATGAATCGTCTATGTATTTTCTTCAGGTACTTGCAGAACGTGCGAGAGACTGCATTTGATTTTCTGTAAATGGGTCATTTCTCAATTCCTAATTTAGAAAATTCACTCTTAGTATTTTCTTGCTCTGGGTATCTGGCAAGGAGTTGAGTGTGGGGAGTGTCAGAAGAAATATTACGCCATAAGTTTAAAAACATATTTAAATTATTCTCTTCTATTTTTGAAAGCCTTACATTATGTACCAGTATAACTGAGTTGGTTCCTGAACACTTTCATTTGGTTTCTTAATTGGACATTTTATAGATCTGGGGGTACATGTTCAATATGTCTAGAGAGAAAAATCTAACTAGCCAATCGTATCAAAATAGGACTGGAACCAAGAGAGAAATCTCTTGCACCTATCATCTTCCCATTCTTCTTTGCTGTACTTTTTATTTGGGGCAAGGGGGAGAAGAAGGGAGGCAAACCCAGGGTCTGCACTGGCAAAATAAATTAAAAAACTGAGGCAGCTAGTGAAATAACCCAGTTCAAAAAAATTCGGTGACCTGAATCTTGCAGACTGGATGTCTAATAAGCACCCTTACCTGCTAATGGTTCTATTCTCCATGCCCCTGCCAGCCTGGGGTTTTCTAAGTCACATTTTTTCAGAGATGTTAGGTTTGGGATCAGGTTGTTAACCGTATAGCCATTGCACGCACAGCAGAAGCAGCAGAAAGAGAGGCCTTTCCTTCCACCGACAGAGCCAAGAATCTAACAGCCAATGTGCTTCTCAAAAATAAAGAGGTGATTTCTAATGTGAATCGAGACAAATGGCCATCACTTGGAGAAAGTACGTGCATCAGTCAGGATCCCAACAGGAAACAGAGTTGTCTGCAGATAACTGAAATGAGACTTTAACAAGGAGCTACTAACAACAGAAAGCAGAATTAAGGAAGCAAACAAGGAACAAGGAACAAGCAGAGCAGCAAGACGAGACTCAAGTTAGCAGGAGGCCCCAAGGTTAATGGAAGGAGCATAAGAAATGGTTTCCTGAGACCAGTGAGAGCTCGGCCACGGGAGAGGCACCACGGCTGCCGCCGGAGACGTGCACTCAAGAGAGTGAGTGGCAGTGGGCGTACCCACCTACTCTTTCCTTCCTCCCTCTCTCCCACCAGTCCATGCCTGTGCCTTCCATTGGCCAGATCCAACCAGGAGCTAAGGTCAGCCTGCTGGACACAGAAAGAATATAAAGAATAGAATGAATTCAGGAATGGGAAGCAAATAAAGAAGAACCAACACTATCAGTAACATTCTTCAGATCACAGTGCATTGAAGTGTGACTGGTGCTTCACGAAAAACTACAAAGTAGCCTGGCACAATTTCTGGCACTCAGTAGAGGTGGCAAAGGGCAGTTATATCTGCATATCCTGCCACAGGCTTCCCTGGACATGTCCCTCTCCAGCCCCTCTCCTAATACACCTTCCTAGCGTGCTCCCCCATTCCATCTCTCTCCTTTAAAAACTAGTCTTCATCAAGGATCTCCTCACCTCACTGTCCCCCCTGAGTCTCAGTTCTTCTGTCTACTCCCATAGCCCTCCCTTAGCAGAACGTAACACCTACTGTTAGCCGTTGAGAGTACATATTTTTTTCATCCAATAAATGACTAATTATTGAGCCTCAGTAAGTACTAGGCACTATACTTCATGCTGAGGATACATGGTATATAAAAAGGACAGAGTCCCTGTACCTTGGAGCTTTTGTCTAGTAAGGTAAAGAACAATGAGTGGAATAGTTACAAAAATACATATGCAACTGCAACCTTTGTTAAGCACTATGAATAAAAATGCAAAGTGCCCTCAGAATGTATGGTGGACAGACCTAGTCTACAGGTCATGGATGATTTTCCTAAGAAGTGATGCCTGAGTCGAGATCTGAAACCGAGTTGCAATCAACTTGGCCAAAGAAAGTTAAAGAGGAGACCAAGAGTGGGGCTTCCAATGGAAATGGTATGTGTAAAGGCCCCAAGGGAGGCAGAGTCGTGTTGTTCTTTGCTGAACTGATGTAAGACCCATGAAATGGGCCAACGAGAGCCAAGCAGAGCCAGCTCAGTAAAGCCGGAGGCTCACTCTAACATATCTATGGCCATATTTGGCCAAGTTTCTAGAAACTTAAAGTAGTTCTGCTAAGAATAAACATGAGTCTGCAGCCTTTTTTAATGCATGTTTCACCACTGAAGCCTTAGAAAGATTGCATTAGTTCCCCTCAAATCTCCTTTCCAATAGTCATTGATTTCCTGAATTTTGTTAAATAGCCCATTTCCCCAAGGCAGAGAAAATATTAAAGTGACAGGTCTCTGAGCTATAATATTTTGAGTTCTTCATATTACCTGATTATTCAAAGGACTAGAAGGCTAAAAAAATTGAAGTTGGTTTAAAGAACAATTAAGAACTGATGTGATTTTTTCTTTGTCTATATTTTCTTTGTTTGCTTGTGGGCTCTTTTGGTTGGTTTGGGGTTTGTTTCTGCATTTACCATAGAACAAATTTTGTAAGTGAATGAGGGGAGCAAAACATCGTAGACTTTTAAAAGGCAACAAGTACATACAAGAGGAGAGAAGATTATGGTGAATGACCCCATCTTGCTCTTATGGCCTCGTTTTTCTTGAGTGCCAAAGAGCACAGTCAAGTTCTCAAACCAAAGCTGTTTATTACCTTGTGCTCCCTCTGCTGGTCCCAGGCTCACAGAACCTAAGTGTTTATAGAGGTAAGTCTCCAAATTCTACCCACACCTCTCTGCCACTTCTGGTCCCAGCACTCCGAGGAGATCTCGCTATCCCAATCTGTAACTCCAATACCTATTTCTCCATTATTGAAATTATCCTTTCTCTGAACCCCTCAAAGCATGGACTGCCTTTGCTACCTGATGCATCACTTACCCGCAAATACTCTCAGTTTATGCACTCTCTTTTTATCAGTATATTCTCCTTGATCAGTCCATAACTTTCTCTAGGCTAGTGAGTATGACTCTGGTTTCTTTTGAACCCAAGGAAACCCAGCTTGAAACTAGGCAGGTTGCAGTGTATTAACCATCAGAAAGAATGATTTGGTGAACCTGCAAACAAGTAGTTGAGAGTAAAAAACATGGCTTTGTCCAACCTCTTTTAAAAAAAAAGGGTATCACAGGGTGCCTGGGTGGCTCAGTGGGCTAGAGCCTCTGCCTTCGGCTCAGGTCATGATCCCAGAGTCCTGGGATCGAGTCCCACGTCGGGCTCTCTGCTCAGCAGGGAGCCTGCTTCCCCCTCACTCTCTGCCTGCCTCTATGCCTACTTGTGATCTCTCTCTGTCAAATAAATAAATAAATAAAATCTTAAAAAAAAAAAAAAGGGTATCACAGATAACATATTGCACAATACTCTATGTCACCAGGTATTCAATTAATATCTGTTAGCTGGTTGTTTTCTTCTCTTCCATCTCTGATACTTCTCACCCATTGCTAGTGAAGAGACCCAAAACACTGTGATTAAGAGCCTATATATAAACACACACACACACATCCTTCTAAACTCTTTTCTCTTTAAAAGGCAAAGCTCTTTTTAAACACAATAACCATCCTGTGTCCAGGAGAAGACCATCGAGTTGTACAGTCCACAAGGCCAGCCAGTGGACTGGTCTTCCATTTCTCTGGGGTTGAGCCCCTTCAGATTTTCTGTCCTAACCCCAACACCTCACATTATGGTTTCTTTTTTGCTGATACAAGCTCTGGAGGTGTCCCTATGGAGACATAAAAAGGCTTCTGGTTTCTACTTAATAAGGAAACCTGAAAATATACAAGACCCTAAATGCATGGCCTCTGAGAGAATTTTCCCATGGGCCACATCCAGGTGTAAAAAATAATTAGGAAGGGCACAACCACACCTGAATTAAATTTGATGTTATGTTTACATGCCTGCAAAACACTGTGGCCCATCCTCACCTTAACTTTTTAAATTATACACTTCCTTTGTTTTTTTCTTTTTCTTCTATAAAATGATAATACAATTGTTTCGTGCTCTAGACTTTCATATGTTTGACCACATTATTTATTTGTTTATTTATTATTGCTAGATCTTCAAAATAACTCTGGACAGTAGCCATGTGACAGAGGATAAGTGGACTACCCAAGGTCACATAGCCAGTTAGTGGTACCACCAAGACTAGAATATAAACAGCTATCTATCTTGTCCCAACTGCCTACCTTTTTTTTTTTTTTTAAGATTTTATTTTTAAGCAATCTCTCCACCCACAATGGGGTTTGAACCTACAACCCCAGGATCAAGGGTCACATGCTCTACTGACTGAACCAGCCCAGAGCCCCCAGCTGCCTATCTTAATGCAGATCTCTAAGGCTAGAAATATGCATTACAAAGTGCAGGGAGGCTGAGTCAGGGAAAAGAATGTAGCCAAGCCTCTGGAGGGCCAACAATACCTTGCTAGCCCCCATATTGAGAATGCACTTCCAACTGGAACACTTGGATTCATGTGGCTTAGGTAATGGTACTTTCTATTTATCTGATTTTCCACAAGAACGAAATAAGTAAAGGGATGCTTATAAAAGTACTTGGAGACCCCAAGTCCTAAGTGCTATGCTTAATGATGTCAGCATCCACTGCAAGATAGACTGTTTTATATCAAGGGATTGTAAATACTGGTGGTATCTGTAATGTCTAACTAGAGCAACTTACGGGTTCTATTCTTAACTTTGATTTTGACTTATTTCTGGGACAGTAACTTAGATCCCTACCCCTACCCTAATGCACTTTTTATAGTTTAATTTCCTCTTTGTGGTGCTGTTTGGGGTTGGAATTTTTTTTAAAACAGTATGACTCAATTGAAATCAGATTTTCCCCAAAGAAGTCAAACAGATCACAGAGGGGCCCAATCTGAAAACTCTGCCCCACAGCCTGTGGTCATTCTGTGGAGAAAAGTATTCTTCCTTCACTATCTTTTTGTTTCTACCTGAATGATTTGTCTCAGCCTTATGATGGTGTAATACTGGGGTTGATGAACAAAGCCTCATGAATATAATTCATAATTCAGAACTTATTAGTATCACCCACAAAACCTTTGTGGGTGAGATACTTTTTTCACCCCTATTTAGTCCTTCCTAATAATACTAACTCTACTCTCTTCCATGGTTAAGACTGCCGAGATATGAACAGAGAGATATGAATTTCTAAGGAAATCCATTCATTGCAGAGGGGGCCAGCCCATAATACTTATGAAGCAGGCTTAGTGCCTCCTTCCCAACAGCTTCTCTGCTGAGGCTCTTGTATGTAACATACCCAGGAAAAGCATCATTTTAAGGACCTCCAGGAAACAAGAGCCCTGCGCTGAGATTAGGCAGCACTTGTATGGGAGTTAGAAGGGGTTATATAGTTCATCTCCTGCTCACTCATTTTCCCCAGAGGAAAATAAGACTTTAAAGAAATGGTGGGGGTAAAAGGACTGCAAATAGAGAGAACCCCAGGAGAAGGTGATCAGAAGGAAGAAGAAAAAGGCCTAAAAGAAGGGAGGCCACAATAGGTCCTATCTCTTCCTATTCATTTGACCTTGGGAAAATTGTTTAATCTGCACGGGCCTCACATTTGTTTAATCTGTAAAGCAGAAAATACACTAGAACCCACCTCGTAGCACTGTTGCATGTGTCAACGAATAACATACAGGAAGCACTTGGTGGAGAACTTGGGGTTTGGTGGGATGTCCACAGCAGCTTTGGCAGTGATAATAATGCTATTGCTGGGATAGCCCCAGGACCCCAATCATCCAGGGGAAGGGGGAGGGGCAGCGGCGGAGAAGATCAAATAAAGAGGAAAAATATGCCAGGACATTGCCCAGAGTGGTCTCTAGGGATAGTCATATCTCAGTGATGAATTAATGAGTTAATGAGATCAGACATGCTGTATATACACTGTACTAATTTTTTCTTTAAAGTTTTCATAAATGGACCAAAGCTTATGGAAGAAAGTTTTCTACTATCAGCAGTATATGTCTTCCATGCTACACAATTAGTTGTTTAGAAGAAAACAAAGAGCTGTGAGACAATAATAAGGTGGCTTGTATATTAACAAGAGAGAAGTTTACATTCTTGCTCCTTGAGTAAAATACCTGCATTGATTGAACCTTTAAGAAATCCCTTATTAGGATCAAAATGTCTTGGCTCTTGAGTTGGGGATAAGGGAGGGGGGGAGGGATGAGAATTCCATTTAATTAAGATTATTTACAGAACAAAGCTGTTCAGTTGCTCTAATTATTTTTTCGAGAAGATCCTCACATATCTTTTCAGGGACTCAGTGATGGTTACAGGCATTACTAAGAATTTTCTGCACATGTGCAGGTTTCAGAAGAATGCAAAAAAAATGAAAAGTACAATGCCCTCTCTCTTATTCATCTTCCTTAAAAAAAACCCCCAGGGTAAAAGACACAATAAATTTTATCTATTCTACAAAAAAGGAACATTCTATTTTAACTTTTGTTTTTTTGTCTTTATTAGAGTCGAACTTCACTACTGTACTTTAAAATCTGCCAACAGGTTTCTGATACACCATATAACAATTTCAGTATATTAATTAGTTTTCAGGACCCCCAAGCAATAAAAAGCTAGTCCTTCAAGGTCACAATTTGACTTATTTACAATTGACAAATAACTTGGCAAACTCTGCACCAAGCCACTCCACACAATAGAAAATATATTGTCATTCAAGTTAACAAAAGAATCTTTCCTTGCCATCTCACTACAATGGCCCTGCAAATGAACATCGCCTGAATAAAATCCTAACCACATTTTCACTCTCATTAACCACAGTAGGGTATCACACAATTTGCCTGGCTCCTGCTTAGACCACTGTGCACCATTTTAGTAGCAGCAGTTTGATGGGTTTTATGGCAGGTGATATATGGAGTGGGAGTTTCGGGAGTCGTAAACAGAAGGCACTGTGTATCACAATGTGGTTTAGGGATATAATGACTGTGTTGTAAAGCAAGGGATGACAATACTGCACTAGGCTTGGGGTACTGAACCAATAGACCAAACAGCTCAACATAATTCAAGTAAGAGTGAAAAAATTCTAAGAAGGGGTGTGTGTGTGTGCGTGTGTATGTACGTGTGTATGTGTGGAGGCCTTCTTCTAGCTTTCATTAATTACTTCAGATGAATTTGAATAAGAACTACTAAAACTGAAATAAATCTGTGTCCCTCTGAAAAAATAGAACATTTTTCTTTCCTTCCAGCACAATCTTTTTCTGCCTCCTCTGTCCAACCCTTAACTACTTTCTCTGTCAGAATAATTAAGTAAACAGCTAGTCCTGGTACAAGGAAAGGAGCAGCAGACATTTAGGGAGATTGATGCAGAGGATAAAAATAACACCAAAATAAACTTCTTTTCCTTTCCAGGAGAATCCATCCCTATGGCAGGGGGTCAAATTTGGGCTAAACTGACAGGCACCCCTGCTGCCCAGAAAGCAGGGAGATTTTGAGGGATTCCGAAGTCTCTGGTTCCCGCAGTTAACATCCCTGCGTGTCAAAGACCTTGACTGTCACTCAGTCACTTCGAAGCCATTTTGCCCTAGAAGGGTGGGTCTGGTATTTCCCGAACAAAAGACGGCAACACTTGGCCTCTTTTCAGAGAAAACTATATTGAACCAGCAAATGAGGACTTGTGGTTACTAACCTACGGTGTGGCCTTGGCCAATTCATAAAATCTCTCTGAGTCTTCATTTCCTTTTGGCACACTCTCCTATCTTACCGGCCTACTACAGGGAACATACCAGGCAGTGGTCTGAAATTCTAAAGCCATACGACAATATAAATCATCATCTTTATCACCATCGCTGTCATCACCATCATTATCACGGCAGTATAATGCACTGATACATCAATGTATGTTTTGTTCTCACTATATTTCCCCCTCTTTAGTTCCCAAAAAGTAGCCAGGCTCTTTGTGTTCTCTTACTTTCACTTTCACTTACTTTTTTCAGAGAAAAAAGGCCAAACATAGAAATTACCCACTGAGAAGTCTTTACCTGTTTTTTTTTTCCTCCCTAAAAATTGGAGCTCCTTGAGACACAGGTAGAGAAGAAAATGCTTTTGAGCTGAGAGGTTTCCCAAGACTGGGATGAGGTTGGAGGGGGTGAGACTCCAGGGTTCTGCGATGCCCTGAGGAAGTGACAGGGCCTCTGGCGGAGAGCCGTCATAACACACTTAACAAGGTTGACCCTAGACAGAAAGATCCCCAGCCTTGGCAATGATAGGGCACCAAGGAAGCACCAGACTTCAAGGAAGCAATGCACATTAGGGTCTGAACAACACCCAGGTCCACTGATACCAGAGGGGCCTGAAGAAACATCTTCATCGCCCACTCTCTACCAAAATGAGTGAGACTAGATTTCTCATCTAAGCTCATCAAATACAATTTGACTTCAATACAATAATGTTGCACACCTATATTTGTGGCCAAAAGTTCAGACCGACTTTACTATCACCCTGGATAACTGTTCCGGAATGGAAAGCAGACCTTGATCATTGTTTAAATTATACAGTATTAGTCTCCAGTAATATTCCCATCTCTGTTTATTTCACGTCTTCAAATTACTCCTTTAAAGATTTGACACAACAGAGGACACTCAAAAAGGATATACCATCTCCACCCGTCATAGAAATCCCACAAAGAAAATACAAGAAAAAAGACATCCTCACCAGAAAGCATGGCCAGCTTCCCAAGGAGCCTGCTAGGAGGGGATACCTGAGGTTCCGAGGCCCACTTGAAAATCTCCGTGCCACTGCCTGTCCTCAATCACCCATTATATTTGTAGGTCCAGCCTGGAGACATGTCCCACTGCACTCCGGCCTCTGCTTGGGCTTCACATCCTGATACCAAACTCCAGCCAGGCACGTAGACATGGACCATGTGGAACTGCTGAGGCTGTCACTTCGTTTCCTCTTTCCTCCTTAACAAGGAAATGACTGACCCACGTGTACCACATATCTATTTATCAACCGATCATAAGCCCCGTCTTCTGAGATCTTGTGACAGGTCCCATTAGCTATAAGCTACCCAATAATGTGTATAATCAGTTGTTAATGGCACTATGCTATTCCGTGATAACTGGGCCATTAGTGAGTGTCAACGCAGTCCCCCACCTGACTGAGATCCAGCTTCAGAGGAGCGGCACATTTTCATTTGTGATGCTTCCTAACAGGTGAGAGGTAGAGGGAGTGCCTTCCTAAATTACCCAGCCTGGACACCTTGTGTCCCAAACAGTCTCTTTGGGACTCCTATAGTAAACAGGCTAATGGGCACTTGTCTTAGAAGGGGAAACAATTTACCACTGGAAATAACAAAACTAAGTCCAATAGCAAACAGTCAGGTCCTTTTGATCCTCAAGGTACTCTGAGTCACAGCAAGATAATGGACAAGTTGGGGACATTTCTAAAATTCCACATCCTAAAAGCAGATCTCAATGCCATTTCATGTACTAATCCCTTATAAGGGTCCAGCCAGGGCTGTTCTTTGTGAATGCAAACAAGTTCATAGAGTTTAGAGTAACACACACACACACACACACACACACTGCTTTTCAAGTAAAAATGTCTCCACCACCAAAGTTTGGGTTCAATTCTTCATGCCTACCCCAAGACGTCATTTTTCTTTATCTGTATTTTGCATCCAAGTCATCTAAGGGACCAGGAGCAGAAAGTACCAAAAGCCTCAAACAAAAGGGAAATATGAAAAACTCAACATCGTGAGTTTCCCCCCATGCGTACTACAAAATTCATGACCGTCACCCAAACAGGACAACCTCCAACCTCAGTCCAAATTCAGACACTTCAGAAGTGTTCCCAGCTTAGACCTTCATAGGTCAGGATTTGATTTATTTGGAAAAGGAACGTTTCATTGAACCTAGAAATCTGTCAACCGAATCCAGCCAATGCTCAAGTGATTTACATCCGCTCAACATCCCAGCACTGCCTATCAAAGGCCCTAGAATTTTTACTGCTGCCTCCATAAAAAAGAAATTTAGCACTAAGGACTTGCCAAAGGGTCATCACATGTTGTTGGGAGGAAATAAAGAATGAGATATTTGTAAAGTGTGGGGAGAAAGGATGAGGTTCAGCTTACACTCTCCCTCCCGTGCGCCGGCCGCCAAGAAACTGGGGCCTGGGTCTGTTCTTTCCAGAAAAGTAATTTCCTCAGAACAACTGAGGAAAGAGAGGTGGCCCCAGGCCATGGAGGGGAGGTGGATTCCTGACCCAGCTTAGTGCCCTAGAAAGACAATAGCCCTGGTCCAAATTCACCCCAGAATGAGAGGGCTTAGGTTTGCTTGATTTGTCACAACACAGCAGAGATGGGACAGAGAGAGCAGAACTCCAATCATGAATGATCTAAAACATCAAAGTACAGTGTTCAGAACCCTTTCCAAAGGGGAGGTGGATCCGAGACACATTCACAGTCATTGTCTTTACCAATTCCAACAGTAAGAGTAATTCCAATTCCAATTCCAAGAGAGAATGTGGGGAATTATTCCCCCCTGGACAATGATTCATTCACTTACTAGGGGGGAAAAAATGCATTAAGTGCCCACTGCATGCCACAAGCTGAGCTAAAGATGCAGAGTTGACCCAACTAGAATGGAGCCTCTGCATTCCTGAACTTTGAGGAAGAGTAAAGATCCCTCATGGTTAAAAAGGTGAGCTCAAGGGACGGAACAATCAGGGAAGCTGAGCTATCTCCTGTTAAGATGACTCAGCTGTTCAATGTCTCCTGAGGAACCCATACTATGAGACAATCCCACATCCTCATTCTGCCTGAATCTCTGCTTTTTTTGTGTACGTGTCCATTCATTTATTCATGCATGCATTTACTCAGTCAACCAATATTTATCAGGTACAGAGTCTATTCTAAACATCATGCTATACTGTAGAGATATAATGTTGAGCAAAATCAAACATGATTCTTGCCTTCAATGAGCTTATTAATAATTAATTGCAAATAAACGTGGAATTCCAACCATGTTAAGCGCCACAAAGGAGAAATTCACGGTGCTCTTTGAGAGCCTAAAATGAGGGGGGAGGGTTGGACTGATCAGGGAGATCAAGGATAATTTCCCCGATGCTTGACTTCTGATTAGAAGGACGGATGGGAAGATATTAGGTAGGCAAAAGGAGGAAGAAAGAGTGCTCCAGGGACAGACAAATGCAGTCACGAGGGCTCCGTATGGTGCGGTGCGTAGTAGGAGTAAAGGAAGACCAGGGTTACGGGAGAACACCAGGAAGAAGCACCTGGAAGGAGACACAACCGCAGAAGACCCCATGGGAGTTCAACCGCACTCATAAGAAACTACAACTAGGTCCCCAGAACCATGGAAAACTTTTGCAGGCTGCAACATGATCATATTGGTTTTTAGGAGAAGTCCCTCTGGCTACAGGATGGGAAAAAGGAAGGAAGGAAGCCAGCATGGAAGCAGGGAGCTCAGATGGGCGTCTTTTACAATCCAAGCGAAAGGTGATCTGGCTTTCTTAAGGGTGGTGCTGGAGGCGGGAATGAGGGAAAAGCAAAAGCATTAGGAGGCAGAAACAAAGAGATTTGGCTTGGACGTGTGGGGTGGGGGCTGTCAAGATGACACCTAGGTTTCTGGTTTGTGCAACTGGAGGGACAGTTGGCCAAAACACAGCTGGCACTGTGGTCTTGACCGGCGTTCCCTGCCACATCTCCACTTGTCTAACCTTTTCCAACCTGTGTGTGCTTGGTCCCTCACCTTCTGATCTCAACAGTGAGTTAGCTGGTCTCAGCCTCAACCTTCCGGACCAGGTCTCCTGATAGTGCCCTTCAGCCACTCATCTGGCTTCCCACACCGTGATATCTCCACACCTCTCACTTAGATCCTCTGGGCTCGCCTTGCCCCTACCTCCCCACTTGCGCCTCGACTTCAACCAACGAGATTTCTCAGTTCTAGCTGCTGCACGTCTGTCATCCTGGCTAAAAGAGGGGGCAAGATGCTCCCTGGCTCTTGGCAGAGCCTTATCCCTGATAGATAATACTGAGCTTTCAGGGTTGGACACTAAATAAGTAAACAAACAAATAAATAAATGCGGTGACTCTGATTGATACAGTAATGGAAGAATCAGTAATGATGCTATTCACTGAACTGCTGCTTATTGAACACATTATATTCTTACATAAACTATTTAAGCTTTACAAAAACGCCATGAGGAAGATATTGTGATTATTATCCCCATTTTACAGATGAGGAAACTGAGGCACAGAAAAGCTAGGTAATATGCTCAAGGTCCCAGGGCTGATCAGTGGCAGAAGTAGGATACTTGTTGATATTGATGATTGATACATACAATCCAGGCACTCTGACTCTGAACTAGTGCTCTTAGTCACTACCCTCTAGTCCCTAGGACAGGGATTCCCATCTGTCTGGCCTGAACACTCATGCTATAGCCAGGTCTACACGTGCTCTCCCAAACTCACAACTCTGGTTACAGGTCATGAGCCCCTCTTGGTCCAGCCATATTGCCATTATTAAAACATGGATAGAGTCATCAAGTAATCCCAAGAAATTCTACAGCACAGAATCAGAAGTCGAATGTCATTTGTTTCTAAAGAATTTCTACTGTCCTATATCAGCCTTTGCTATGGTTACCTTAAATTTTCTTGAGAAACTGGATCCCAATAGTGACTATAAAATGAAGCAAGGCTGTTTGTCCCTCACACTAAATAACCCCCCACTGAAGCACATTCACCCTGACTTATCTACTTAATGACTCCTCCCCACACCTCACCTGTTACTTTTCAGATCTCCAGGCTGCCCCCAGTTCTGGATATCACAGCTTTCTTCCCTTCCTGGAATTAATTTGTTGTCCTCTCCTGGAAAATAGGCACGCTTTTTCCTAGACAGAAATATACTATTCTGAATAAGAGGACAGCTGCCCTCTTTGTCTACTGTACTTTGTACATTGTATAGTCACATCAAGTTGGGGGTGGATCTCGTCCACTCCAACAGAACAAAATGCATGAGCTTGGAGATATCTATTCATTTCACATATATATTGTTGTGAATATTAATAAAAACAGCAAACATTTATTGCATATTTTATAATATGCAAAGTGCCTCATGATAAGCACTTTGCAGCTACTGCCCGACTTAATCCTTGTATTGACCCTATTCACTAGACATAATGATTTAGAGAAGAGGAAATGGAAGCTTTGAAAGACGGTGTAACTTCCCAAGGACACAGATCAGAAGCCGCAAAGCTGAGACCTGAACTCTGGCTTCTTTGGCTCAGATACCATCCGCTTCCCACTGTGTGAGCCAGCTAGAAGACCATCTGAGAAGTCAGCGGCAATAGGAATGTGTTAGAAATTCAGAATCTCAGGCCTCACTCCATGCCAATTGCATTTTCACAAGATCCTCGGATGACCTGCATGAACACGGATGTTAAAGAAACGCTGATTCATGCCGCTGCCCAGACTTGAAGCTTCAAAGCCCCTCCACTGTCTGAAATACATTGAAGAACAGGAGAAGGAAGCACGAGAACACCACTCTGCCTCACATGGGGACCGAGCCCCGCCTGCGCACGCAGGAGGCGGCAGAAGAGCTTGCCCTCCCACACGACCCTCACACATCACAGTGACCACCCCCAAACCTCTGCAGCTGCATGCTCAGCCTCCCTAGACGTACTGGTCTCTACCTTAAGGTACGAGTCTGTCTTCGGGCAGCCTCACCACATACATACAGGTTGTCTTTAGCATCTGGTACCTTCCCTTCTCCCCTTCTTTTCCACAACACTCCACCTCCAATATACCTGAGCTTGAGCTTAGAAACTAGGCTTGCCAGACAAGATACAGGATGCCCAGTTAAGATTTGAATTTCAGAGAAACGAGAAAAAAATGTTAATATGCATACGCCCCGTGTGATATTTGGGACACCCTATACAAAAAATGTTTATATTGTGTATTTGAAACTCAAATTTACCTGGGCATCTGTATTTTTATTTGCTACAATCATGTGGTAAAAGGCTTATAAGGAACAAGATAATCACAAGATTTCAAAGTATCATTTGTATACATGATATATACCTTCAGATACATATATCAAAGTATCGGAATTGAGAAGGGAAAAACATAAACCTAGCATGGAAAGTGCTTGCACTCACTACCTTAAATAAATGATCAAATTCAAGATCACGGATAATGGGATGTCCTGGTCCATGTGCCTCCTGATAAGAAGCAATTTCAAGCACACAGAACCTCCTGTAAAGCATTCTGGCCATCAGGGTCACCTGGGACTCCTGCCAGGCCTTTAGAGCTAACTTCCAGTTACAGGAAATACAGGGGACAGTGGCACAAATCAAATGACACCAAGAGAGAATAAAATGAACAAGCAAATCCAGATGATGGGATACTCTACAAGACAGCTATCCCAGGCTTTTTAAAAAATCTATCCTATTAAAAAAAAAGTAGGGGTACTGTTGGACTCTTCCAAATAAAAGAATCTAAAAAAGCATTACAAGCAAATGTAATGCATAAAGCTTGATTGGATCCTGGTACCAAGCCTTGACCAGCTACAAATGACATCTTAGAGACTTACGAAAGTATTCTTAGGTATAGTAACGGCAATGCGGTTATTTAGAAGAATGTACCCATTTTTAGGAGTTACGTTCAGAAATATTTAGGATGAAATAGCACGGTGTCTTCAAATGACTTTCAAATGGCTCAGGATACACATATAGGTATGTGTGCATATAAATGTGTATGTGTTTAGATATCTGCAGATAGAGAAAATAAGAATTGTTGAAACTTGTGGCCACTACAATTCTTTCCAACCTTTCTGCCGACTGGAAAATGTTAATAATAAAAAGACGGGGACACTCTTCCTCAAATCTCACCCAAAGCAATCTGACAAGGTGGCCTGCTTCAAAGAGCAGTCCTATATCTAGAATACTATTGACTCTGCAAGATCAGAGTCCTTACGGTACCACAGAGGATTGGGCATGGTAGAAGAAAAGCCTTTTTATACAATAGCAAGAAAGTGTTTGTACCATGAATTTTAAAAGTGTAATCTGAATGTTGTCTGAGCTTCAAACTTTGTAGACTCTAAATTAAGATGCCTTGTGTGTGTTCCTCATTCTACAGGCATAGTATCCTCCACCTGCCAGATGGCCTCACCTTAGTGTGTATGTATGGACTGGGGACAAAGGGCATAAGAGAGCTCCCATATAATTAAGTCAGCTGTGTATTCTTTCGCACCGCCAAGTATAGCGTAATGAGTGGATATGAATGAATGGCTATGTGATATAATGACTCCTCTCTCATTTATAAAACAGAGATGACATGATAGATCAAATTAGTCACAAACACCCTTTCCTTTCCTTTCATGTGACTTACCCTGCCTCCTGGCGGGCAGAGACTGCTGCTTCCCCACCCTACTGTCAGGCTGGGCCATGATTTACTCTGGCCTCTGGCATGTGCGTGTATCTGATGCACACAGCATCCAAGCAGAAGCTTTAGAAGTGATCACAAAGTTCAAGCCGCTCTTGTGTTTTTCTTCCATTGCCCCACTATGAGAACATGTCTAAGATAAAGACCGCTCCTTCAGCCATGGTCCCAGAATGAGAAAACACATCAACAGGCCCACAGTTGACCTTCAGCTTGGTGCAGAGCTACAGCCAACCTGCAGCCCTCATGACACGTGGATGAGAAAAAGGTGCCGTATTGTTGTAGGCCACTGACTACTGCAGCACTAGCTGCCGGGCACAGGAGATAATAACAGTACCTACCTTCAAGGGTTGTTATGCAGATCAAATGAGGTGATGCCCAAAGGGCAGGCAGCATAACGTCTGACGTCCAGTAACTGCTCAGAAATGGTAAGTTGCTATACGACGGGTCTGTTTCTCCAGGTCCCTCCACACCTACGCCAAGCACAATGACCTGCCATACTGCTGAGGCTCAGCTCGAGGCCCCAACACACTGATGTCAACCCGCCACAAACCCCCACCCGCAACCGACACTGCGCGCAGTCTCTCCTGTCTGCCCCTGCCCCTGTGCGCTAGCATAGTCTGCCTCTGTGTCTTCTTGGCTTTATGCCCCGGCGCCCGTCTATGCCACCCGGGTGGTGGCACTGGCTCACTCATGACCTCCATCCCCCGCCGGTGTCTACTTTCTCAGCTGCTCTACCTGGTGTCCACTACTACCCCATCCCAGATTTCCAGACTACATAAATCACCAGGAAAAGAAAAGCATGCTCTTTTCACTCTTTTGTAAGGGAACATAGAAGCTCCTTGCAGAGATCCTTGGGTTCCTAGTAATCTCTCTCTTTTTTTTAGTTTTACTGTGGCAGATTCATGGGTGCCCCCAGGTGACCAGGTCAACTAGATTTTAGTACAGCTTTTTATTGCCCCAGAACTCTGGTCCTTCCCCAAATACGGCTAAGTTGGTCCACATCTACCAGACTTCCTCACTCTGTTATGCCCCCGTGTCCTTTTCTGCAATCTGGTATATGCTGGAACCAAGCCCATTCAAGTCTCCCAATTAGCCTTGTCCCAGTGACCAAAAGGATTTAAGTTCCTTCCCACAGGCCCACATGAGTCCATGGATGGTCAGAGCCTGCCCACATGACATTTGTGAGAGAGTATTTGGTTTCAGGGTCACCAACAACCACACTTAAATCTCAGCTCACTCTAGCCATGACCTCTATGGTTTCCAGAGTCTACCTTTTAATTTCCACAACAAATCACTTTGAAATATTTGTGAGCTCAAGTGGACTAAGACCACGCCGCTGAAAGAAATTCTCTAGACCAGGCACCCCAGCATGAAGCATCTGACTCCCACTCCACAGATCTCCAGTCCTAGCTCTATGGCTAGCTGGCTGTGGTGGCCTTGAGTGAGCCTCTTCACCTCTTGGGCTTCCGTGTCTACCATCTGATCAACAGCTTAGATCAGGGGGCAGCAAACTACAGCCTCTGGGCCAAATCTGACCTGCCACTTTTCTGGTTTGGGAAGCAAAGTTTTAGAGAACACACACCAAACTTGTTTGCATATTGTCCAGAGCTGCTTTCTTGCTGTAACAGCAGAGTGAGTATTTGTGACAAAGACTGACTAGCCTACAAAGCCTAAAATATCTGCCGCGGGGCCCTTTGAAGAAAAGGTTGATTTACCCCGGGTTATATGATCACTAAGGTCTCCCGCTCCAATGCTCTGATTCTCTAATTGTATGTCACATCCAGCTCCATTAATACTTACAATATTTAGGGGAAGGTGTCTGAGAAAAACAAAATCAAACAAAACAAAAAAATGTGCTAGCCAAGATTTTGAAATGGTTGATATCACAGCCATTCCACCAAACATTATGGCTCATCAGGCTGAGCCAGGAAGCTGGGTTAGAGGGGAGAGTATTTTTCAGAAATAAGAGTATCCTAAGACAGTTATTTTAGCTTTTCAAGGAGACCCTGTATTTGAGACTCTGTGTGTGCGTGTGTGTGTGTGTGTGTACCCAAGCACATGCGCGCGTGTGTGTGAAAGCTCCATGCATCCAGTTCCTTTCACATTAATAGAAGGCACATGGTTCCTTCAAGAGGGAAAATATCTTTCAGAAACAGCATAATTTACTCTAGTGGATAACAGATAGTTTGAAGTTTTCTCAGTGAGCAACCATTGTATCTGGTTTCAAATTCCTTTTTCAAGCCAAAGGAAATGATGATGATCTCTAAGTCATCGCTGTTTTTTGACACAGACCTGAACTCAGCATTCTAAACAGGACTATGCAGAATCGGATTCCATTTCATCTCCCTCCCCCATCCATCTTCCCCTTTCCTGCTCATTTGCTGGGGCTGCAAACGTCTTGAGTGCTCCAGGAGAGACTTGGCTTTCCAAACCACGCGAGTCATTATGAATGGCCTTGTGTCCAGGTAAAGGTTAAGGAGGTCTTTTGTTGTTCTAGTTGAACTTGTCTCTGCCACTGCAGCCTAATCATTCCACATAATAACCGGCCTGATACACAGGCCCGAGTCAAAGTCACAAGTCAATAAATCCATTCCTTCCTCCCTTTCAGGCAAAGTGTTGAATAGTACTGAGTGTGCAGTGTCACCAGATCCCACAGTCCATCACATCAAGGTCGTCTGCTATACAGCACATAAAAAAACAACTTTCTCTCTTTTCAGGGCCTAGCACATCCGAAGGAAGCATCACTGTCCCAAACACGGGTAGATGAGGGAGGGGTTGAAAGGCAAAGATCGATCGCCCTGGTTCGTCGACTCCTCGAGCCATTAAAACCGAGAGCCACCAGTCCTAGACAGCAGCCACCTGTGTTGCCCTCCTTGCTTTAGGAATAAAAAAAAAATGATGCCAGATGAGGGGAAAGGAAGCGTTCAAGATCATGTGGCCAGTACCTTTTAGGGTGAGGACTGGATGCTGGCCTCCTGACCTCCAGTCCAGTGTTCATAATTGGCTTTAAAAAGGGAAAACGAGGGGCTGCAAACACAGAAGGACAAGAGGTCCCCCCCTTTCTAAAAAGAAATGCTATCCACTCCCGCGCCCCGCCCCACAGTCCATTCTCCGCCTCAGATAATGCCCCAACAGTGGCTGAACTGTGTGAAGTCACGTTCTGACTTTGTTTCTAGAGGAAAAACAGCCAAACACCTAAAAGCCTCAGTTTCCTCATCTGTCAAATGTAGATATTAACAGTGTCTAGTTTAAAGGGTATGGCGAGGCTGAAATGTGGAAGATGGTCCCTGAGGCACGGCGAGGCTCAGTCGATGCTGGCTCACGCTGTCGTCACTGCTCTCACCAGGACAATGACAGCTGCCGTGCATTAACCCTCTCTTCCTGCCCGGTGCAGGCAGGCTGTTGGCCGCTCCCAACGAGAGACAAGGTATGGCTCACCAAATTATCTTTTCACCGCTGGTGTGAAAATAAAACCTGCTGATAGAGGCTCCTTGAAAGCATGCAACCCTGAGTTACAGTTTGTTTACTTTGCTAAGGGACTTCCAGCTCATCCAGGTTCATAAATTCCTTGTGGTGGACGAGGGAAGGACTGTAAATTAACCTGAATAATAGGACTACATTTGTGTATCTTCCAAAGGTTTAAATTGCTTCGAAAGGGGAAAAAAAGCCACACTTCTCATCCGCTGTCTGTATTTTTCCCTTAATTAGCAGCTGGATTAGGTACCACTGGAGGTGAGCAACTAAAGCCACCAAAGAGAGACCTGAACCAAATGTCAAGAATTTCTGCCCAACAAACTTGAGACCATCTTTCCACCACACATGTGACATAGATACAATAATGTGGACCTACTACCCCACTACCATGCCAAATACCTGTTTTTCATTTGGCAAGGCCCGGGATTCTCTAGCATAATCACCACCTTTTATTGTAAAGATTGTGCCAATGGGGTGCACACATCAGGAGTAGAGAACTGGCTTCCTCTGAAGAATTAAGGCTGTGTTGAAAATCTGCCCAAGATGGTACCGGGCATATAGTAGGCATTCTTTACGAGCTTCTCATTTCTTCATAAACCTCTCCTTTGTCCATGCTTTGCAATTCTGAAAGCCCAACCCTAAAGAAAAATGCTTTCGATCAAGGCAGAGGATAACCACTGCGAGTTAGACGGATAGCGAAAAGGAGTCCAAAGGTCTGGCTTCCATGCATTGACCTTGAGCCAGTCTGAATTGAAGAAGGTATTTATTCTCATGACATTCTGAGATACTTGCAAGGATGAATGAAATAATGTCCAAAAATACTGTCTAACGTCAAATAACAAAATTCTTTTCATTTGTTTAGGCTAGAAATTACTGCATACAAGTTATCACTGATACCATTTTTGGGAACAATGATATGCTGTCAGTAACTCAGTAAGGGCTCTTGAGTCCTGGCCCTTCCCTATGTCTATTCTCTTTTATTCTCCTTCCCTTTTAGTTTTTAAGGTTGTTTAAACTCAAAAACATATAGGAAAATAAAAGTGACTAGCATTTATGGATGATTCCAATTACTTTAAGTTTTAAAGAATAAATTCCTACTACTACAAGACTTTTAAAGAAAATCCAAATTGATATCAAATGGTCTTACCAAATAATCCCACAGATTTTTACACAAACCTGAACATCTCAGACACGTATGTGATATACAGAATGTCTTATGCTGGTCAACAGAAGACACAGGAAGAACAAACAGAAAATGTACATCCTTCAAGTGCTAGTCAGAGCAATGCTTGGAAAATATACTGTATTTTTCAACCAATGGGATCAGTCTGTGACTGACGTTTCCTCCAAATAAATTTGGTTAGAAAAACTTATATTCACAATTATGACCCTCAAACCACCTCAAAAAATATGAGTTATCCCGGAATCTGAGAGCTCAAGAGGACCCCTCCCCGCAAGAAAGCTTATTCGCGAACCATCTTAGAAAGAGTAGCCAAGAATAGAGTTGCCCATTCACATGGCAATACCCAGACAAGAAACTGTCTACGTTCTGATAAACCTTAGAAACAAGAAGCTTCACTTTTTCCTAATCTGACTGGCAACCTTCATCCACACAAGCGTTTATCTCTACATCTTGTTCTGTTTCGGATCCCATAGTGAAGGGGAGACAGGGTCACTGTGCAGCTAGCACAGACATATTCCTAAAAAAGTCATATTCAGAACAAAGAACTTACCTTTCTAAAGAAGAGAGGGATTGTTGTTGTTTAAATACAGGCAAAAATCAAGGCAATAACTACTAATGGAGTGATGACTTTATTCAGGCACTGCGCTATACATTTTGCATGTATCAGTTCATTAAGGAACCGGAGATTAATGGCTAAGAGGTCAGCCTCAAGAACTAGACCACCAGTCTGAATTCCAGCCTTACTGCTTACTAGCTTGGTTATTTGGGAAGAGGTAAACTCTTTGTGACTCAGTTTTCCTCACCTGTAAAATGAGCATCACCGCAATGTGTACATCATAAAATGGTTATGAGGATTCAAAGAGTTCACAAGGGAACGGGCTTATAACAACACAAGGCTCAGAGTACACACTCAGCAAATGTATGCTGTTGCTCATCCTCACACCACCCCTATGATGAAGGTGTAAATGAAGGTTGGAGCCTCAAGGGCGTCAATAATCTGCCAGGTCCAGTGTTACCTAAACCCAGGCAGCTGCTGACTCCTGTGCTAAAAAGTTCTCTCAGGTTTCTGACCCCTGTCTGCCATTGCTTGGCCACCTCCTCAAAACTCAGTTCACATGTCCACCCCAGAGAAACTTCCCTGATTTCACTCCATCATGGATGAAGTGCTTCTGTCCTGGGCGATCCCACAGTACCTATGACCCTTCACTGAAGCGCCCCTTCTGTGTCTGCTCCCTCCACTGGTATACAGGCCCCGTAGCATCAGCGGCTCCTGGCATAATGCCTGGCACATGGCAGGCACTTAATAAATCTTCACTGAATGAAGAAAAATGAGGTAAAACACGACAAAACTGCATTTCAGCTCTGACCTATTAGCCCTCTCATGCGAAGCTCTTTCCTGCTTGGTTTCTGAAGAAAGTTTGCCGCAGCCCTATGTGGAAAATGTGACCAAAGGACCTTTGAGCACAAGTGCTGAAAGAGCTCAGCAGGTAGTGCCCAAGGTGGGCAGAGCTGTCAAGAACGTTTCAGAGATGACTCAAGCTAGTCCCTGAAAGGCAAGGGATTAGCACAGGCAAGAGTGTGAGGAAAGGCTTCCACACCCAGAGAGGTGGAAAAACACAAGGCACCATGAGAAAAGACTGGGTGGAGCTGCGGATCCTAGACCAAGATGACGAGAAAGCCCTGGATGCCATTCCCCTCTGGTACTATCCTCCAACATCCCAAGGAGCATCGCCCTGATTATATAGAATCACCAGGGATATTTTCAACCATTTGTTTCATCAGAAAGGGAGACTAGTCCATGAGATAAAATGAAACAGCCCTGGATTTGAACTCTTGCTCCAAGGGCTGAATACCTCAATGACATTAGACAACACTATCAGCCTCAGGTATGGACATTACATAACAGGCATATACCCATACAAGGTTATTGAGAGGATTAAATAAGAGGACAGTGCTGCCCCACAGGAGGCATTCAACAGACGTTAGCTGCCATTCTCAGCCTCACACCACAACCGTACCCAGGCTCTCTGAAAATTACTAGAAAATCCACCTCACAATCACATCTTCTTTATGAACCCATAACCTCCCCTCCACATGTCTGTGAACTCTGTTCTAGCAAGACTGTTCCTGGTTAAGCATTGTATTTTCCCCAAGTTCTGGTCCTTACCAGACCAGAGGTTCCTCTGATGGAAGGACAGGTTCTCATTAAACCATGACTGGTCCCTGGGGAAAAGGGAAAAGGGAGGCTTCCAGCACCCCCACCAACCCTCATCCCACCCTCATCTCCCAAACCAATGGTCAGGAACAAGGAACAAAATCAAGACCGCATCCCTCCCTGTCACTGTTTCACAAGGGGGCTGTGTGTGCATGTATTTCGCACCACTCACCAGCAAACAAAATGGAGTGGTGTAGTTAATTGAAAAACAGCTCTGCCCTGCCTGCCATAATTGACATTAAGTACTGTTTGGGGTAGGAAATCAGCCATTTCCAATTGATATTAAACGGGAAATCATTTAACATCAATGGATATAAACCAGGCGCAATTGTGCTGAATTAGGGAGAAACACTTTGGCTCATGTTAAAAAATGTTTCTGTGAAGTGGGATTTTTCAGAGTAAGTGAATATTAAGTCAGCTTAATACCTGTATTAGGAAAAAGAAGAAACCACTTCTCAGTCTACCCTCAGGCTTGGAAGAAAGCTGCCAAATGCTCTTTTGGAAGAAGCCGCATTCTGAGGTGGTCTTGTCTCTGAAAAACAAAGTAGAAAGAAGGTATAATCTGGGAGAGCAGATGGAAGGAGGAGGAGGTCTCCTGTGAGTTTAGCCAACATTGTCCACTGCTGGGGAGCAGCTGGAGTCCTGGGAAGGGGCACAAATGGGGAATCCCTTGACCTCCCTTGGAGTTGAGGATATGGGAACCATAGCTCCCAATACGAGGAAAACAAATAGGGGCACAGATATGCAAAGAAAAAGAGATGCCTCACATCTTCCCTCTCATCCCAGTTCCCTCCTATGTCACGAACCAGCACCTTCTGGGCAGTCGATGGCTTCTTGCAGCCCATGATATCTTGGCGCCGACTGTCCTAATTAGAGTAGTGCAGACCTTACAATTATGGCTGACATAGCTTAACCACTGGAGTTTTAGAAATCTCTCCATTATTCTCCAAAGAGAATAAATACCAAATCCAACTTGTGATCCTCTACTCCTCACAAGAATAAGGAACAGAGAGCAAAGACAGAAGAGGGATGGAAGTGCAGAAAACGACTGGAAAGAGATAAGGGCTATCAGGAGAAAGAAGAGTGGACTGTCTGGGGAGGAAAGAGGGAAGAAAGGTCTCAGGACTGCAGTGAGTGCTTCACAGGGTATGCAGAGTCCAGAGCTCCATGCTGTAGATGAAGAAACTGAGGACCAAGGAGGTTCTGCAGAACACCCCAGTCCACACGGCTACTTAGGGCCAGAGCCCAGCCTAGAGCTCTCCTGATTCACTGTACATGTTTATTTAGTACCTCATACCATCTCAAGACAAGACCGAGAACAAGAGAAGAAAGATGAGAGAAGTAGGAAAGATGGTAGGGAAGGGATGGAAGAAAGATAATCTTAGAAATACAAGGCTAGTAGGTTAACGGAGAATTTCTATTTTAGGACAAAATTTAAAATATCATACTTCTCTCTGAGCGGACACTCCATGAATGGCAGGCAAAGTCCAGGACACAATTTGTCAGCTCTGAGAGCTTCCTGTATAGAATGGGGGCAATTACAGACACAGGCCTCTGAGGGCCTTCATCCACTTGCCCATGAGATTTTCACGACCAAACGTGCACATCTGCGGCATCGGTGTGGCCAAAACCGCTAGCCAGGTGTCATCCAGCACAGAACTCTCAATGAGAATACTAAGGCAATCTCTGAAACATTATCCCTTTGAGTGAGTTGTGTATAGATATGAATTTGTTCTCCCTTAAAGAAGCTAAATGAGTGTTAATAGAAGTTACGGATCTCACAAGCATATATTCTAACAGGAGGCAGCCCAGTTGGCGTGCGATGAACAAGGGACGTTAAACTCTCAGAGTGGAGGATGGGAAAGCCTTCCTCCTGGCCTGTCCCTTTTTTTAGGACCCAAAGCTAGCTCTTTTCTGGTGCAACAAAATATGGAGCAACAGACAGAGGTTGGCTTGCAGAAAAGCGTCACATTGTCTCTCCCCTCAAAGGAGCTGGAGGGATCCACGGGCACTGCTCTGGCCTCCAGATGCAATCAGCAGGGCCCGTGCTGGGGTAAAGCTGTGAAGAGGACGGAGAAAGCTCTTTCAGGTTTTATTATCCTGGCTTTCTCTCCTCAAGCCAAGGCCTTCCCACAGTTTTTCACAACTAGGTACAAAAAGGCTTTGAGACTCCTGGCTCCCTCACCAGCCCTCTGCTCACACAGGACGATCAGGTGGGTATAACAATTGGCCAGAATATACTTGGCTACACTATGATCCTCTGGTTTGGAGGGGAAAGCCTAGCAAGAGACTATGGCTATTTCGCCTGTTTTGTCAACCTGGATATGTAAGGTCAAGGCTAATTTGGTTCATTCATCTATTCATTGTCAATCAACAAGCATAGCACTGAACATATATTCTATTCCAGACCCTATCCTGGGCCAGAGCACCCAGAGATGAATAGAACACATTCCATGCCTTCAAAGGGTTTGCCAACAGAGAAAATTCATTGAGTCTTACTCTGTACCCAGTAAGACACCTAGAAACAAATGCTCATATTGAGAAAGCTGCATCACTCTGTGCTCTATCCTTATTTCGATTCCTAAAAAGCTGAGGATCTCTCCTATCACAGGGCCTTCACAGATGCCGTTCTCTTTCTGGAATGGTTTTCCCCGCTGCCTGCCTCCTTCATCTAGCTAGCTAACTCCTACTCAGCTTTCAAATCTTGACTCCAATTTATCACTTCCTCAGGGAAAACTTCTTCACATCCAGCCTGGGTCAGCTTCCCTAGTCCCTCTCCCTCCTCCGTTGGTGATTACACACTCAATTGTGGGTTACATAATATCTATCTCTGCCCCCCACACAGGACAGCGAGTCCGGAAGGACAGGAGTAGTGGCTGTTTTGGGTTAACATCAAGTTTCTGTGACACCACAGAGCCTGGAACAGTGGCACACTGCAAATACTGGTTGATCCCTGCTGAATGAGTCAAGAGGAAGACAGTAATAAAACATTTCTATCAATAAAACCTTCATTTTAGTTCTTCGTGCTAGATTTCGAGGTGAAAACTAGCTCTGTAATTGCACTGAAAACTCCAATATCACTCAAATGCCCATGTAGATCCCACAGTGTCAGTATGGAGATTTAAGAGAGTAGACTCTAGAGTCCGATCTGGTTATCTTCAAACCCCACTTCCACCAGCTGTGTGACCCTGGAAAAGGCTTAACCTCTGAGATGGGCTGGAAGCAGCTCCCAGGGAGACAGCCATGTCAGATCCCTGGAACCTCTAAATATCTAAGACCGAAATATCTTTTAAAGATCTAAATATCTAAATATCTAAGACCTGAAAAGGTCTTTGCAAGTGTGATTAAGTTATTCATCTTGAGATGAGAAGGAAATCCTAGGTTTTCCAGGGGTGCCCTAAATGCAGTCATATGTATCTTTATGAGATAGACACATAAAGAAGACACAGGGTCAGAAAAGGAGGAGGCAATGTGATACCAGAGGTAGAGATTGGAATGATGTAGTCACAAGTCTAGGAATGCCAACGGCAACCAGAAGTTATAAGAAGTAAAGAACAAACTCCTCTGGAGCCTCCAAAGGGAATGTAGTCCTGCCAACACCTTGATTTCTCATTTTTGGCCTCTAAAACTGTGAGAGGACAAGTTTCTGTTGTTTTAAGCCACCTAGTTTATGGCAATTTGTCACAGCAGCCACAGGAATCTAAACCTACCTAAGCCTCAGGTTCCTCATAGGTAACATGGAAATAATGTCACACACCCTGTAAGGTTGTAGATCTTAGCAAATCAAAAAGTACCCAAGGAATGGCCCAACCCCAATGGTCATGACTTTCACAATGAAAACACTTAAATCAAAAGGGAAATTTCTGTCAGTCATTTGGTAGTTGGGTCTTACTTTTCAATAATCTCAAAGTATGACATGTCACAGGCATACGATGAGTCTTTTTCCACGGATGACTCAGACACTCTAGTGTTATTTACACACTGCCATATTGCTAGGAAAGCAGAGATGTACCTAAGCAGTTAGAAGGGAAAGATCAGGGTCTCCCTCGGTATCCTCAGAACCCAGCTCAGTACCTTTCATATAGCAGATGCTCAGTGAATGCACGGTGAGTAAATGAGCCCTTAGGTCATCCTAGTTCAGACACGTTCACTCACTAAGTAGAATACAGAAGAACACGGGTTTCAGAATGATGAAATAACAAGTACTATTCATCCGTATATAAGTATTAAGCCTCATCCTTGAACCATCAAGCTAAAGATAATGATGACTGCCTAGACTGTTCTTGTCCAGCATGACAAGGACCCCTGCCAGTGTCAAGGTGACCCTAATATGATTAAGTAAGGGTTATTCTCTTTTATATACGTACCTTTTCCAATGCTGTTAAATTTAGCAAGAGAGATTCCTAAATGGTTCCTGGATGACTCTGCATCACACATACTCAAAATTTTAACAGGTTTTGTTTATATTTTTGTTTTTAACTTAGAAAAAGGGCATAATGTTACTTGATCTGCTTAAATCAACAAGGTTATTTTCATTCTGGGAGTGATGCTTGTTCAAGGGATCAATGTAGGTTAAGCTAAAAGTTACTTTCATGACTCATGTCCATTTTCACAATTTCTCCTAGCATGATCTCCATCTCTAGGCAATAAATGAGCTATTCTGAGAACTGTCTATATGTGGAGGTAGGTTAACTTCTTTTGATAGTATTACTAGTTGGTTTAAATATGTTGTAGTAAAAGCCTTAGTAATTACAACTACTAGTATAATATCAATGATTAATCTATTTTAAACATGTGAGAGATATTTTATAACCAAATAAATATGGATCACTATGACCACAGCCAACATAACGAGGCCAAAACTTTTCATGAATGTCTGTTTGCAAGAAGAGAGGTTGTTTTCTTGCTTTTAATTTTAGGGTGAATAATAGCTGCTGGCTGATCTGAAGCTGGATCAGCATACATAAGCCCAGACAGGGAGATGAGGAGGCTTTAATTTAAGATTCTGGAAAATCTCAAGCTGTATTTTAGAGTTGCTATCCTAAAGACCCAGAATCACATGGTTCTTAAAGTTTTTTATTTGATTAAAAGATATATGGGAAATGTAAAGGAACCCACAAAACATCCTAACACACATTAGTTGGATATAATGCTCAGTACTTTACTCCAGGGGACTCTAACTCTCCAGGGAAAAGTTCAACTCTTTTCAAGGTCATACACCCATTTACTCATTTACACACATTTACTAAGAGTCAGCTATGTGCCAGGCACTATTCTAAGTACAGAAAATACTTCAGTGAACAAAACCCTTATGCTTATTAAGCTTACATTCTAACAGAAAATATGTATAGGTCATAAACAAAATTAATTGATGAATGAATAAGAAACTAGCAGAAAAGCATAAGTGCTACGCTGAGAAGAACACAGGGTGATGTGACAGTGAATGGAGGACGGTTACTCGTCCCGTAGTCTGGGAAGGCCTCTCTGATGGGCCGACAATTAACCTGCTCTCCTACCATGCCCACTTCTCTCTAAATACAAGATAATGGAGTCCAAACAGAAAAAAGAGAAGGAATGTGTGGCAACGTCAAAAAAGAGAAAACTGAGTTCCAGCATCCAAATGAGACTTTCCGAAAACTTCATTTGAAATATCACCGTGAAAAAAAAAAAAAAAAGAAATATCACCGTGAGCAACAAAAGGGCCACGTTCACAATGCACCCACTTAATAAACAACTGAAAGTATACCTTTACCCCTCACATCTGTTGAGAACTGTTCGTTGCCAAAGATTACCTCTTTCTTGTGTGCTTGTGCCTTTCATGCTAGACCATATTTTTTTAAATCCAAGATGCCACCAACTGTGAAGTGCAAACCAATGCTAGAGATGCTAAAATGTTAGAACATGAATGTCTTACAATCTATGAAACAGAGTAATTCTGACGCTGTTCTTTGTCTTCAGACTTCAGTTTACATTTATTTCCTAATGGAGATCTCAGCATACTCTACAGCTCTACTCCAATGACTTAGTTTCCTCCTCTCACTTCCTGCCACCACTCCTGAAAATGCTTTAAGCAACTGTGATCCTTTGTACAGCACCTACTGAACAGTATTTTAAGGGGAATGGGAATTCTCTCTTCCACACTCACCAAACTGTCTTAGTTTTGAACTTCTCTCTTGAACCATGTCTCCTACCTAATTTACCACGTTCCTAACGATCTCCCCTCGCCTTCTATTATCAACCTCACATCAATCTTCGGACTTGACAGAGCCAGTTTCCAAAACTCTCTAGTCCCAGCTGTACCTGACTCAGATAATCCATCTGCTAAGCTGATTTGGCCAAGGACCCTCCTCCTCCTCTGGTCACCACACTTCATGGGCAGCTCACTCACCAGGGTTGCTCTAAACACAAGAGCATGAGGTATGTTCTTCTCAACTTGGAATCATCAGCCTCTATACCACTCCTCCTATGAATCAGAACCCCTTTTATAGGTAAAATACCAAGCTCTCTGTCCTGGCTCCAAGGAGAACCCTTAAATAAAAATCAGGAAGACAATCTTAATTTTGGGCGACAGAAGGTAAGATTTTAATTTAAAGAGTGGGGGATTTATTCTGACTCATAACTAAAGGAAGTGTGAATAGTGGCAGTACTAGGCCAGATTCTAATGCAGAAACACCCCAGAATCTTGCCCAATCCAAAGCAGAAGGTACTGAAACATCAAACAGTCATCATCAATTTGTCATAGAATATATTTACGTACTTTACTCTCACCCTCTGACAGAAGAACCAAAGGATAGTGAGAGATTTTTGTGAACATTTTTAAACAAAGATGGGTAAGTTAACTGAGTCATCTTATAACTGAAGATCAAAAAGCAGAGAACACATCAGAGTCTTCCCCACTTGGTCTGAATGCCAAATGGAGCCTGACAGGGAGAGTCAGGACACTGGCGATGGCCCTGTCTCAGAGTCTGAGGATGCTGTGCTCTGGCTATGCCAGACACAGCTGAATGGGTGCTGAAGAGACCGGATTCACTGAAAATATTCTCCACACAAATTAGAAATAAGTCACTCCAGTGATACTGAAGAAGAGTAGATGGACATTCCCCACAACTGCTCATCTGACAAAACCAAAAACTCTAAAGATAGCCCCGTGAATTAGCAGTTCTCTCCTGAGGGGCAACTTTGAATGACTGACTGTTGGGTATTTAATAAGACTCCATTAAAACAAATAAATAAATAGGGAATCCTGACACATAGATTTCATAATCTGTCCATTCTCTTTACTTCTATAAAAGGCACATGGTCTGTTTAAAATAAAAATTCTGATGATTTCCCTTTTTTATTTCAACACATAGAAAGACATAGAGGAGACTCTCATTAAGTGGGAATAACGGTGATGGGAACCATAGCTCTGATTAACTCCACTCAGAGTTGGAGTTAATATTCCTTCTCCTCTGTAGTATTTTTTAACTATACTCCTGACTTTCTGTTTGGAGACCTTATAGACCTGTTCTGGTAAATTGTCACACAACAGCAAGTCAAACATTTGTATGTGCTAAATATGGGAAAATACTGCCATTCTTATCTGATTTGTGATTCATTCATACACTGTTATCTACTTCTAATTAAATAATATAAAATATACATTGTCAGCAGTTTGACTTTTCATTTCCTTACCATGTCAGTAATTCAACTTGATTGTTCCCACCCACCCTGAAACACCACTTTAAGGATGTAACCCTTGCATGGTACTCATCCAAAATCTGAAAAAGTCAAGCCCCTGCTAATAATAGCCACTGTCCAACCATACCTTGAAAAAAACAGGCATACTAAAATATGTCAAGGAATATGACCCCTCAAAAACACAGTGTGCTTTTTTAGTAAGAAGGCGGCAGCCTTCCGTGTCTGATATTCTTCTGTTTCATCCCTTTCCCCCGTGTCATATCCCTTGTTGATTTATAGTCTACTGAGTTCCTTAAAGATCCACAAGACTCCCATGGAATTGCCTAAGGCACTGGAAGAAAGAACTTTCCTCACAGCCTGTTATGGACTTGGACAGTTTACTACTTCATTAAGGCTGCTCTTCCCCTGGACAGTTTGCATATTGCTGTGCCCAAGAAGCCACTCGCTTCTTCCTCAGCCTCCTACCCCCACCTTCTCCACATTCTTCCCAAGAACAAAGACAGGCTGAAGACAGAGGAGTGAAGAAATGAAAACCCAAATACATCCAATCCCTACTTTTCCTTATTATTACTGTTATTATCCTCATCAAATCTAGCAAATTAATTCTACTGACCTATTTGACAGGGTGCTGTTCTGTATGCATTCTTTTTTTTTTTTCCAGTTTAGGACTAAATTGGACAAGGACTCTATGGAGGAATTCTGTATGCTAGAAATGTACAGAGTCCTAGCTGAGGAAATACACACTCAGCCTTGCTCCTGATGAAATGGGTGGTGTCCTTGGGAATTTATTTCCCTAGGATATTCTTGAAATCGTCTCAAAGCCAGAAGTTTTCAGGATAAGGCAGCTCTATTCACAACCCAAATGAAAATAAAAGAGATTAAACAAGAATAACTAGGAGGTGACCCTAATAGCAAAATCCTCTTGTAAATAAACTTGATTTACTTACATTTAAATGTTTGATTGCAAAATATACATATATATTTTCAGCCAAACCATAGAACTTCTGCTTAATAATAATAATAGTTAGCACTTATACAAGCACTTTACATCTGCAAAGTGCTTTACAAACATTAACTAATTAATCGTTAACAACACCCCAGTGAGGTAGGTAAGTATTATTCAAGTATTCTCTTGAATGTTCAAGCCAGGATTACAGCAACTCCAGAATGGGTTGGTGCTTGAGTGTGTGAGTGTGTGTGTGTGTGTGTGTGTGTGTGTGTGTGTGTGTGTGTGTGAGATTGTGTGTGGATGTGTGCCCTGCTCCACTCTTACTAAATATAGGACTTTGGAGTATCTCATAAATGGAAGACAGCTCATCTGGGGAATGTTTTTGAAGCCTTTCCAAAACTGTGGCTTTGGAGTTTCCCTAATAGAACCAAAACAAACTCTGAGGTGGTTTCTCCAAATCTTTGAAGTAATTGGGTAAGGAGCGGTTTTACACACAGGAAGCCAACCGCCCCCTCCCTTCCCACATTCTTCACTTTTTGGTGTTTTAGTTCTCACCCTCATTTGATAACAAAGACTAAAAATCTCACTTTTAGAAGGATTTCACTCGATGGCCAGGAGAGTAGACACATTAAACATGGCGCAGCACAGAAGAGCCTGGCATCTCCAGGGATAGATAAGACCCAGGCTTACAGAGCAACGTTCCGGAACCTTACGGTAGGTACCAGGAGAGTGAGTCAGAGTGCTGTAGAAACCAAAAAAAGAACTATTAAAAGCCAAGGGTGGGCCTTGCTGGAGCAGGGGCATTTGATCTGCCCCTACAAAGGGTCACAGTAGACATTCAAAATGCCTGTGACAAACATTACCACTATCTTTTGGCTGAAGGCAGTGTAACCTCAGCAAATGAAGGCCACTGCTGAAGCGCTGATCTCTTTTGTGGGTCAGATAACATGCCACCAAAAATGACCTTGGATTTTTTTATTGATTTCTTCATTTATTCATTAATAATAGCTGGTATATACCTGGCATTTCCTCTGTGAAGGGCGCTATGCTGAATTCTTTAGTTTTATTTGGTTACTTAATCTTCACCACAATCCCCTCAGGAATGTTCTATTAGCCTCATTTAAAGATCAGTAAAATGAGGCTTAAAGAGGTTAAGTAATTTGGTTAAATCACAAAGTTAGTAAGAGTTAGGATTAAAACCCAGACTCCTGGATCCCTGATTCCACTCTAAATTTTACTCTATATTCTTCCATTCATGTGATTACTATCTGAGTAGATGTCTGGCCTAGAATTAGGTTCTGGGCATAAGTACTGAGCAAACAGACATGATTTTTGCCATGGTAGAAAGACAGACATTGGAAAAAAAAAAAAAAAAGCCCTCCCAAATAAATATGTCATTTCGAATTGTAATCAGTATCGTGAAGGAAAAATCAGAGTAGTGTGAGAGATACGGGAAACATAATTTACATCAGAGAATCAGTGCAGTCCTCTCCAAGTAAATGACATTTAAACTCAAACCTGAAAGATGACAGGAGTCAGCCAGGCAAAGAAGGAGTAGGAGAGCATTCCAGGCAGGGGAACGACAGGTGGAAAGGCCCCAAGGTGGGAAGGAGTTCAAGAAACTGACAGCAGACCGGTATGGGGAGTAGATAGTGATCCGGGGGACAGGCACACAAGACGAGGTCGAAGAAGGAAGCCAGGGCCAGATCATCAAGCAGTGCTTTATGAGCCATATGTATCAGTTAACATTAAGTTCAGCTGCATATAACTGAAATGCAGAAATAACAGTGGCATGAAGAAAACCGAAGCTTATTTCTCTCACACATCAAAGAAATCAGTCCAGCGTGAGTATCACAATTCCATAGCTTCAGGACTAGGATCCCTTCTCTATCTTTCCACATGGCCATCCAGCATATCGGCTTCTTTCTGACAGGTCCTGTCATGGTCCAAGAAGGTTTGTGGTGACCCAGCTGTCACATCTGCACCAGGCAATAGGAAGGAGGTATGGAGGGCAGGCCAAAAGGGTGCCCTAAATCAGTTTCCTTAAGGGATCCTTCCCAGAACTCCCAGGTCACATTTCCATTTACATATCTTTGGCCAGATTGTTACATAAACACACATGTTTGCAAGGAGGGAGGGAAAGGTAATCTTTTAACTAAGCAGATTCTGTTCCTCAAGAAGAGGAGGAGAACAGATATCTGGAAGGCCACTGGTGGTCTCTGCCATACTATGATCGAGTTTGGATTTTATTGTCAGTATGATGCAAAGCCTACACAAACTTTTAAGAAGTAAAGTAACATTATCTAGTTGGTATGCTTAGAAACTCTGGCTACTTCATGAGAATATACTATAGAATGGTTAAGAATATAAACAGGTATCCTAATGGTCTAGGAAAGAGATGCTGTGGCTTTCATAATGGGAAAACATGGTGGAATCAAGATAAATACCAGAGATAAATAGAGTGGAAATGTTTATATATTTAATACAGGACTGGAGCTGTGAGAGTTTTCCAGAATAATGCCTAAACTGGTGGTAGGTCCAACCATATGGCTGGAGGTGCTTTTTACAAAGATGGGTGATACTAGAGAAAAGAAATATTTGGGTGCGGGAGAAAGAGATTTCAGTTCTGGACATCTTAAACTCAAAACACAAGTGAGTTATTCAGAATGGAAACAGGGAGTATGATGTCATGAACACCAAGAAAAGAGAGTATTTCAGAAGAAGGGAGATGTCAAGTTTGACAAATGCTACTAAAAAGAGATAAAAAAAAAGAAGAAGAAGAAGAACACTGAGTAGTCAACATTAGATGGAGCAAAATGGAGGCCACTGGTGACCTCAGCAAGGTAGAGAAAAAAGACATATGTATATATACAGAAGAACAGCTATGAGGTGAAGAAGTAGAAGAGGAAGCATGTGTACAAATTTCTTTTGTGTGGCTTGGCTGTGAAGTACAGTTACAGTAGTAACTGGAGGGAGTAACTGGGATGAAAGGAAGATATTTGAAGAGTACTCATGCTTCCTTGAAAGTCAAGGAAAGAAACTTGTAAGGAATAAAGGCTGAAGATGCAAAAGAAAGAAGGGCTTACCAATCAAGGTCATGGTCTAAGAAAAAAAAAGGAGTACTAGAACATATATGAAAGGGCCAGTCTTTGAGGAGAATATGCATTTTTCAGTGTCACAAGTGGGAGTTGGACAGGACAAGAATGGAATCAGGTATGTTTACTGTTATGGTGGAGATAAAATCAGAAAACATTTCTCCAATGCTTTCAATTTTCTCTATGGGAATGCAAATTACAACTACAATGAGAAACTGTTCCCATTTATCAGATTGGCAAAGACAAAAGATTGAGTAGCATGCTGTGGCTGTGAGCCCGAAGAGACTGGCATTCTTATAGACTGCTGGAGGGAACATCATAACTGGAGTAATCACCGTGGAGAGAATTCCAACAGTATCTATCAAAACGGGAGACACACCCTTTGACCCATCCAAAACATTCTGGGAATTTATCCTACAAAAGTACCAACAATAAGCAAAATGATGCTGGCATAAATGTACTCATTACAGCATAATCTGTAGTAACATATTAGAAATTAACTATCCACCAACAGTAGTACTACAATGTTATAAAAAGAATTATAAAAAGAACATTCTCCATATAAGCTATGGATTTATTCCTCTGACATATTATTAAGTTAAAAAAAAAAAAGCAAAGTGCTACCATATATGTAAAAGAGAGAAGGGAGAAAATATACATGTACATTTGCTTTTTTTTTTTTAAGCTTCATTTATTTATTTGAGAGAGAGAGAGTGGGGGCAGGGGAGAGGGGCAGAGGAAGGGAGAGAGAGAATCTCGAGCAGACTCCATGCTGAGCGCACAGCCCAGTGCAGTGCTCGATCTCACAACCCCAAGATCACAACCTGAGCCAAAACCAAGAGTTGGATACTCAACTGAATGCACCACCCAGGCACCCCTATATTTGCTTTTATATGCCTAAGTTGTCTCTGGAACCCACAGACTGAGATCAATGGTGGCCCCATGTGAAGGAAAACAGGGAATACAGAGAACTGCAGTAGAATGGTGACTTTTGAATTTTGGACAATTTGAAGGTATAGACAAAAATAAATAAAATTATATTTAAATAAAGTTAGAGAAAAAGCATTTATCTATGAGGCCTAGTAGACCATTTATTTATGAGGCCTAGTAGACCAGGGAGGTGGGAGGCAAAGATGACAGAAGGAGAGGAGAAGAGAGAAGAAGATGCATTGGTCTGTCAAGTGTGGGAAAGCAAGCCTACTAGAGATAGGCAGGAAAAATGTTGGGCAATGTTGAGAGCCTAGTTGAAGGTTGTGAAGGCCAATGTACAGTGGCCATATGCTCCTAGGTCATGGGATAATCTTCTCTTTTCCTCCCTCCCATTCTTCCTTCCCCACCCCTCCAAATCCCCTTCTCAATCTCTCAATCTCTTTCCCTCTTGCCAGAAATGTCTTGCTGTTTAATAAGCAAAAATAAGGGGTTGTTGAGCTCATCTAGAGTGTATGTTTTCCTGCCAGGTAGGAAGGAAGGAAAGAAGGTAAGGGTATTTGCAAGACTGTGAGTATAATAAGCTAGATACAGGGCATGTGAAAGTGATAGAAAGTGGAGGAATCAATGGATTAGGGTTATAACGATGTCTAAAAATGTTAAAGTGAGGACCTTGAGCAGGTGAGCTGTAAGAAGAAAGTTAACTTTTTCCGTTCCTAGAATGAGCCAACAATATTTTTCCTGTTGGGGGAGGTGGTTATTAGAAAACGTTCAGATTAAGAGTAAGGCAGGGAGAGAAAGGGGAAAATACAGGGTATGTGGGAGTCACAAGGGCCATGAGATTGTAGACCTGAAAGGGATGTAGGAAGCTGAAGAACAGCTTCTCTGGACCATGCCCCAGGCACATAGGTGGATTAAAGTCTTCCAAAGTCAAGGCTGTGGAGGCTTTGTGCTTAGGACAAAAGCAGTCCCATAGTCAATTTAGAGGGGGGAGGGTTACCCGGAGGATTGTTTAAGCCATATTTACAATTGAAAGGGAGCCTTAATCATACAAGGAAGAGCAATGCTAAGAGCTTGGCAATTTCATTATCAAGAAAGATATCATTGTCATTGGTCTTCCAGAAAGAAAGGGACTCCCACAAGACCAGATATGGAATTCTCACTGTCTAATTCACAATTCTAAAACTCCTTTGACTCTTGAACTCCCATGTTTCCAATGGCTCGAATAAAACTAAACTCTAAACAACATATCAGGAAATCCTTCTACCCCTGGTCTGCCCTATCCAGGAATCAGCAACACTGATTTCCTGCTTACTTCAGAAGGAATGTACCCACGAGGCCCAAAATATCCACTATTGTACCTCCTTCCATGCTTTTGTTTATGTCATTTGCTCACCTGGAAAAATCTTCCCCCCTTCTATCTAAAGTCAACATTTCCATAGTCCATGTCAAGTCCTACCCTCCCCTCCAGAGCCATCTGTCCAGCAACTTACAAAACCCAAGGACTCAAAAGGCAGACCAACTTCCAAGAATGGTTCCCGGTTCTGTTGGCCAGAAGCCTGGGGAGAAAACTCATTCATTCATTTGCATTAAAGAGAAGCAAACCCTGGACTCAGGTCTCCCCAAAGGGTTGTAGGCAAGAGAAATGCCTCTTCTTTTTTTCAGGGGAGCAATCTCAGGCCCTTAAAGATCAGGTTTAAGTCATTTCCTGACCAAACACCAGCACAGTTCCTACGCAACTCCAGCCAGGTTCAGCTCCTTTGGAAGACTCAAATGTAGTTTCTGAATTAATAATTCCTTCCAGCTTTGATATCTTCATTTGAGAGTTCCAGGAGAACAGAGTGTTTTTAAAAGGAAATGGGAGAAGGGATGCTCAAGGGGGGCATTATGGTGGGGAGAGAAGAGCTGTAACTTTTAAAATCGCATCTGGATGAATGAGACTAACTTCCTATGACTAATGTCCCCCAAACATTAAGCTAATGATTAAACTAAAAAATGCAAATCCCCAAGATGTCATATGCTGCTGGGCGGACTGATGGAAAGAAGCCTTGCAAACAGTCCCAACATTGTGTGGGGAGTTGGAGAGGAGATGTGCATGAAAACAACAGAGAGCCATATGGTCCTAGCCAATGGTCAACAACCAAAAATTCAAAAGCACAGAAAGAAAACGCCAGAGCTACAGAAAAATGTGATTCTCCTACTCTCCCACTCTCTCTTATTCTGGCACTTCTCTGGAAGTTCTAAAGTGATGGGGGATGGAGAAGAGAGCAATATCTCAGGAAGCAAATCTGTAGGTACAACCCCCTGGGGCTCTGCTCAGCAAGCTATATGACAAGTGATGATCTTTACCTGCACAGAGATTGTCCATCCCCAGAGAAATGAGTGGGTGTTTGACCTTCCAACATCCACCCAGGTCTCTGCACAATCTTCTACGTGTCCCCAAGAAACACAGTAGTTCTCCAAATCAAGAGGAGCCTGGAGTTAGCAGACATCCCAGAAAGTATAACAGAGATGCAATAGAAGATTCCTCTACCTTAGTGGCAACAATGACTCAGAAAGGTCTGTTTTGGGAGTGTAAGAGACTTAGCTACCTTCTGACCTTAGGGAGTCTAAAAATTGTAAATACTTGATTTGGGGTATCTTTTTGTTTTAAACTACCACTAAGCAAAAAGCTCATAGCGTCCCTGCCTCTTCAACATATGTATAACTTCACAACAGAGGTTCTGAAATTGGCATTTAATGCCTTCTGGAAGGTCCAAGGAGCCCCCACTATTATATGCCATATTTTGCAGGTACTTGAATTTTAGGAGAAAAGAGTCATTGCTTTTATTCAATTTTCAAAGAGACCTACTATCTGAGGTTAGTTTAAAACTACTGGTATGCTTCATGTAGCCAAGAAGCGATAGTCTTAATTACGGAGAATAGGAGATTATGTTTTTCAGAGGTTTGAAGGACATGATCATGGGGCCTCATTATAATCTGGGGCTTGGGTTCAGAAATACCCACTTTAGGGACACCTAGGTGGCTCAGTCAGTTGAGCATCTGACACTTGGTTATGGCTCGGGTCATGATCTCATGGGTCATAAGATAGAGCTCCACGTTGGGCTCCGCATTCAGTGTGGAGTCCACTTGAGATTCTCTCTCCCTCACCCTCACCCTCTCTCACTCATGTGCATGTGCTGTGTCCCTCCCTCCTTGTCTTTCTCAAACAAACAAACAAACAAACAAATAAATAAAATCTTATTTAAAAATACCCATTTTACAGACTGTCTTTATTAGAGTAAAAGTGATACGATATGCATTCTTCCACTCAGGGTGTATGCCTTGATCTGAACAAATAGTATAAACAAAGGCTCTTTAATGTAGTCTTATTTCTATGTGAGATTAAAGAACAAAATGCCCAGACATACCCAGAAGTCATCCCCATGACTTTGCAAACAATATTAAATTACAGACCTTATAGGACACATCACAAACCAATATCCTATCATTCAATGATCACACATTCTTTTAGTCTGTTGTATTTTATTGATATATTTGTATATTTATCATACAGTTTCTGAGTTTGAAGAGACCATAAGGAAACCTCTCATTGCACCAAAGAAGAAATTGAGACCTAAGGTCACAGAGCAGTCCTACACCAGAAAGCATCATCTTCTGAGTTAAGCCCCGGAAAACAGCTGTCCAGGCTCTGAAGCTATGGAGAAACTGGTCCAACCTTCCTAGAAGACAATCTGGCATTTTCTCAGGGATGGCACAGTTTCATGCTGTCCCCTCCACTGCCAAAAAGCTGCTGCCACAGGGTTCTGCTTAAGCAAGCTGGACTGAGGGTGGCAATTTCTATCAACATGGTTTGTTTGATGGTTCAGTGCTTGCTCTTCAATGACTGCTTTCATGAAACACGCGATGTACGAGCTACCAGCCAGTCACCTCCCCAAAACGAAGAGCAGTGAGTCCTTGCATTTGAAGCTGTAAGAAGGAGAGTTACCATGGTTGTTCTTTTCCTTCACCAGCTAGGGCTCTGGTAGGAACGAGGAGTTCTGGAGCCTGACACTAAGGAAGGCTGTATTTCCAAAGTGGCAGCCATCAGGGTCCCAGTGAAGACCAGGAGCTGATCTTAGAATTAGGTTAGTCTCTCAGGTTGACATTTTTGAAGCATGCAGGCCAGCTATTTGTCGAACGTCCCTTGATTGGATTCTGGTTGCCTGATAATTCTTGTTAGCTTCAGGTTATGCATTTAAGGTGGGAATTCCTCGGGACATCACATGAGAAGGCACATGCTGTTTTTCCTGCTTTCTACCTCAGACCTGAGCTATGCACTGGGACTGGGGAATGCAATCCTCAGAGACACCACTCAGACAGCAGCATGCCAGGCTTCTAGCTCAACATGAAGAGATTCGAACCTCTTAAGTCAAACCTCCACCCCCAGCTCCTCACTCAGGCAGCACGATTACCAGTTCGGTGGAGTTCTGTGGAGGCGGCCCACAGTAGGGGCACTGCAGGCTGGCAGCAGAGAGCTGACAGGGAGCAGGACTCCACTCCAGGTCCTGGTGTCACCCCCGCCCCGGTCTCGCATCCTCAGGGATTGGCTGGGGTGGGGACGGAGGAAAGGGCCACCTCATTCCTGTCTTTCTGATTCACGTCTGGGAAGCTGAATGGCCTGCAGGGTGACCTTCACCAGAGCCGGCCAGCCAACGCCCTTCTGGGTCACCTGTTGCAACCACAGGTCACCCAATCAGTCTGGAGCTTGTTTCCCAACGTTCGTTCCCAATCCATTATTCATCTAGGCAGAGTTGGCCAACGGGAAGAGGAGACGCAGCTAGAAGCGAACGCTCAAGCTCGCCCTAGGCAAAACTGCAAAGTCCAAATAGCTTGTTTGCAGAGGCTCCTGCTCTTTCCATACATTTCCCTTTTTTCAGAAGATAATTTTCTCCCTGGGGCCTACGGCTCCCCAGCACTGCTGAGGAGAGACATCTCACTCACAGTAAAATGGTGGGTGCTTTCTGCATATTCAGAGTACCACACACAATGTTTAAAAAGGAAGGCTCACTTTCTCCTGGTGCAATTATTATCCAAAAAAAAAAAAAAAAGATTGGAGAAGGGTGGAATGTCCACAGCAATCGGGGAGCCATGTAGGGTCTTCCAAACATCCTTCAACTCACTCTAAGGAGCCCACCAACTGCCTGTACAAATGTGAGGCTGGTCAGCAGGGCTTTAGTACTAAACCCTGCGCTCAGCAGTGCTGCTCTTTCTAGCGAGCCCGGGTCCCAGGGAGCTCTCATCAGGAACAAGGAGAAATATTCACAAAGAGCACTGGATTAAGTAGAATCCACTCCACCACTCGATCTGTTTAATATGTCGGTTACGTTGCCTTACCAGGCCTCAGTTTCTTCACTAAAAAAATGAGACGGTCCCGCTGGGAGATCATGAAGCTCTCTTAGCTTTGAAGGGCTGAAAGATTATATTCCGGCCTGTCGTGATTTTTTCAAATTTATGGAAATGGGAAGTGGCTTCAGATTTTAAAAGTCAGTAACATTTCAGATTTGTTATGTGCTAGTCTAAGTACTTAACCTGAATTAACTCCTTGAGCCTCAAAAAAACATCTGAAGTCATTACTCTTACTGTCCCCATTTTATAGGTGCGAAGACTGAGATGCAACCACTCAGCTAGGGAGTTGCCAAGCAAGAAGCCGGACACAACAGTGTTAACTGTTAGTGTTCCAAACCACTATGCTATACCGCCTCACCTCTCAAAGTACAATGACGATGTGTCACCAAGAATTGAGGTAGGTTAGGTAGGGCTGGGGGCAAGAAGAAAAGAGCTAAGGATGTTGGCCCGGACTGGTGGTCGGGCTGCCCCAAGCTTCGGGGTTCACGCACAATAGCACAGTCCATGGCAAGAGACGTGAGCAGAAAGCGGTCCAACCAGGCCTGTATGAATGTATGGAATGAGCTCCTTTGCTGCCACTGTAGGTCTCTGAAAGCTTGTGCAGGTCTCTGAAAGCTCGTGCAGGTCTCTGAGCAGAGCTGGCAAAGAAGGTTCACCACAGACACACAGGGCAGCTTGTGCGGTCCTGTACTCACCACACCAGCCTCCTCGAAGCCAGGCCTCTCCAGGCTCGCTGATACATGGCCATCATTACAGGACTGGATGCCTGATGGGTGGCCCGAAGTTCTTGTCCCTGAAACTCCCCATGCCTGAGGACACGACCACAGGTCTCCAAAAGAATATTCAAGGAACTATTTCTTTACTTTCTGTACCACTAAGGGCAAATAAGCAAAAGTGTGTGTACAAATGCAATACTGTGTGCTCAGGACCCTGCAGGGAAGAGAGACAGAGACAAAGAGACAGAGAGACAGTGACAGAGAGACATAGAGAGCAAGACAGAAATACAGAGAGACATAGAGTGAAAGTAGCAGAGATACTAGACAGACAGACAGAGGGCATGAGGCAAGGGACAGGCAGGCGGGTAACTGACTCTCAAAAAGCCTCAAATCTTGTTCAAAGCTTCCCGTTTAAATAAATCCAGATCCTACTGTAGTGTTTGGGAGCCTCTGTTGGTGTCTTAAAATCAGTGTTTCAGCTCCACCTAACTTTTGCAGGTTTTTTGGGGCTTTTTTGAGTTACAGTCTGGCATAAAAGTGCCAGTTTGTTACGTGGGTGGGTAATGGTATGCTTTTAATTAAGGAGGCAGAGACTAAATTAAACCACATCAAGTGGCTAGAGTTTCTTTAATTTCAGATTGTGGGTCCCTTACCCTGAGTACAAGGAGTCGGGCTAGATCATGATTCCCCTTTAATGGTTATGGCTGAAAAGCTCCATCTCATGACCAGCTTCATAATTGATTAAACACAACTGTGGACTCCCATGATCAGGAAGTGCAATTTTGCTGGTGTCGCTTCAAGACTAAAATACCTCCAGGGTAATTACAGGCTCAGAGGCAACTCCGAAGGCTTTGAAGTAGAGAAAGAAAAGATTAGGGCATCCAGAGGATCTGTGCCTGTTCATTTGTCCTTCATGGCAAAATCTTGAAAGCCTTTGGGGAAAGATGTCTCCATCTGCAGGAGTTCTGGGGTCTGGACATCCCGGGCAGGCTGCAGACTGGGGAGGAGGGCAGTGTCCCACGTCATGGCAAGCAGCAGAGGTCACCGCGGCGTTCCTTAGGGAAGGCCGCCTCTTCCTGTTCGCTCCAAATCCAGGTTTCAGGCCGCTCCGATTGTCTTTGCCTCGGGTTTGGTTTGTCTGACTGGCTATGACTTGAGCCGTCCACTTGAGGCAGGGAGAAGTGCACTCTGGCTGACCAGCTAAATTATTTACTTCAATAGCAATTATCAAACACTACAAACCACACTCTAAAGGCCTCTCTGCAGTTCACACAGAGAGGATATAAACCTTACTCAGAAATGGAGAGAGTGGAGGGCTCTTTTTTATTTTTTAATTAATAATAGGTTAAGAAGTAAAAACCATTATTAGTGACAGGACATAATGGGAAAGCCAGACCTGCATTGTTAAGAGGACTATTTAAGGAAACGTTAATGAATTGAATTTGAAGTTCTTCGTAGTCAACCTGGAGACAACTAATGGTTTCAAAGTGGAAAAGTGAAGAGTTATTAAATGTTGTATATTTATTACACTAATAATCAATCTGCCAGAGGCTGGGAGAGATGCAAATACGGGTCCAAGTCCTGTTTAACCATTAGCTGTGGAAATACAAGAGATGCACTGGGGGAAAGTTAGCGCGTGCAAACGTTTGCCAATGCCACTGTGATGAATAGTTCATGGATTAGGATCGTAACTATTCCAATCCCAGGAAAGAGCCCATTTCGGCAGAGGACTGAATCGTAACTTAATTTCTTACTGGCACTTGGAGAGAGACAAGGACAATATTTCTGGCAACTGCCATTTTACATAGTGTGGGGGTTTTGTATTGAAATAAATAAATAAATAATAAAAGACACCTTTTCCAGCCGTCCGAGTCTTCTAGATCTCCCAGAAGGAGGTAAGATGCCTCAGATCCCGGCATGTAGGAAAGAGCTCTTTCTAAGGTAGACATCCCTCTGAGGTAAATCTGCAAAGACCCTCTAGTATCTCTGTGATAACTTTTGTCAATGAATGGTTCTATTTGTAGCAAACCAAGTCTCAGAGTAGAAAGCATGTGGATTATAGAGATATAGGATGAGTTCTGAACTTAGAATTCTGATTTGCCACTTCTGACTGGAATGAACCTGGCAAAGTCATTCCTCTCTATGGACCTCAGTTTCCGCATCTGTGAAATGGGGACAGCAGTACCTACCCCGCAGGACTGGGCCAAAGAGCAGTAATAAAGTGTGTCAAGTGCCTAACAGAGTGGCTGCAACATAAGAGGCTCTTGTTTCAGGGTATTCTCTAGAATCGGACCTTCCATGAAGATTAGTGCACATTTGTAATTTGTGAAGAGGGTCTTCCCAGGGCAAATCTGGAGAGGAGTGGGAGAATCAGGACAAGAAAGGGGAGATGGCCAGAAAAGAGCTGGATTTCAGGTGAAGCCTCATGGAAGGCAGCTTTAGCCTGATCTTCAGAGGAACTCTAGAGTTTAAGTTATACCTCAGAGTCACCAGAAGGCCGGAAATTGGATGTTCCTATCCCTGGGCCCGTTTGTCATTGGTCAAGGCCTCCTTGAGGAGATCTCAATTCCCAGGTAATTTTCAGCTCTCCAAACCATGAGCAAGGCAGGCTCTGACAGTCTGAAGACAGTCCAGAAGACAAGATGCAGTTGCTGGCTGTTGGAAACTAAGTGGCTGGTGGTGCACAAAAATGGTAAAAAAAGGATCTGAGGGCATTTGGGCAGAGTATCAACACTGTACACAAGAGTGCTCCACACGTCGTACCATCAATTTTGTGACCTACCCTGAGCTCATCCCACAAGCTCTCTCCAGCCGTCTCTCCATTGAATGTGGAGTAATGGAGAACAGGAGTCTATCACATTTTCCCCTGAACTTAAGCCAACAGGGATGTAGTAAGTACTTGCTGTATGCTCTTCACTGCACTAGTTCCTGTGAGGAAAGACTTACCAACGTGAAGTGTAGGCTCCACCCCAGTCCACTTGGGAGAACAGGCACTCAAATAAACAGTGCAGCTGCTGCACGAAGTGAGAGCTCATACTTGGGGGCAAAAGAAGAAAAGTGGGAAACAACGCACTTCCTGATTCTGCTGTCACTGGTGAAAAAAAAAATGGCACCAGTAAAGAATGTACTGAATATGGGATTTGCTGAAAGAATAATTGGGGCTCTAGATACCAATGAGCCAAGGCCAGGTTTGGAAGCAGAGCACTGCTCCAGTGAACAGGCACTATATAAAGCATCACTCTCTCCCAGATCCCCCTCTGCAATATCACCATTGCTGTCAAGAACCCAAAATGATGATAAGGATGTGGGGAGAGATATTCCCTAGAGTCTGAAACTTGGAACTCTCAACTCTTAGATCAGAATTTTCCAGCTGCAAGGAACCTCAGAGATCAGTTAATCTAAACTCCTTGTTTTATGATGATGAAATGAAGGCATGCAAGGTTAAGGAAGTTACCACAAGCAATGGCAAAATGGAGATTAGAGCCCATGCCTCCTCATTTATTGATCTTTGTATTGTTCCAAGTTAAATCTAGAATACAAGATTTGCAAGTGTCTAAGAACAGAATCCTTCTGCCCCCAGGGCTCAGCAAACTATGGTGTAGAGGACAAATCCTGCTTGTTGCCTGCTCTCGTAAATAAAGTCTTACTGGAACATAGCTGGGCCCGTTCGTGTATGTCCTGGGTCTGTGACTACATCCCCACTACAGTGGCAGAGTTTTAAGTTGTTGTGACAGACTGCATGGCCCACAAGACCCAAAATATTTACTATCTGAACATTGGCAGAGAAAGTTTTCTGACCCTTACTATAGACCTTTAGGAGGTGAGCATCACCAAATGAACCAGCCTGTGCGGATGGGCTCAATAACTGAATTAGGTGGCTATCCAAATGCCCTGCTGAGTAATCCTAAGTCAGCCAGGAATGGATGATGGTGGAGTAGGCTTGAAACCTCTGCTGAGGAAGCTCATATCATAGAAAAGGTCAGCACGGCTTTCTCAAAATCAGCCCACTCTGGGCCAGAGAGGCCCCACGTACCACATGCGCTACTGGGTTAGAGGACCTTTTGCGTCCACTTAAATACATGAATCAGAGATGAGACCCACAAGGTTGCCTTCCAGTTCTGTCCTTTGAATGCCAACAAGAGGATCTTCTACCTCACTCCGTGACAACACACTGCTCTCTTTCCTGGTCCTCTGTGAAATGCCACATAGACAAAGGTGTACACATGTTCCCTACTTCGGCAGCACTAGAATTACCTCTGTCTTCCTTCATGGACTAATTATATGCATTTAGCAATGACAGGCCATAAATCTACTTGTTTGAACAAGAAAAAAATTACTGATATTTGTTCTCTATCTGGTCAGCTAGTTCTTAAACAAAAGGAAGTGTATTTCACCAAACCACAGGCTCCAAAGGGTTTGAGGTGTACATTACTAGCATTCGGCCTGCGGAGAAGCTTTAGTCTAAGGTCCTATATGGGAACTGCTTCACAACCGTTACTACTTCTCGAGCAGATGAAATACAATTCAAAACACAAATGACTTAATTAACATGGTACCTTTATGTGGATACTCTGGGGTCAGCTCAGAAGCTGGGTAGAGCTAAACTATTTACAGATATCATTCTAGTTGTGTTGCTTCTAGGGAATATTGTACTTGAGCACACCTAAGGTGCTTTTCCACATAAAAAGATTATCCCTTAGGAGTCGTCAAAGTCATATCATCACCAGAATTAATAATTAACAGTGACAATTATAATAACATATACTCTATGTACTATAATTTATATAATGATAAATATCGTAATATAAAGAACGACACATTACATTTTCTTTAATTTTAAAACTTAGTGGAAGGGGACGGATGGTGTGAGGAACACTCCCTGCACCCAAGTGAGACCCAACTTTCAAGTGAAACCCAGCACTCCTCCCTCCAGCGCCTCAGAAAATGAGATGAAATCACATGTGACAGCCTTGAGTGAGTCTCGGGTGCTCCGTGCTCTCACACACTCCGCATCCCTCTGACAAGAACAAACACTGTGGCGAGTAGCAAAGAAACACTCTCAAGTGGAGAGGGTAAGAAAACGTCCTGCAGTATCAGCCAGAAGGGCTCCTCTGAGGCCCACGTGTACAGCAGGGAGCAGGGGAAGCAGCTCCTCTCAGAAGTACTGCTAAACTGTCATGCGGACAGCTGCTCCTCTGCGGAGACAAGATGGAGGCCTGGAAGGTGCCGACGCTTTTGGAAAAGCTTCCCCAGGAGGGACCCCTTCTCAGAGACACTGGGTAACTGGCGGAGAGGTAAAGGTGGGGGCTGAGTGTCTGGAATGGCTGCGCCCGTAGTGCTGGAGCGTGGGCACGTGTGCATACCACACCAGGGCCAGCCAAGTGACGTGAGCCGAGAAACCGATGGGAATGAGCCTAACATAAGCCTCGCACCATTCACACGTGCAGCTGAAGCTCCATCCTGTCCCAAGAGCTGTCCTGGGAAGTGGAGCCTTTACTCTACTAATGGCACCAGAACAAGAAGGATCTGGAACTCTTCACGGGGACTCCTTGGCAGATTCTTTGGCAGATTCTTTGGCAAATTCTTTGGAAAGCCCCCCAAAGTAGCAATTTTATCCTTTCAAGGTGAATTTGACTTTTAGAGTAAGTGAAAATGTTGCTCAGAACCAAGCCTGTGAACAAGGTAAGCAATCAAACTGGGGAACAGCATGTAGGATTGAAGTGAGGTGCAGCTAAGAAGAAATGTGTCTACTTGCCTTGGCTGGCTCAAATCCTGCTTCTGAGAGCGGTTGTACCAGGCAAGCTCCCCACAGCACCCTGAACAGTGGCGGCCTGCACGTAAGTGACTAACACTGAAGGACACACTCACTGAGAAGCCACTTAGCCTGAGGAAATACTAGTTCTACGATTCTCAGGGCACCAGGTATGCAAGAAGCCAAGGTCACGTAAGTGGACTTCCGACGTAGCCAGCAATAAATGTCTACATATTCACAAGGCAAGCGAGGTCTGCAAAAGCCATCCATGCCCTTTGTCAGAGTTGGGCTAATCGGAGCCCATGGACCACATCCAACCCACTAGCTCAGCACCTGTTTTTGTAAATAAACTTTTGCTAGAGCACAGCCATGCCCGTTTGTTTATGAACTGCTTACCCTGTTTTCACTCCACAATGGCAGCATTCATTGAGTAGTAGCCACAGAGAACCCATGGCCAGCAAAGCCTGAAATACTTACTATCAGACCCTTTACAGAAGTATAATGACCCCAATCTTTTGTGATTGAGTCTGTTTAGAGGCTAATTAAAGTAGGGAACGTATGGCGAATTGTCTTTCCTCCCTAGTTTTCCTCAATGACACTTGATCTTTTTATTTGTATCGAAGATCAGAATTTGGCATATACTTTTATTGGTCTCTAAGGCTGCCATAACAAATGACCACAATCTGGGTGGCTATTAACAACAGAAATTCATTTGCACAATTCTGGAGCCTAAAAATAAAATCAAGATGTTTTTGCTGAGCTATGCTTTCTCCAAAGACTCTAGGGGAGGATCTTTCCTTGCCTTTTTCTAGCTTCTGGTGTTCACCAGAAATCCTCGGCATCTCTTGCCTGGTAGATCCTCATTCCAATCTCTGGTGCCATCTTCCCATAGCCTTATCCCTGTGTGTCCGCATCCCACATCCAAATTCTCCTCTTCTTATGAGGACACCAGTCACTTCGCACTTAGGGCCCATACTATTCTGTATAACCTCATCCTAACTTGATTTCATCTGCAATGACCCTATTTCCAATTAAGGTCATATTCACAGGGTCTAGGACATGAATTTTGAGAAGATACTCTTTAACCTAGAACAATTTAGTACTTGGTATTCAATAAATTTTACTTATTTATTTAGCCCCTTGTGATACATTCTGACCAATTTCCAAGTCAGCTGACCCTCCACAACAGTTCTAAGGAGTTTGTCCTCCTGTCCTTCGGTATGTCTATAACTGCTCTCCTCTACTTAGATATATGTCACTTCTTCTCAACTCTCTAATATCCCCTTTTTTTACTTCCTCTTGAAGATTTACATCAGAGAAAGCCCATTAATGGCAATCCTCCTCTTTTTTGTTTCCCAAATCTTTGCAACACTGACACTTCCCAAATCTGGGCTTATGTCTTCAGTGGCTTCCTCTGATGTCTTGTGGGCAAGACACAAAAACCTAGCCTACTCTTCAAATGAACATAGTCACTGTCTAGCAATGAGTAGCAAAGCTGTAACTGTGCTCCACTGTACTCTTTTCTCTGTGATTCTATGGTCATAATTATTATTTTGCCATTTTAGATAATACTTGCCTTTGTCTAATGCTATCAAGGAGACGTAAAAGTTCAAGGAAATCCTTACCTACCAACAGACAGTATTAACGATGTTAGGGTTGCCAGATAAAATATAGGATTCCTAGCTAAATCTGAATTTCAGATAACAAGGAAAAAAATTTTAGTGTAAGTATGGCCCATGCAATATTTAGGACATATCTGTACTAAAAAAAAAAAATCATTTCTATTTATCTGAAATTCAGAATTATGTGGCCATAATGTATTTTTTTTAAAGATTTTATTTATTTATTTGTCAGAGAGAGAGACCGCACAAACAGGGGGAGGGGCAAGCAAAGGGAGGAGAAGCAGGCTCCCCACTAAGCAGGGAGCCCAACATCTGGACTTGATCCTAGGACTCTGGGATCAGAGTCAAAACCAGAGCCAAAGCAGACGCTCAACCAAATAAGCCACCCAGGTGTCCCTGATACAAGGCATCATGTATTTTTATTTGCTAAATCCAGCAACCCTCAATAATAGTCCATTGGCTATTTATAAGTACAAAAGACTTCACTAACTATACTACACAGTACTTAACCTCCCTTACCCTGTTGTCATTACCTCTGAGGGATCAACTTTTAAGGCCAGTTGTTAGCAAGTAGCACTTAAGAATCTGTTTCTCTTTTTTCACCAGCATCTGAGGAGAATTCCCTAGGAGTTCTGGCAGCACCACTTAGTGGGGCCACTGGTATCAGCATCAAACCACCGTCACTCAGTAGACATGTGGCTCTGAGTAAGTTACTTATCCCGTCCCTCTAGGCCTCAGTCTGCCCATCTGTAAAAGAGGGGTAATCACAGTTGCTACGAGGATTAAATAGTCCACGTGGGAGCACTAACTATACTTGGCATATAGCAATCATCTAATACATTCCCATCACCTACCATCCTTATTACCCATAGGGGCGTACTTCATGATTGGTGGGGAGGGTGCAATTGGCCTGGACCTCTCCAGATGAAGTTATACTGTCTTCACCCAAATCCCCTGACAAGCTTGAAAAAATGTGCTCCCTATGTAGCTTTAAGCTGGTGTCACAGAGCTATTATTACTTTATAAGTAAATATTATTTTATAAACCTTGTGGTTATAATGGAAAAAGCACATTTCCATTGCATCATAGTTTTGTAACCCTATTTTGTTGCCTTCTTATTTTAAAAAAATACTGAGACACTAAGAAACCACAAGTAAGCAGGGGCCTATACTAACTTCTGATGGCAAATCTATGAACCCGCTGCTGAGGGTGATGAACAGTGGCCCTCCCCAGCCGAGAGCATCTAGCCTGTCGGTACATAGGTATGCCTCATAGGAGCCACAGGTGAGGGCCTCAGCAAGACTGGAAAGGGCCAAAACCCTCGGCCAGGACTCCATCCGTAAACAGTTCATCCATCTTCTCCAGAAAGCCCTACAGATATTTTCATTTTATATTTGTGCCACATGAAAAATGATGGGAAGCACTCTTCCAGCCTCCAGGGAAAGCTCACAGCTTTGCCACCTTGACCCCCCCCAAAATCCACCCGGAGGAAGATGAGGAACTCTGAAATGGATCAGTAACAAGTTAAGTCCTTAGAGAATACAATTTTGGTCCTCATATTAAGGGCAGAGGCTTTAATGAATGGGAGGAGTAGAGGGAAAGTGAATAAAACCAGACAGAGGCAAACTATTCTGCGTTTCTTTTTTGCCTTCCTCATTGTGTTCCCTGTTTAAGGTTCCAACTAGCTCTGGGTCTGATCGGAACATCTCACCTCTCCTGATCCTACACTGAATGTTTGGGGGAAGGATACATAGAACAAGGGCTTAAGCTATCTCTGCTCTGTCCTCGGGAGAGGGCACTTGTTTCTCTGACTTGCCCATTCTTCCCCCGTGATGGTGAGAGATGTAAGATCCAGACGCCCAGGTCAAGAGGTGTATGGGCAGTTCGGGAGGTCGGTACTTCCCGTCTCTGAGACTCCCATCTGAACAGCAGGCAATGATCTGGCATGACAAGGTAACGCCGTCAGGTGCAGTGAGGAAAGCATGGGGGCAGGGCTTGAACAATTCTTGGGATGAAACTTAACACAAAATCTGGCTTTGTGACTTTGGGCAAGTCAGTCACTAAAATTCTCTGAGCCTCATTTTTTTCTCTCCTATGAAATGGGGATAATAATACCTTCCTCATTTGAATATTGTAGGGATTTAAGGAATCAGAGTAAACCAGAAGCAGCAGCATCCTGCCTGGTACACAGAAGAACTTAATAAATGCTACTTTCCGGCTGTGCTCTTCCCTGTTTCCCTATTTTCCTCAGAGAATCTAATATGCTTCCACAGAAGTGCTGGCCATAGAAGCGGCCCTGCCCTTGTGGCTCCATCTCCCAGGCAGGATTTGTATGTGGCTGCCTCCCGTGCCTGCTCCCAACTCCAGCCTCACTGCACGCATTTCTAGTGACCACATCCTCGCCACCTGATGGAGGTCCTCAGTTCCATTATCAGCATAGACAACCTGCTTTAACAAAGCCAGTTTTTAAAGAGAAGCTTTTACTATCTTCCAAAAATATCTTAAACCTATTTAAACAAAATAGCACCCTTCTGAACAGTGATCCGATGACCTTCATTCTCTCCTGATACTTCCTATTCCTGGGCTTGAGATCATCCTGAAATGAGACCATCAGTACCACAGGCCAAGCTAATCTCCCAAGACCACAATCAGGCATCTCCCCTCCTCGAACACTCTCAGCAGCTCCCCAGGCACCTTGGCCTGCCAGTCCAAGTCCTCCATGATTCTGCCCCAGCAAATATTTCAGCTGTGGTCACTCCTGAACCAGCATTCCGACTGCAGCTAAAATGGAAATGACTGCTATACAAGACCCTGACTTTTTTCTGCTGTTTCCTTCTGCCGTTCCTCATTTCCACATGTACAACCATCCCTCCAAAAAAAAAATGCCCTCCCCAATAAGCCACATTGACATTGTTCCCTTCTCCAAACTCCCAGAGCAATTAACGTGTTCCACATTGACTGACAGATATTTAAATAATAATAATAACCATCTAACCTCTTATATAGGCCTCACATATCCATAAGTCTCCTCTAATATTTACATTTGCATGATCTCATCAACTACATTATAATCCCTTCAAAAACACAGGTTTTATTTCATATTTCTCTCTGTATTCCCCAGGGCATCCGACGAATGCTTTGAACAAAGAACCATGTACTACAAAAATCTGAGGAAGAAATGAACGAATGAATGGATGGATGGCTCTCAAGAAGAAAGTGCTGTAGGGAGTCAAATGCTATGAGAAGCAAGGTTGATGACCTCAAAGTTTCTTTCACTCTCCTTAAATGGTACTAGTCCGATGTTTGTTATTTTTTTAACACTACATACTTACATACATACATCCATATTTACATGTAAATACTTACATGTATTTAATGTCACACACCCTAAGAAAATTAAATGCATTGATAGTGTGATTCACGAAGGGTCACAGAAATGGCCCTACCCTTGAGAAGCCTTCATCTAGTAAAGGGACTTGAGGCATGGTCATGAATGCATATTGATAGAGCATTGTCTCAAATAAACAAAATGAGACAAGAGGTATAAATAAACATCCCAGAAGTCTGAAAGAGGTGCAAACCTTCCAGTTATGAGAGCTACATCAATGATCAAGGAGAGTCTAAGTTTACAGGAGCTAAGGGGAGTCAGGGATCAGGGAGTCCAGGTCAGGGGACCCTATCAAATTTACAGGTATGGGAACAAATCACTCTGTTGCAACTATACCTTGCCATGAGGTGACACGTTCAGAGATGGCCAAATGCTCAAATACAGGGAAAGCCTTTCATAGAACTCAGTGGCTATGAGCCTTGGAATCCTCATCTGTAAAATGAAAGTAACATTAACTCCTCCATACGGTTGAAATGAGATCAAAATGAAACATTTGTCAAAGGTCTTCTACTACACTAAAGACACCACATATGTCCAATAAATAATAACTACCACACATATTATTATAATATCTCTTCAACTCTAAGGTACCATAGGTTGGAAGGTATGTCTTTGATTTAAAAAGTGTTTTAGGAAAAAAAAGAAATAAAAAAAAAAAAAAGATATGTTTAGTGCACTATAACCAGGCTGCTGACCACAGCTATCTTAAAATGCTAAAAAGCTACTTCCTAGAATTGAGGAAATATGGTAGTAGTAGGCAGTATGTCTCAAGAGTCCATTGATTTTGCTTAATTTCTTTGGAATTAAGTCCTTATACATCAGAGACCTTGGGATATTTGTGTCTGTCAAAGCAGAATCCTACAGCTCAGACCCTGGAGGATGGATTGGGACCTTTGCTTGAGCACGTTCGCATACTCACACACTCGCGCGCGCACACGCACACACACACACACACACACACACACACACACACACAGATTCCAGATATGGAAACCCAGGAACAAATCACCCTTCAGAGTAAACTTGCTCATTGTCTGAGCAGAATCGTGTTCTTTTAAAAATAAAACTGTGAGTGGGAGTGCTTGCGTTCTGGAATAGAGTCTTTTTTTCTTCCCTTCATCCCATGTTCCTTGGCTACATGCTATTATGTGATATTCAGGACTGTCAAACCTTCTGGAGCCATAAGCATTTTTCAGACAACCAATCTCAATATGCATTATCAAAATTAGATCTTTTCTCTGCAGATGACAATTATGTATTATATGGTTACACGCTTATGAGTCTGTGACACCGTATTGTTAGACTTGGGGTATTGACTTTTAACAATATGTTACCTTATTATATTTGGTGTCGCATTATGCCTGGATTGCAGCATTTGTCCCGTGGCCCCACTCAGGCTGCAATTAGTTTCTCAGTAAGTGTCAAACAGCGTTGGGGGGAAGAGTAGGTGAAAGGTAACTTGGAAATGATTTTCTTCTGCAACTGTCACTTAACTATCCTGTTCCTCAACAAAAGAACTTCACCTATTCCAGCAAAAGACAAGTTGTATGCTCATCAGTAAGACTGCCTCTGAAGAAAACGGTGACTCCAGTGGGGAGGTCAAACATTCTGAAGGTCCTAGACACCAGCCCACAGTCACAAAAGAGCTGACTGCCAGGCAGGGAGAAAGAGGAAGAATAGGATGTCAGAAATCCCGGTATTTGTTTCTATCAACACAAGCTCAGTGCAGTTTAAACTCATAAACATGCTAAAAAGAGCTAGAGGTAGCCTGTTACTTTGTCATATATTTTTATAGGCCTTTCTGAATGGTTTCAGATTTGACATAGTAACTGCCTGTTACTAGAAATAAACTGTAAGTCAATTCCATGCTGCCATAATTCACTGCCCAGGGTTGTTCAAAGAGATTTAGTGATGCCCATGATGGACAGCAAGCCCCTTGATGTGTTCATTTTCCCTTGGTGTTTTGTAGTGCCTCCAGCCTGCTGACCTCTCGAGCCCCAGAAGAAGAGGACCTTCCTAAGGTGTGACTGCTCCCACCAAGTCGGGACAAAACCCATCCTTGAAGAAAGCAAATGAGACATTCTCTACAAGTGTCTCCAGGTCTGTCTGCCTCCCTCTTTATTTCAAGAGGTTGACAATCATTGTTCCCATAAGAGTGACCTGCTTTGGAAGAATAAATTAATCCAAGGTCACAATACTACCCAGCAGGAATTAGGTGCCTGGAAAGTAGCAATACCTCATCTCCTTGGCTGGCATTTTCTTTTGGCTCAAGGCTTTGGCTGCATCTCCACCATGTCACGCACCCAGATGGAAAGTGAAAAATCCATTCAGCCATCTGGCTGTTTCGGTCTACACAATGCCATGCATCTGGGGCCATCTGGGAGACGGACTAAATTTTTTCACTTTCTGCCTGGTTGTTTGGTGTGGTGTAGATGCAGCCTTTTACTAGGCTAAAGTACCTGATAACCCCCTGCCCCATTTGAAAAGCTAAAAGAGGAGTCCAGGATAATGAGGCCTGTAGCACCATTCTGGAAAATAAACTGAAACTTTGTGAATAGCAGTATAACACACACTGCAGGAAATAATAAAGAATAAGACTATTGTTTATTAGATAAAGCAAACACAAGAACTGAATCAAGTGATTACTTGTCAACTTAGTTTGTCCCAGACAGCTAGCACAAAATTCTCAAGAGCATATTATTACAATTCTTTCGAATGGTTGGACATTAGTCTAAAAAGCATCTCGAATGGACTCTTGTGCTTGGAATTGTGGTTGAGCTAAAATACATGATTTCTAGACCTTAATTGGTATCTCCTATAAGAGACTCACTGTTTCTGAGTTGGTTCTAAAACAAATAATAGAAAAATATATGAAACACTTCCCAAGAATCATATTCAACTTAACAGAACTTCTGCGCTGATCTCAGAAACTCAACATATTAACAACACCAGGAGCTTAATAGTGTGGGGTAGAGGGCTGAGAGAACAAAGTGTATAAATTGTGGGAAAACGTAAATAGTGATTGTCAAATTAGGGTTTCCCTGGTATTATAATTAAACATCGTGGAATTCAAGGGTACTTTCTCTTCCCCCAGCTCATTTCTGAAGCTTATCTCTGGCAAGGTCTGGCAGCTTTCCCTTAAATTTAGTCTCTTCAGACAGCAATGCTCAGCACCATTTCTAGAGTTTTTTTTCCCATATACTATTGGGCAAACTATTAAAATAGCTAAATAATAGGAATGGATATGGGAAAATCAGGATTAAAATGTTCACCCTAAGGAGGCAAAGTGGGGACTAGCTTATCGGGCCATCATGACATGCACCTAAGGACTTAAGACCAACCTTTGTCCTGAAGCTGGTTTTAGATTTATTAAAAAAAAAAAGAGAGAGAGAGAGAGAGAGAGAGGGAGATGGAGGCCATGTAGGGCCCAGAGGAGAAAAAAAAAGTAAATTTATGAAAGGTAGGTTGAGAGGATAAAAATAAGGTACTTGCTGCTTCTATCCTAGCATTATGAACAGGAATCCCCCTGCACACATTTAAATGGCATGTTCACATTTTATGAATCAGACCCTTAGTTTTAATTGCTTCTTGGACTATAGGCCAATTAAGGATGGGTCGGGAGGGCAGGGATCATTCCCACAGCCTCTGAGGTTCTGAGAGGTGGAGCCTGCTTAGCCTGAGGCATCCATTCACACTTGTATTAAAAAAAAAAATGCACACACACACACACACACAGACTAAGTACACCATTAAACACCTCTGGTAAGCATGCTTACTTTATACAGGCTGAAAGCAAAACCTGGAGACCACAAGTCCCCCTTTGGCCCCGTCTCTTCCTTTCAAATAAAATCAATTATGTTTCTTCTTGTCTGAGCCATGGAAAACTTAATACCAATATATACAGACTCAGTACTGTATTTTGAGAAACTGCCAGTAAGTTTGCAAGTCCTCTGAGATCTCCCCTCTTTTTATCTATAATTGATCCCTGCACCTTTATGCAATAGTAAGGTTAAAGATTAAGAGTTTTAAAAAATATATGTATTACATATAATACCAGCTGCATAACATACACATCTTAATGGACTCCTAGTTCCCATGAAGTAACTCCGATATGGTAAATTACTGATGTAAGTAGTAACACTTAATGGAAAGAAAAATAGAATCTGTTATTAAAACTGTACGTTATCTTTTATATACTTTGATTTATGTATAGAGCATTTCCCCTGCTTCGTTTTCACATAAGAAAATCAAAACTTACTGAATTTATACAAATAATGTATGTTACCAACCATTTCCCAAAACTTTTAAAATCAGCTTTAGGTCTGATCACCAGGTTTAGTGGGACAGTCACCTGCTCCTCACATTTCAGTGCTGAACACGTCTAAATGTTAATTTTGAGGAGTCCGTGGAGGGTGGTGAGAGGGTCAAGCTAAACAGCATATGCACCTAGCAAGAGCAAATAGCATTTCTCGCTTACAGGTCACTGGTTCAAGTCTCACTCCAGTCAGCAGGACCCCAAAGCCATGACTATTTAGTTGCTCAGGGACCTGGTGAATTAAGTTGCTGTGAGAAGTCTGGTCACCATCCCAGCTGGACACCTAATCAAAAGGAACAGATAGTTCATAACTCACGCCTGTTCCTCCCAGCTTCCTTCCCTTCCCCCATATTGTCCTAGCTATGGAGCCCTCAAACGACTCAGCCTGGAGTCAGAAACCCTGCCCTTCCAATTTTTAGAAATGTAAACTCCTGCACTATACCTACACACACACAGAGAGACACGCGTGCGCGTGCGCACACACACATATACTCTCCAATATCTGTATTCTACATTCATAATCCACATATGCACACAGTCACAAGGGAGTTTCACCATCCATGGTCTCAGGAGGTAAATCACCTTCTCTGCTTATGCTATTAATCCAGTGGCTTTTGCTGATACCAAATTTACTTATAATCTTTTTTTTTTTGTCCTCCAATATATGTACCACACTACGGATGACCAACCAACTGAAGAATATAAAAAGATAATATCCCAACTTATGATATAAACATTACAATGAAGCTTTCACATTTTCCTAATGAAGAAAGCAAGCATTAAGATAAAAGTAAAATGATTTACCAGATTTTGTTTCTTTGCCACTGAAATATAATAGCAAACCAGCCTGGCCATTAATGCAGGGACCCCACATGTGCTCATTACCTATTTGCCAGGTACAAAGGTGTCCTAACAGCTGTTTTAATTCCATGATCCGGCCCATGATCCAGTGCTAAACAATAATTAGTATCGACTTGTTAAACAGTAGTTGAAGGCTTCCTTTAAGCACCACAAATATTCTTTACTTCCACAGACTGAGAATCAAAGGAAGGAGGAGGCACGGTCGGGAGAAGAGTGAGGCATTTGCAAGGTTTTTAACTGTGAAGAAAGAATTGTTCTCCTGCCTGGGGACTCTGCACACACTTCTGCATTGTTTCCAGCCCGGCCCAGCACTTTATTCCACCCCATGCCTGCTCTTCAGCACCACTGTACACGGAAGTCCTCCCTTCCCTAATAGCTTCCCCACCCCATGTTCCTTTTTTACCTCCGTAGACTGACCAAATGTTGGACAATTTTCTCCCCTCTTCTAATGTAGTTTAAACTCTCTCCTGCTAATGGCTCTTTTCATGCTATGCATCAAAGTTCATTTAAAATCGGCAATGAGCGAAGACCTCTGGCATTGTGGATTTTCCCTGGTTTCATTTATTGTGCAATTGTGTATCTGGACAAGCAAGGGAAGACACTGACCACATTTGTAGGGGAAGGGCTGAATGTGCCCGTGTGGGCAGCAGAAACAGTGGGCTACAAACTGTGGGGTGCTTGCCAGAGGGGGGCACGTGCACACCGCACTGCGGGCCTGCAGACTCGCCTTGCACACTGCCCTGCCTTATACACCTCGGTGTGCCACCTCTTCCCCGCTCCACCAGGAAAGAAAAGCAGTAGGTGTGAAAGGGGTCATAAATGTATTGGCTCATGGTATTCCCACCGGCTCCATTCCCTCTGACCCCGAATGGAGTTGGGGGTTCAGGATCCATATACACTGCTCCTTGGCTTGGATGGCTGAACTTCTGTGACAAAAGGGATGTGGGAATCCTTCTCACGTAGATTGCATGTGCCAGACTCATAATCCCAAGCCCAGTCAAACAGAGGTCCACTGACATATCCACCCAGTGTTTTTAAGCCCCTTCTAATGTGCTTTAGAGAAGAATAAAGATATGGTCCCTGCCTTCAAATGACCTTACAACCTAATCATGAAGAACAAACTATAAATCAGGAAGTCCAAGAAGAGCAGTGCAAGAGAACAGCTAAGTATGAGCAAGGGGTGGAAGCACAGGTGACTAGAAAGAAGACATGTTAGACGGGGGGGTGGGGGGGGGTGGTCACGGTTAGGTCAGGCTTCTGGGAGACGAGGGTTTGGGCTAGGTCTTGAGGAGTGAGTGTTATTTGAAAAAGAAGAGGGGAGAAAGGGGAACATTCTAGGCACAGGAAATAGCACAGACTGAAGAAGACAGAATCAGCGCTCTGTCTTTACAGAACGTAACAAATAATAGAGCACACTAGAAGACTTTAAATTTTATAAAACACATCCATGTTCCTTACCGTATTTGCTTCTCCCACTGACCCTGTGGCATGCTCATGGCATAAAATAGCACTAGGTGATGGGAAACCTGTCATTACAGTAATTTCTAAGAAAACTGACAAGGGCTACTCTAGGGAGCTAAAGGCATCAAACAGATGAAAGAGAAGTTTACAGTGAATAAGCATGTATTCACTGGAATGGCTGTAAAGCAAGGAAGGAGGAGAATGCAAGACCATGAGCTAATTTCTCCACTGGGTGACAAGGAGAGTGACACTACTCGTTAACAGTGAGGAAGCAGGAAGAGCAGCTTGGGAGGGTTAAAAAACGATGGTGCTGTTCCTTCTCCAGTTAAATCTGGGGGGACTGGGAAACCCAAATGGAAATGGCCAGCAGACGGTTACATGTAGGCATCTAGTGCTCAAGGTCAGAGGCAGACAGGAAACACAGATTTAGGAGTCATTAGCATAAATGTGGGGTCACAAGGATCCCCCATGAGAGGGGAGAAGGCCAAGCGTTAAAGCCGGCATTCCACTTAAGAAGCAGAAGAGGGAAGAGTACTCATTTAATTAAGCCCCATTATGTATGGAAGGCCCTTGTCAAAATGTAAGAATAACGTGTGGAGGTTCATGGATCATAGATTGAAAATGAAATTGAAAAAGACTGGATCTCAGAGCTTCTTCAGTCCCGCCCCTTCATTTTTCCAAGTAGGAAACTGATAGTAGGATATAGCGGCTGCGTCGTAATTTATTAATCCATTAACGTCTAATAATCTCCATGTTCTTGTGGAATTCTTTTATTAACTCACTAGAAAACACAGAGCACAGCCTAGGGCAGGAACGCTGGAGTTATGCTTTTGTTGGCAGTAGCTGAATGGCAATGGGAAGGGAAGATCCAGATCATGGAATACTACCTGGGTAGGGCAGAGCAGAATGGGGATGTCCTCAGAGAAGGGAAAGATCCCAAGGCATTCAAAGGGTAGGATGAGGCGGGAATGCCAAAGAAATGGTTGTGGAAAACGGAAGAGAAGCATAGAGGAGAATATCCCAAAGATGCTTCCTCAGCATCACTGTGTGCCACTGTGGAAAAGCCCAAACGTGAAGCCTCGATGATCTGTTTAACATCTGCAGTCTGAGCCTTAGTCTTACTACCACTAGCTCTGCCTTCCAGAGACGGTGTCAAGAGAGCAGTTTTGAACCACAGCATTTCGTATTTACACAGAGATGTTAAGAATGGAGTCCGTCCAACTCTTGGAAGCTTAGGGAGCTGAAAGGTCATACTGAACAATGCAAAGAACCAGCGTTGGGCCTCAAGTACACCTAAGATCAGTTGCACAGCCCCAGGCAGATTGCCTCACTTTGTAGAACCTCAGTAACCTCACATGTCAAAGGGAAATAGCCCACCAACCTCACCGGGTTCCTGACAAGATAAGTAAGATAATGGATGAAGGTGCCCCATAAAAAGGTAGGCTATCAATAAATATGAATTCCCTTCCCAGATACACTTCTTAATAAGATATTCAACACAAACAAACACACACACACACACACACACACACACACACACCCCATTCATATTTTTCTAATAAATTATTGCAGGATTCTAGATTTAAGAGAAAATTCACTATAAAGAGAGAAAGAGCCTGCAACAGATCTTTGTGTCAGAACTTAAATGGAAGGTAATTTGGTTGAAGCTATTTATGACATAAATAGGGGATGCCACTGTATGCCATTAGTAATTATGATGAAAGCAAATCAGGGAGATAAGTCAATTTAAAATAAATAAATAAATAAATAAATAAATAAATAAATAAATGTACACATATATGCATATATACACACACACTACCGAATCACCCTGAAGAAGACAGCTTAAAGATTAAATTTCTAGACCAACCTCTTTTTATCCGGGTGTAATTTTTGCACCTGCAATTAGCTCCCTCAGCCTTCAATCTAAGAATCAGCTGGTTAATTGTGCATGTAAGTGGCTAATAGCTCCAACTGTGGGATGGTGCAGGCCTAGAGGGTCACACACTTTCTTCCTCCACACACATTCAGTTGTTACACATTACAGACACACCTACACACACACGTACACAAAGGAGTAAAACAAAAAGGAAGGAAGAATATATGATTTGTGATACTTCAAGAGAAACTGCGTGACATAATTAACCAACTATATTCAAAGAAATAGTAACCCTAAGAAATACCATCCTTGTGGCTCAGCTCGAGTGTTTGACAATTATCTATGAATGTTTGAGGATCAAACTGAGTCCATAATAAAAAAAGGAGGGAATGACGTAGAGAATCTCATCCACACAGCCACTGGATTACTCTGGGATCTGGAAAGAGTGACCCCCATATCTCAGAGACAACAAGGATGTCACAGATTCGGTTGGAGGTAGGCACACGGAGAGGAATAAAATGAAAGAAACAAAGTTTTGTGGTCAAGGTTGGGCAATCTGCATATGGTAGAACCAGCTCTACTCTCTCACCTTAAGTCAGCCTGATGCTCTAAAGGCCATCCACGGCCAATCTATTATGCAAGGACTCACCAGTGTTGAGCTTATCACTCCGGCTCCTCCTCCATCACGCCACTCTAGTCTTGCCTTTACCGTCCAGCTCTGCGGCCCCTGGCTTTTGGCTGCCACTCAAGAATATCGAGGGCAATTTCTCCATCAGCTCATCCCACTTTGAAAACACGGACTACCTCTGAGTCATATAAGTATTTGACCTTGGCCCTCTGGGGACCCAACTCTTGGTTCAAGCAGTGGTCCCAATATTCAGGCCTTACCACACATGATGGAAGAAAAGGGCCACTGATTCCAGTTTAAGACCACAGGAGTTACTTCCAAATGAAACACTGTCCAAGGCCTCAGGTTGCCTGGAGAAGTATATCTGGTTGGGCAGCTGGAGACCTAGAAGTCCAGCAGACTCAGTAGGTTGTAATTAAAGGGTCAAGGAGTTCCCTCACAATTACACTCAATTTCTCTGCTTGGCCCAGATTCAATACAATGGAGCACACAGAGTCTCACCCAATACTATTCCCATATGGAAGAAAGCACAGCTTTAGAGCTACCTAAGGGGGGCAACCCAAAGAGGGGTACTACAAGTTTCTAATAAAATTGCAGGCACTAAGAGAGGAAAGAGGCTTCAACACTGATTAGCTGCCTGATCTTGAGCAACTCACTTAACCTCTCTGAGGCTCAGTTTCCTCATCCATAAAATAGGAATGCTATTAATACCTGTTCCACACATTCAATTCATCTGAATAAATATTTATTAACCATCTATTATATGCCACTCTGAAGATGAAAATAATCAAAGGGGCATATGTGAAAGTGCTTTGCATATTTTTTTATTTGTCATATATGTTTCATAAAATTTTACTTTATCTTAGTGTTGAATGGGCCCAGGGCCAACTGCCACTGGACTAAGAAAATTCCAGAGATACTAGAGGAGAGTTCTAGGACAAAACTCCAAGTGACAAGATCAAGGCAAACTCCAAGGCTGGTCAAATTCACTCTGATGCTCTCCCACATCTCATTTCTACAGCCTCTTTTCCATTCTTTGCGCTTCCCTCAGCCCCAGCCTTCCCCACCCTTCAAGATGAGCCCGGCCTCCTCTGCAGAGTACCACTCTGGCTTGCTTGCCTGAAGCAACTCCAAAGAAATTCTTTCTTCTCATCAAAATTCCTACGTTCTGGTCTCACTTTTGAGATCCTGATTGTTGGGCTTGCTAAATTCCAATGACACTAATTCTCACCCAGGTGTGTTGATGACTGATGAATGTCTATTCCCTTTCTCTGGGCCATTTGCATTTTAAATAAGGATTCTTAGGGGCACCTGGGTGGCTCAGTGGGTTAAGGCCTCTGCCTTTGGCTCAGGTCATGATCTCTGGGTCCTAGGATTGGGCCCCACATCGGGCTCTCTGCTCAGCAGGGAGCCTCCTTCCCCCTCTCTCTCTCTCTCTCTCTCTCTCTCTACCTGCCTCTCTGCCTACTTCTGATCTCTCTGTGTCAAATAAATAAATAAAATCTTTTAAAAAAATAAATAAATAAATAGGGATTCCTGGAGAGTCCTTGCTTAGGGGAAAAAGAACGAGTTGAAAGGTGACCATACTAGTCTGAAATCCTTTTCCTCTGCATAAATCACATCATACAAGTGGCTGCCAAATCTGTCTACGCATAAGGCCGCTCTGGTTCCCTTGAGATGTCACAAAGGGGCAGGGCGAAGAGGGAGAAGAATGCAGAGTCTGACGCCTCCACTACCTGGGAAGTGCACACAGATGTCACTTGTCAGAGGGAGGAGCCCGGGCCCAACAGGCTCCCTGCTCTGTGCAGACAGACCTGGCTCGGGCCGGGCAGAAAGATAGCAGAGCCTGAATTTTCTCCCTTTAGTTCCTTGAATTCCACCCTCCTCCCCACAAGCCATCATTGTACCATCAGGGGTTTCTTGTTACAATTTAATTTTTCTCAGTTGCACACTGGGGTTCTAATCTGCATCACACCAGAGGTGGGAACATTTTTAAGAATCATTTCCCAAGACACTTTTAATATGTTTCCAGTAAATTGTACCTCCACCTGTCCAGCTGGCTGGGTCATTTAACAGTGACACACCTACTGAGTCCTGAGGGCCCCTGGAGGTTTACTTTGGTGCTTTCCTAACAGAAAACCTGCTCTCCATGAGGGGATAAAACTTTTCTAACGTTTAAGGGCTACAGGGAATGCGATGGGGACTGCCCACCAGAGAGGAAGGGGACCTTTAAGTTTCCTTATGGGAAAGCCTAAACACAGGATTAGACAAAAGGGGTTTTGAAGATCCACACTGAAATTATACCAGCTTTGGGGAAGGCGCATTCAAAAAGAAAAAGGAAAAAAAAAAAAAAAAAGCCAGTGATTATTGAGAGCCTAAAACAGACAGTATAGTTTATCAAGTATTTTTAGCCAAAATCAGGGCTGCTTTCAGTGACTTAAAAGCACATTGCCAAATGTAAACAAAGTTCTCACAGAACAGGAGCCAGTGAGCAATCGCCCCTGAATCTGCAGTCAGAAGGAAAATATAATTAATCACAACTCACTCCTAGCTGGCTAGTTGAAATAATACGAATGAGCAAAAGTAAAAAGTTAATAGGAGGATTTGGGGGGGGCGGGCCTCAGGGGAGGGGCGAGGGAGGGGCCGTTCCCTTCTTTCCTTTCAAGAGCTTGAGCTTGTGCCATTTGGACCCAAGCCCGTGAAATAAACAGGAGTTTTGTTTTTCTGGGTCTTAGTTTTCATTTTTCATAATCCAGTTTATTTGACCTTTATTTTTCTGATAACAGAGGGAAAGAGGGAGTGCGGCTGAGAGACGTTCCCCAAAAGTACGGCTGCTGAGACCAAAGGCAGGGAGGCCAGGCACCAACCCCCAGAGGCAGCCCCTCCCCTCACACTCTCCCTCCAGGCAGGAGCTATTGTTTTTTCCTCTGAACGTCTTTCCTTCAGAAACTGGAGGAGAGAATACATGAAGCAATGGGTGATCTGCTCTCAATTTCTAGTGGGAAAGCTCCCGGCTGAGACAAGTTTCTTTCCGTTTCCTTATAAAGACAGAATTCCTTTTGGTTCCACAAAAACCAGACAGGTCCTTCTGAGGGATGCAATGCGCTCCTCTCTCCAGCAAACTCATCATCTGTGCATTACCCAGAGCTTTGAGGTCCCCACAGGACACGCCGAATAGCAGCGGGCACCCTGTCAAGAAGGGCCCCAGAGGTCCTCATTCACTAACAGAGCAAGGAGAAGGAAGTGGGGAATTACCCCCAGTGACGCCTCACCTGCGGCTGTCACTCCCACTTCATCCGATTCCTGAAAGTTCTGAAATGCTGGCATCTTTGCTGCAGCTTTTCATCACTGCCATTTAAATGAATTTAGAACAATAATTTTATTAAAATGTTTTAGATGCCATATCTCCAATCCATAAAATTTATTGTACCTTTATGCAGAATTATACTGGAGTTGAAACATATAAATCAATTTATAAGGTCTAATGACACACAAACGCTTAAAAACTAAAGGCAATGTAGTAAATTCAAATTACCATTACAAATGTAAGCTTTGTAGTCAGTGTGTGACCCGCTAAGGATTATATTTAACTCCCCTGAGAGTGGTTTATCATAAAACTTTATACTTTTATTACAGTGAATTATTAAGTCCTCCATGACATGAGTCATTCCTCGCACTGACTATGGCTTTTTTAATGACACTATAATAGACATCTTGCTAATAGCAGGAGGATTGCTACCTCTGCGGTAAGGAGAAGGGGTGGGAGGAGGAGGGAAAGGAAAAGACAATACAGGACACATGCATGGAAAAGCGTGTTTCCCAAGGGACTTGCATTAATAATCCTACAGAGAAATGTTGGGAGCCTCAAAACTCAGACCCCTCCATGTTCTGTCCTGGATAAAACAATAGTTTATTGCCTAAAAGAAACTCAATTTTAAAGTCACACGTGGAGAAGGAAAACAGTTTGTACTTTCCTAAGCAATTTTAGTTTTCCATTAAAACTTTAAAATCCTCTCCCTGCTGCTCTGCAATAGATAGGTTCCCTTTTGTTCTGATAAGCTTTTCGCTAATAACAGATCTCTGTGATCACGTAATGTACAGTGACCCAGTGCTCATAAACCTGACTCTCCTGCTTTACCCTCCTCCTCTCTATGTTGTATCCACACCAGGGCCCCACAGCACGAGACTCTTTCCAGAGGCCATTTGAGCCCACAGATCATCAAGTGTGCAAAGTGGCCAACCAAAGTCAAGGAAGGGTTTTAAATGAAACCTTCTGCATTGCGCCTACAGCTGCAGAAAAGCAGTCCCGGTTAGTTAGGTATTCCTGGGTATTATGTACCCCTTCTAAAGACTTGCTGAGGGGCGCCTGGCTGGCTCAGTGGGTTAAAGCCTCTGCCTTCGGCTCAGGTCATGATCTCAGGGTCCTGGGATCGAACCCCGCATCGGGCTCTCTGCTAGGTGGAAAGCCTGCTTCCCCCTCCCTCTCTGCCTGCTTTTCTGCCTACTTGTGATCTCTCTCTCTCTCTCTGTCAAATAAATAAAAATTTTTTTAAAAAATAAAATAAGTAAAATAAAGGGGCGCCTGGGTGGCTCAGTCCTTAAGCGTCTGCCTTAGGCTCAGGTCATGATCCCGGAGTACTGGGATCAAGCCCCGCATGGGGCCCCTTGCTCGGCAGGAAGCCTGCTTCTCCCGCTACCATTCCCTCTGCTTGTGTTCCCTCTCTCACTGTGTTTCTCTCTGTCAAATAAATAAAATCTTTAAAAAAAAAAATAAGTAAAATAAAGACTTGCTGAGGCCCAGGATGCTGGTGTCACACAACTGTTCACACACACTGTCATTTTCACATTCAGGACAGCGGAATTTAGGAATCCTAAGCTCCCATCAGGAGAGCAGAGCCAATTCACGTAAAAGAGGTCTCTGTATTGCAACTTATGAATAGACTTGGATTAAAAATAAGATGGATGCATTTGACCAAAGAGGAGAGAAAATGGATGCCTGGCCAAGATTTCTATGTATCTATGTGCAAGAGTGATTTCTTTGTAGGAATTTCCCATATCTTCTGTTTTGTTTTGCTTTGAAAATGCTCTCTGGTGATTGATTGTCTCTGTGTTCTCATCCCTGGAGTCGCTTGGTCAAATCTGAGGCCACGATGCAATGACTGTGAACCACCACTTCCAACCCAGTGGCATGCCAACTGCCCATAGGCATTTACTGCCTATAGGCGCTCCGCCTGCCCACCAGTGCAAACCTTAAAGGGCCAAAACTTATTTCTTTTAACTAACACATTCTGAACCATTTAGACGCAGAGGTTTTGTTTATATGACTTTACCACTGCACTGGTCTGACTAAACAGGCTGGGCAGTTTAGTCAACTGACAACACATTTTTCATAAACTGACTCACTGATTGACTAACTATGGGAATTCTATTCAGTGCTCTATATTTTTATAGGTGCAGGCAAATGAAAAATACAAAAAAAAATCTTTCTCTTTCTATCTCTGTCTCTCCAGCTCTCTCACACACAAATACACACACACACAAAAAAAACTTAATATGAATCTGTTTTGAAAAGTTTCACTGGAGAGTTCAACAAAGCGTAACAAAGTTCAACAGGAATTTCCATAAATTGTCCCAAATCTTTAAGCTATAAACATTTTCTTCCAAAACGCTAAAATTTTTCCCCAAGGCCAGCCACTCTGTCTCCTTCTCAGATATTACCCTATGAGTACAATAAACTCATGGAACTCAATTTAATTTAGTAAGTATTTACGGTGTGTCTGTTGCATGCTGGGGACCCAAGGTGACCTTCCTAATAAGCACAGTGCCTTGTGTTCATGAAAGGGGACTGTCTAGACTCTGGAGCAGGAGTCCACAAACTACAACCCATAGGCCAAACCTGGCACACCACCTGTTTTGGTTAATAAAGTTTTATTAGAACACAACCACACGCATCCCTGGCTGCTTCGGCACTGCAATGATAGAGCTGATTAATGGTGATAGAATCGCGCGGCCTATAAAACTTAAAATATTTACTGCCTGGGCCTTTCCAGAAAATGTTTGTTGACCCCTGGTCTAGAGCAGTGGTTTCCAGCCCTAGCTGCAACTTAAAAATCATCTGGGAAGTCTTTCAAAAGTACAACCACTGCCTAGACTATCCCAGACTAATTAAGTCAGAATCTCTGGAGTGTAGGGCCCTGGCATCTCTGATTCTGCGAATGTCGCCCCCCAACAAGGTGCTTCTGATGCAGAGCCAGGGTTGAGAAGCACTGGTAGATCATAAAGACTTGAGAGAAGTAGTAATAAAGGCAACCGTGAATGTTACACAGGAAGTGAGGCACCTCGGAAGCGAGCTGTTGAATAACCGAACATTCTAAGCTTCTCCAGGAAGAGAGACCAGTGTTCTCTGCTGCCCCAGATATTCTGCCTCAGTGGCATAGAGGCCTGTCCCAAAGTGAGTTGACTCTAAGACAGTCTAATCCAGGGAGACGAGCACAATCAGAATTTTCTCCAAGAGAAGATAATCAAATATTTGTATATCTACTTCTTCTCCACCCAGTAGCTAAACATATGATGCCTTGAGTGAGTTTTACTATTTTAGGAACAAGAACAAGTAAACCAGCTTCATCCACCTGTAGAAAGGACCCGTTTAATTCAACACCCAAAATTATTCATCAATAGCCACCTCACTTGAGGGACCCTGAAGGGCCTCAGTGACTATTAAAATATCTGTAGATGGGTATCCCTGTCAGCTCTGGGATGGGGACAGGGGAACACTCTAGAAGCCTTAACTCAGGCTGATTTCCCTCAGGTATTAAGCATGTTGTCCAGGTGGTTATGGAAAGAGTTGAGAGCTACATAAACATGCTAACACTCTGCTAACAATTCCTGCAAGTCAGCCTCGTATGGAACAAATTCAGAGCTTCCAATGAACCTAAGAGGCCTCAGAGACCTAGGGGAAAACCTCAAATTCAGGCGATCTAAATGAGCTAACTTACTTTTAATAAAACAACTATTTATCAGTCACTAACTGTGGTCCTAGAACTGCCTAGTGACATACATTTCAAAGCATTTTACAATTGCAAACACACACACACACACACACACACACACACACACACACACACACGCACACACACACAGAGGGTCATCCAAGAAAGGCTTATATAACAAAAGAGACTGTATGATTACATTCCAAAGGGTGCAACGCCGAGTGGCAATCCTTTTCTGTCTAGAAGTTGAAGTTATAGGACATTCCTTGGAGGAAGTGGCCTTGAAAACAGAGCCTAAGTTCCATATACCCACAGGGAGGGGGCTTCAGAATGAACTGATAACAATAAAGGAAAGAATATAGGAATCTGTGGGCTTAAGGGAGGAAAAACTGTTCCCCCACCCTCTCAGAATCCCTGGGTGGGTGTGAAAATTAAACTCACAGAAATAGATTAAAAGAGAAAAACACATCCATTTAATAGAAGTTTTGTGTGACATAAGAGCTTTCATAGCTAACTGAAGACCCGAAAAAGCAGTTAAGCCTAAGTATTTTAACACTAGTTCTGGTGAAGAGTGAAAAGTCATGGAAAAATACGATAGAACAAAAAAGTGTGAGTTAAGGGTAGTGAACTAAGGGAAATTTAACAAGGCATGTTTGTTTGGATCCCTTTTGATGTCCCCACACATAAGGATGTAAGGTATAATAAGGATATCTGCTTCAAATAAATATAAAGATGCTCCTTTTCTCTGAGTATAGGGAGGGCACCTCTCACATGACGGTCTTTTGATCTGCTTCAGGGTAGAAGGGGGAGGTCGGGGAGTCTGTTCTGCACCCGCCATTTCTCCAATTCCTTCAGCTTAAAGTCCTCAATAATCCAAGGCCCTGTATTCTGGGATAGCATGTTGTGAACCACATTACTAGCCAAACAGTAGTTGGAACCTGGGGAAAGAAGACATTGATGGACTAAGGAAAATTCTACTAGGAGAAATAGGAAGCTGGGCGATTGTTAAGCAGTCTTAAACCAGACCAAGGAATAATTTCACTTTCTCTAACATTCATCACCTTCTCTAGCAAGGTCCCTGGGAGCTCAGAAGAGTCTTTAGTGATCTGGAGTGCACCCTAGAAAGGTTCTCTAATTTCATACTGTGCAAGGCACTTTTATATCTGTTATCTCATAGTGCTCTGCCAACAACTCCATGAATTTAAAGTTAGTTATCTCCATTTTGAAGAATAGGTAACCAGAACTGACTTTCTATGAGGTTAAGTAGTTTTCCCAAGGTAATGAACATAGCAAGTAGTCAAGCTGGAATCTTAATCCAGTTCTGAAGGATCAAGGTCAACATTCTTTTTACTATATGACTGTGTTAGGAGATGAAGTGAAGACCAGCTTTCTGATCATAAAAAAATGCCAGCGCCAGCCAGGTTCCTCCTCAGAGCTTCCCCAGCCCTCAGGCCTCGGCTCTAAATAACAATGCCATCTAATCATTAGAATTTCAAAGACAAAAGCCACAGCATCTCTTTATGATCACTGTGATAAATTAGGTCTCCTATCCTTTATATACACACTCAAGGACTGGAAGATGTGAAGGGAAATAAATGAAAAATCTGTATATTATGCCCCAGGTAAATTTTAGTTTGTTTTGCACATTCAATTCTTATTTAGTACCTTGGCCTTTTGCAAAGGCTTGAAGGAAGAAAAGTAGTAAGGGAAGGCAGAGAAAGAAACTGGAAAACTAAAGGAGGAAAAGGGGGAAAAGGAGAGCCCCTTTTTGGCATACTAGCTGGTCGCATTCCAGTGTAAAGGACTGTGTAGCAGGTCCAGATGGGGCCATGGAAATGGATTTCTTAGACAAGGTTGTTTGGTTTTTTTAAGACTTTATTTATTTATTTATCTGAGACAGAGAGAGAGAGAGAGAGAGAGAAAGCACAAGTGGGGGAGGAGAAGGGCGAGAGGGAGAAGCAGGCTCCCCTCTGAGCAGGGAGCCTAATGTGGGGCCCGATCCCACGACCTAGAGACCATGACCTGAGCCTGAAGGCAGATGCTTAACCGACTGAGCCACCCAGGTGGCTCTCTTAGACGGGGTCTTAACAAGGAGCTTGAAGCAAGAAATCTTCTCTTCCTACTCATGAAATTCTGGCCCCAAGAACTCCAAACCCCAACAGCAAAGCTCACTCATACACATCCCTCAAGGGTTCCAAATCACAGGGAAGGAGGATCATCTGAGGGTGGGGGGTTGGGGGGAATCTGGGTTGTAGCTGCATCCAAGCCAGCTGAAAGGGTCTACTGCCTTTCAAAGTTAAAAGACAGGTGTCCTGCCTGATGTTTTAAGTTGGGAAATGAAGTGAGGACCGGGAGTCACCCAAAAGAGCAGTCTAATTATAGACATCCAAACCCACCCATCTTTCAAGGGGCAGTAAAAATGCCACTTCTCCAGAGACAACCCTCCCTTCCTCATCATTACTCCTGCCACTTCCTTTGAACCTGAGCTCACATACAAGGGCGTCACAGACTTGTGCCATAGCAGCAGAGAGGCAGGAAGGCAGGGCTGGCATTTAGACTCTTTTTTTTTTCCTAGGATTCGACACAAGGGGTCATTAAACTATGGCCCACAGGCCCACTTCTGTTTGTATGGCCCACAGACTAAGAATATTATTTCCACTTTTAAATGGTTGAAAAGAATCAAAAGAAGAACGATGTTTTGTGACCTATTAAAATGACAAGAAACTCAAATTTCAGCGTCCTTAAATCTTATTGGAACACAGACACACTCATGTGTATATATTGTCTACAGCTGCTTTCACAGTCCCATCAAGTTGAGTCGTTGTGACAGAGTCCCCAAAGCCAAAAACATTTACTAGCTAGTCTCACAGAAAAAGTCTGCTGATCACTGGTCTACACCACAGTGAGAACTCAGCAAATGTGTGGTGTGAGGGAAAGAATGAAGTGTGAGGCAAGGAGGAAGTGAGGGAGGAAGGGAGAAAGGAAGAATGGGAGGGGGAGGGGCTGGGAAGGAGGGAGGAAAAAAATACGTAAGAATGGGAAGTAAGGGTGGCTCAATCCTTGAGCGTCTGCCTTGGGCTCAGGTCATGATCCCAGGGTCCTGGGATCCAGCCCCACATCGGGCTCCCTGCTCTGCAGGAAGCCTGCTTCTCCCGCTATCATTCCCTCTGCTTGTGTTCCCTCTCTCGCTGTGTTTCTCTCTGTCAAATAAATAAAAATCTTTGAAAAAAAAAAAAAGAATGGGAAGTAAGACTAAGAAAGGAAGTCAAGTTTAAGGCTTCTGAAAAGGACCAGAGGTCAGTCATTTGGGTTTTCATATGACACTGGGAGTGAGAATAGCTATTTATGTCTGTAGATTTGGAGGCTCTGCCTGTGAGCAATGACACCACAGGGGTGGCATATGTGAAGAAATACCAAGAGGGCAGTGGAGGGACCCAGCAGGAGCAGTCTGGAGCCAAGATCCCAGAGCAGAAAGATAGTGTAAAAAGCTAAAGATTTCCCAAGCTCTGGCCACGGTTGGAACATGAACCCTTTCCCTGTTCTCCTCACCCTCCACCCCCTCCATAAATGTGCCTGTGGAGGGAGAGTGTCTCCTAGCTCCCCAACTACTTGACCTCCCAAGCTTGCCCCCATGCCTTCTGCTCTTGCCATCTCCACTGCTTCTCAGCAAGCTCTCCGTCCACCTGTGTCATCGAAGCCTTCAAGTTCTAGTGTGAGACTTCTGGAATCTCAGACAACCCACCCATCCTGACTACTCTTTTGCCTTTGGGTTTACTCAGCATGTTCCCTGTAGCATCTCCCATGACTGATATTCCACTGAACACAGTGACAGTGAAAACTTGAAGGCTGAACTGCCTTTGTGTGTCCGTGGTCTCACAGGGGACGTCCCCAGAGGAGGCATCCTCTTATCTCTATAGGGTTGGTAGCTGTCCCCTCTTCTGTTTCTAATTCAGTTTGCCTTCTTTCTGTTTACAAATTAGTCCTCCCAGAGATGCTATGTTCTTAATGTCTTCAGATTATCTGTGTTTGACTTTGGTGATCTTCTCTACTGTATGTTTCCCATTCTGTTCATTTCTACAGCTATCTTTGTTATTTCTTTCCTTCAATTTTTGAGGAGTTTATGCTTTTCTGCCTTCTAAAACTGGATGCTTTGCTCATTGATTTTGAGCTTTTCTTATCTTTTGGTACAAATATTTAAGTCTATAAATTTCTCTCCAGGTACTTAATTAGCTATACCCCACAGTTGAGGGTAGAAAAAGATATTGTGGTCAGAGGATGTGGTCTATGTAGTAATGACACTTTGAGACTAGCCAAGACCTGCTGTGGGGCTCAATAAATGGTTGATCACACACATGTCATATGTCCTTGAAAGAATGTGTTCTGCACTTGCTGCCTGCAGTGGTCCACATATATCCATTTTAAAAAAACTTGTTAACTGAGTTGTTCAAGTCTTCTATAGCCTTATAATACTTCATCACCCTGTTTTATCAGTTACTAAGAGAATTATGGTAAAATCCCAAATGCTATGGGAGATTTGTCTATTTTATTTAATAGCTCTTTCTATTTTTATTGCATAAATTGCAAAGACAGAATACATTTTTGAATTGTAATGTCTTCTTAGCAATTTGAATTCTTATCATTATGTGATGACTCTATCTCTAGTAATATTTTTATCTGAAATTAACATAGTGATCTCAGATTTTTCATTCAAATTTGCATGGGGTATCTTTTTCTACCCTTTGTCTTTCAATCTTTCTGTGTGCTTATGTTTTAAGTATACCTTTTATAAATACCATTTAGCTTAATTTTTTTAAAGCAGTCTTAGGCTTTTGATTTCTGATTGGAAAGTTCAACTTACTTACATTTACAATTATCACTGTTATATTTAGATTTATTTCTACCATTTATGGTGTATGTTCTATTTCCATGTTATTTTCTGGATCTCTTTTAAAATTGTCTTCTGTTCCATTTTTTTTAGACTAAGTATCTTTTTCCCACTCTATTTCCTCCATTTGTTTGAAAGCTATATGCTATATACTCTATATTTCTTTTTCTGTGATTACCTTAGCAATTTTAACACTCTGATATAAATTATCAAAATCCAAAGGCGATTTTTTTAAAAGATTTTATTTATTTATTTGAGAGAGAGACAGAATGCATGAGTCAGGGGGAAGGGCAGAGGGAGAGGGAAAAGCAGACTCCCCACTGAGCAGGGAGCCCAACACAGGGCTCAGTCCCAGGACCTAGAGAACATGACCTGAGCTGAAGGCAGAAGTTCAACTGACTGAGCCACCCAGGTGCCCTAAACCTGATTAATAGTATAGTCTCCTTCCCAAGAATCACAAGAACCCAGAACATTTTTGCTTGATTCCCCATGCCAATTCTTAATTGTTTTGGTTATATTCTGTTTATCCCACTCCAAAAACAGCAGATATGATTTTTATACAATCAGTGTTTGCTTAGGTGCCCACCTACATACAGCTCTCTTTGTTTATGATTCTTTCATTCACCATAGGCCTTCCATGTAGGATAATTGTCCTTTTACCTGAAGTTTATCCTTTAGGACAGCTTTCAATGAAGCTATCTGTCATTTAGTTATATTTGTCAGAAATGTTCTTATTTATGCTTTGTTCTTCAAGATTTTTCTCTACATACAATTCAACATCAAGAGTTATTTTCTTTTAGCACACAGACTGTACTATTCCACTATATTCCATTGTTGCTATTGAAAAGTCTAAATACTGCCTGTTGTAAGTAATGTGTCATTTCTCTCTGGCTGTTTTTAAGATCTTTTCTTTGTCTTTGTGGTTTTGTAATTTTTTTTTTTATCTCAGGGTGGATTTATTTTTTATCATCCTTGACATTTGTTAGGCTGTCTGGTTCTAAGAATTTGTACCACATAATTCAGAAAAACTCTCAGTAATTATCCACTTCATATGTTGACTCTTTCCATTCTTCCTACGATAACTCTCTAGATCTCTGATCAGATATATGTTAGACCATCTAATTCCACCCTGCGTCTCTCTTAACCCCTCATCTCCACACCCTTGTCTCCCAGGTCTGCATCCTTAGTATCCAAATTGTTAAGGCTGCCTCTTCTAGTTCACGAAGTCTCTAGCTCTGTCTACCTTGCTTTTCAACCTATCCAGTGAGTTTTAAGTTTCAATTATTAAATTTTTCTTCTCTGGAAATTCAATTTGACTCTTTAATTTGAATCATTTTGGTCATTCTTTATAGTTTCTTGTCTTTCTCATATTTTCAGGCTTCCCTTTTATTTCTTTAAATATAATGAACCTTGTTAATTTAAATTATGTATCTGATAATTACAACAACTTATTTTACAAGTCTGACTTTGCCTTCAGTCATTTCCATCAGCCTTCATTCATGGCACCTTGCTTCCTTGCACGTTTTATGGTTTTTGACTGGGCTGCTTATCTGCTTTGCAACTTCATCTCTGGAATATTTTAGGCATAAATTAAGTTGTTTTTTTCCAAAGAAAAAAGGAAAGCAATCCACCCCAGAACCATTTCCAATTAAATTCTCCACCTGAACTTTTTTTTGGATTACATAGGTAGTATGAATTCTGACCTCAAACTCACATGAGAGCAAGGTATTAGTTATTAATTTGCAAGGAACATCCCTCCCCCTGCCTCCGCTCAGCAACAAAGGTAAATTTTTATCCTTGCTATGCTCTTCTGTATTTTTTTCTTATTCATCTTCATACTTATAACACAGCCTTTAAAAATCTACATTTATATGGAGGCCTCTGTCAGACTTCCCGCACTGAGGAGGGTAGGTTTTAATCTCCACCTTCCCATGTTCTTTTTAGACATTAAGTCAAAATGCAATGTCATTAGGGCTCAGCAGAAACTCTCAGGGCACCAGTCAGTACTGGTGGTACTAACTTACCTTTCATATTTCCCACTCTCCCTTCTATTTGGCCTCTACATATTCCTTCCTCTTATGCCACTGCTACAGAACATTAAAATAAGTTTCTACTTCATGCAGCATTTTTTTTTTATTCCAATCAGAGGTGTTGGTCATGGTGTTAGTCTTCCATTGTGCCAAAAATTCCTACTACTTTCCAATTGACTCATAAGCTCTGGAGTGGAGCTTTAATGCACTCAAAGCATGGCAGACTCCAAAACAGTAGAGAGGCAAAGATTAGCATCCATTATACTGAGACATTTCTGAGGTAGAAACAGTTCAATTTCAGTTCCAATCTGGAAACAGTCTCAGATTTATATCTGTGGATTTTTTCAATTTCCTCTAAATCCAGTCTCTATCCCTCACTTTGTAGGTTCCCATAATCTAGCCACTTTCTCCTTCCCTAAACCTGACATTATAGAACTAAAATGAAAGCTTCATTTTGAAAGATTGTTTTAGATATTTATAAATTAATGGAAAAAACCTTTCTTTTGTTTATTTTTCTATTCCATATCTTCACTCCTTGCTCAGAATTCATTCTCAACTATGGTCTGACTACAAGAAACTTCCTTTAAATATAAAGATACAAATAGGTTAAAAGGAAAGAGATGAAAAAAATATAATACCCTAATACTGGTTAAGTAAAGTAGGAGGAGCCATATTAATACCAAACAATACAGATTTCAGAGCAAAATGTTAACCACAGATTGAGAGGCTCATTTCATAATGATAAAACGGTAAATCGGGGGCACCTGGGTGGCTCAGTTGGTTAAGCACCCACCTCTTGATTTTGGCTCAGGTCATGATCTCAGAGTTGTGATATCTAGTCTTCCGTTAGGCTCTGCACTGAGCAGGGAGTCTGCTTGAGATTCTCTCTCTCTCTGCCCCTCCTCCTGCTCCCACACATGAATACTCTCTTTCTTTGTCAAATAAATAAAATTAAAAAAAAAAAGATAAATTCAACAAAGGGACAAATATCTTAAACACTTACAAATTTAATAACAAAACTTCAAAATATCTAAAGCAAAATTGACAGATGAAAGGAAAAATAGATAAAATGTCAAAAATTTCAATCCTCTTTTATCAATAACTGTTATAAAAAAAGCAGAGAGAATCATTAAGTATAAAGAATAGAAAAATATAATCAACCAGTTTGACCTAATTCATATTTATACAACCATCCACCCACAGCAAAACACACTTTCCTTTCAAAAGCACATAGAACATTATTCAACAAACAAGGGATAGAAGGAAACAAGTACCTTAACAAAATAAAAGCCTTATATAAAAATCCACAACTAACATCATACTCAATGATTAAAGACTGAAAGCTTTTCCTCTAAAATCAGAAATAAGAAAAGGATGCTTGGTTTCACAACTTCTATTCAACATTTTAATGGGAACTCAAGGCAAATTAATTGAGAAAAAGAAATAAAATGTATCCAAATTGAAAAGGAAGAAGTAGATTTCTGTTCACCAACAACACAACTTCATATGTAGAAAACTCTAAGGATTCCACAAAAACAAAACAAAAAGCACTCTTAGAACTAATAAATGAATTCAGCAATGTTGCAGGATACAAAACCAATACCAGCTGCCTTTCAATACACTAACAATGAACAATCCAGAAGGAAATTAACAATCATTTACATAGATAGCATCAAGATGAATAAAAAATTTCAGAATAATCTTAACTAAGGAAACAAAAGACCTATAAACTGAAAACTACAAAATGTTGCTAAAAGAAATGAAAGAACACACATACATCCCACATTCATGTACTAGATGACAGTACTGTTAAGACATCAAAACATCCCACAGCAATCTACAAATTTAATGCACTCTTTAACAAAATTCCAATGCCATTTGTTGCAGGAACAGAAAAAAACCCATCCTATAACTCATATGATATCTCAAGAACCCTGAACAGGCAAAATATTCTTGAAAAAGAAGGACAAAAAAAAAAAAAGAAAAAGAAGGACAAAGTTGAACACTTCCTGATCTCAAAACTTATTACATAAGGCTACAGTAATCATTTATGGTACTGCCATAAAGATAGACACACAGATCAATGGAACATAACAAAAAGCCCAGAAATAATATTTGTATATAGGCTCAAATGATTTTTGACAGGAGTGCCAAGTCTATTCAACAAATTGAGTTGGGAAAACTGAATATTCACATGCAAAAGAATGAAGCCGAACCCTTACACCATATACAAAAGTTAATTCGAAATGAATCAAAAGCCTAAATGTACAAATTAAAACGTGAAAAAAACACAGTGCAAAAGCTTCAAGATACAAGATACGGCAAGGACTTCCTGGAAATGACACTGAAAGTACTGGCAAGAAATGTAAACACAGACAAATGGGACTACGTTAAAATTAAAACCTGTGCATCAAAGGACATAACCAAAAGAGTGAAAAGGCAGTGTATGGAATGAGAGATTATATCTGCAAATCACTTATTGGATAAGAAGATAACACTAAAGGGGCGCCTGGGTGGCTCAGTTGTTAAGTGTCTGCCTTCGGCCAGGTCAGATCCCAGGGTCCTGGGATTGAGCCCCGCATCGGGCTCTCTGCTCTGCAGGAAACCTGCTTCTCCAGCTACCATTCCCTCTGCTTGTGTTCCCTTTCTCACTGTGTTTCTCTCTGTCAAATAAATAAAATCTTAAAAAAAAAAAAAGAAGATAACACTAAGGATATATATAAAGAATGTCTAACACTCAACAACAAAAAAGTAGTCCTATTAAAAAATAAGAAAAAGCCTTAAGTATACATTTCTCCAAAGATGATACACAAATGCCCAAGCATAAGAAAAGGTGCCCAACATCACTAAGAGTTAGGAAAGGGCAAATCAAAACCACAATGAGCCATTGCTTCATACCCATTAGAATGGCTACAATAAATAATTCTGTTTAAAAGTGTTGACGACGGCTTGGAGAAATCTGATTGCTGTGTACTACTGGTGAGAATATAAAGTGGTGAAGCCACTGTGAAAATAGTATGGCACTTTCTCAGAAAGTTAAAAACAGAATTATTACATAATCCTGGAATTCCACTTCTGGGTATATATCCAAAAGAACTGAAAGTGGGATCTCAAAGAGATATTTGTACACCCATATTTATAGCAGTAATATTCAAAATAGCCAAGAGGTGGAAGCAACCCAGGTACCCATCGAGAGAAGAATGAATAAACAAAATGCATTATATACTCAGGACGGAATATTACTCAGCCTTAAAAAGGAAATCCTGACACATGCTACAACATGGATAAACCCTCAGGATATTAAGCTAAGTAAAATAAACCAATCACAAAGAAACAAATACTTTATGATCCACTTATATGAGTTTTCTCAAGTAGCCAAATTCATGGAAACAGAATACAGAATGGTCCTTGCCAGGGTGTAGGGTAAGAAGGATATGAGGAATTGTATAACAGATACAGGGTTTCAATTTTGCAAAATGAAAAATTCTTAAGATTTCTACGCAACAGGGCACCTGGGTGGCTCAGTGGGTTAAAGCCTCTGCCTTCAGCTCGGGTCATGATCTCAGGGTCCTGGGATTGAACCCCACATCGGGCTCTCTGCTCAGCAGGGAGCCTTGCTTCCCCCTCTCTCTCTCTGCCTGCCTTTCTGTCTACTTGTGATCTCTCTCTCTCTCTTTCTCTCTCTGTCAAATAAATAAATAAAATATTAAAAAAGAAAAAAGATTTCTATGCAACAAAGTGAATATCCTTACCACTACTGAACTATATGCTTAGAAATAGTTTAGATGGAAATCTATGTTTCATGCATTTTTTAACAATAATTAAAAAACACATAGGAAACACTTACCAGGGTAGATCATATTCTGGGCTATAAAATTAATTTCAATGACTTTAAAAGGCTACAAACAATTTGTGAGGTCATGTGGACATGAAAATTTCTTTATGGAAATTATTAATCCTAAATTAAATTTCCTTAATTGATATATTTCTTATAATTCTGATGAATTATATTTTCTTCAGAATTTTTCCACTTCACAGAAATTTCAGAATGTTTTTGGCATAAAATTTTCCCTAATTTCCTCATGATAACTCTTTTAATATCTATAGCATCAGTATGAAATACCTTGTTTATTTCTGATATTTAGTAATTTGTGCCTTCCCCATTTTTTTCTTAATCAGTCTAAATTGGGGCGTAGCAGTTTACAATCTTTCAGAGAACTAACTTTTGGCTCTACCAAATTTCTCTACTCTATATGTGCATTCCATTTTATTAGTTCTTTGGTCTTATCTATATTGTTTCATTTCTTTTCCTTTTTGGGGTCTGGTTTGTTGGTTTTTTGTAACTTCCTGATATGAATACTCAGACTGTTGATTTTCAGCCTTTTTTTCTTTAACTATATGTATTTGTTGTATATCTCTCTAATCATACCTTTAGGTGCATCACAAAAGCTTTCATATATGACATTTTCCTTATCATTCAGTTCAAAACATTTTTAAAATTTTTACTGTAAAAAATAAATTTTAAAAAATAAATTCTTATCATGACTATTTCTGTAACACAACAGTTATTATTAAAAAGTACACTGCTTAACTATCAAGGATTTGGGGATTTTCAAGTTACCTATTTGTTACTGATTTCTAGCTCAATTTCAACTCTAGTCAAAGAATAAATTAAGTATTTCAGCCCTTTGGGAATTTATTAATAAGACTTGCTTCATGAGCCAGCATTATGATCAATTTTGGTATATGTTCTCTGTGAATTTAAAAACAAGTTGGTGGACACAGACCGTAATGATGGTGGCACCAAATGTGAATGTATTTCATGTCACTGAACCACCATAAATGTAAGAATGGTTAAAATGGTAAATTTTATGGCACACATATTTTATAATTTAAAAAAGTTGTTGGCTACAGGGTTCTCTATGTGTCAGTTAGGTCAATTTGGTTCATAACATTGTTTAGAAATTCTATACCTTCACTAATGTTTTGTCCGTATGTTCTATGAGTTACAAAGAAAGGTATGTTAAATTTTCCTGCAATGATCATGAATTTCTCGATTTCTCTTTTGGATTACCTTTGAATTGTTTTATATATTTGAGGATAGTTTTATATATTTGAGATTGTCTACTAGGTGGCTATAAATTTGACCTGTTATATCCTGCACTGCAACGGTGCTTTTGGCATTTTATGTCCATTTTCTTTTTTTTTTGTCCATTTTCATCTTTAGTAGTATTTTGTCTTAAAGTCTTCATAGCTTTATCAGCTTTCTTTTGGTAGGTGTTTTTGCTATCTTTCAATTTTCAACATTTCTGTATCCATAAATTTATATTGGGTCTCTATAAGCAGCATATAGTTGGGTTTTTTATTTAGCCCTACAACTTACATTTCTTCAATTGGTACACTACCATTTGTTGCCTCCTTTGGGTCCAATGAGTTATTTCAGACTCCTTTTTATTATGTTGTTATGTGTTCTTTTAGTGTAAGTATATATCTATTTTATTTAGTAGCTAGTAGCTACCTAGAGATAAAAACACATGTTCTTGACTTATCAAATTCTAACGTAAATTCAGACTTTCACTAGTTCCTGGACAATTCAAATGCCCCCAAATACTTTAACTCCATTAACTACCCCAAAAATTTATATGCCACTGTTAAAGTGCATTTTAATTCCATATATTTATTCTTCCCTCATGACATTTTATAGTTACTATTTATTTATATATATCCACATATTTAGCCTTTTCATTTTGTCTACATTCCCAACCTTAACTATCAAATCACTTTACATTCTCCCTTAGTATAGATCTGCCAGTGACACAACCTCCTAGATTTTCTCTACAAATATTCCCATTGTGCCTTCATTTTTTTAATTTTTTAGGATATTCTCACTGTTACAGAATTCTAAGTCATCACTTTTTTCCAGTGCTTTTACTATATCATTCATTTACTACTAGCTTCCACTGTCATTTTTGAAAAGACTATTGTCAACCTCTGCTCTTCTTTCTCTGCCTATTCTTAGGACTTTCTCACTGTCTTCTGTTTTCAGCAGTTGAACACTACAAACAACTTTATTATATTTATTCTTCTTCAGGTTCATAGTGCTTCTTTAATATGTGACTTGATATCTTTCATTAGTTTTGGGAAGCTCTCAGCCATTGTCTCTTAGAATATTGCTTCTGCCCAATGACACATGTTACATCTTCTGTCATTATCTCTTTTTTTCCCCTCTTATCCCCATGTCCTTCTTTTATACCCTATGCTTTATTTTGAATATTTTCTTTTGACTGATATTACAGTTTTTCGTTCTCTCTTTCCCTGTGTCTATTCACTGTTAATCCATTCACCAAGTTCTTAATTTTCACTGTATTTTAAGTTCTAAAATACCTGTGTATGTATGAATGTATGTATGAATATATATGTTTGATACCCCACATTCTCAATCTTTCCTTTTATTTCTTATCATATATCAATATATCATGGTTATTTGAAAATTCATAAATGATAATGAATTATCATTAAATATTTTTATTTATTAATAAATAAATTTTTAATTATTTATTTAATAATAAATAAATAATTATTAAATAAATAATGATTATTTTTATAATTTAAAATATATTAATATTTATTTTTAAAATAAATATAATTATTTAAATAAAATAATAAATAATAATTAAAATAAAAATAAATAATTTAATAATAATTAAATAAAATTCATAAATGAAATGATATTCCTGTCACATATGTGACAGGAATACAACACAGACCAAAATGATCCAGATTCATTATCTGGATCTCTCTGGTCTGTTTATATTATATATTGTTTCTCTTAATTTCTTATCACATTATATTTTCATAGGCTTGGTTACTTTTGCCTGAGTACAGAACACAGTATATAAAAAATTACTGTAGTAATTTCAGGATCAGGAATATAATGTTTCCTCAAGAGAGGATTTATATTTGCTTTTGAAAGACGGCTACAAACATAAGCATTCCCAGTCCTCTTATTCCAACAGGAAACTGAGGGGGTATATAGCTCAGTGGAAGAGCATTTGACTGCAATAGGAAACTGAGATGATTCGAAGTTGGGTTTTAGTCCCTGCAAGTAAGTATAAAATCAGCTTAATCTTAACCCCAGTTGAAAAGCTAGTATTTTTCCAGAGTTCTCATTCTTCTGCAGTCCCTGAACTCATATATCCCCCTCCCCACCCCCCAGTGTTGTGAGACTGCCAGGAGCTATGTCAGGCTTCTCAGCCTCTGGGTAACCTCTTCTAGGATTCCAATGGTCTGCCACTGGGGAACACTGCTCCAAATGCTGCCCTTCCCTATCTAGGTTTCATTACTCTCCCAGGTCTTGGCCCTATTAGTTTTCACTGTCTTATCAGCTCCACTATGCCTTTCAATAGATGTTTGTCACACTTTTTCCAGCTTTTCTAGTTGTTCTCAGTGTGTTCTCAGTGGGATGGTTGTCCAAATTACGCAGCCCTCTTTTACAGAAAGCAAAACTCTGGACAGGAAAATGTTTTTAATGCATCACTAATGTTAATTACAGTTCCCTCACACCACCTAAGCTACTTGTGCCATCCTTACATATTCTCAACTCCTTTGTCATCCACCCCTCAACTACAACAACAAAATCACAGTCCAGGTCTTGGATAAAAGAAAAGTTTAAAAATCAATGATAATCTTTACTTTTGTCAGCAACTTCATATATTGTTAAATTTCATGTAATGTGACAGCTTTACTGTGTATCATACTTTACACATGATGATAATGATGTTCCAAGAATGGAATTAATTTCCAAGGCTATAAAACTAAAGCACAGACCAAATTTGAACCCTGATCTCTCTGACTTCATGTTCGGACCCCATGTCACTAGATAACAAAAGCTCCTAAAAGGATAGTGACCACCTAGATAGGAGCATGGTGAGGAGGTAGAAGCAAAATGTCTCATTCTCTCAGAATCAGGAACACAAAACCCGTGGAAAAAGCCCCTGGAAGAAACAAGACAACTTCTTAAATGAAATAAATTCAAAAAACGCAGAGAGTATCATCCAGCTTCTCCCCCTGCCTAAACAGAACTTTCCTTGCTGCACCTGGCTAAACAGTTTCAGGGGCTTCCTGATGAATCATTTCATTAATGGAACCAATTAAATATCTAACAATCTCCCTTTTCTTAGGAAGCCAGATCCTGGTGCAGGATGAATTACTCTTAGAGGTAAACCATGGAGAACCTTGATCTTGTGAGATTAAGATCCTCTGAATACCCCAGCTCTTTGCTTAAATAAGACTTTGTCTATTTCCAGATATCTTTATACTCGGTTCTTTGATCACATACTATATATTAGACATGTGTGACAGGAATACAACACAGACCAAAATAGACAAAGTTAGTGTTCTCATAGAATTTATAGTTTAGTAGAGAAGAGAGGTTTCACAAATCCTCATGTCCATTGTATGCTGGTGAATGTTTTAAAACCAGCTCTCTGGGGGGAAAAGGGTGGAGTGAACACTGATTTGTAGCATTTGCCCATTTCTTTGATGGAAAAATTTGCACCATGACTGATTTCAGGCTACTAAGGTGAGGTCACTAAACATGAAATTGGGAAGAGTGGTACGCAGTCAGCTCTCCTAAGACAGTATGAGACCACTCCAGTGTACCGGAGACCATAATAAATGGAAATGAGATATGTGTTCTAAAGCAAAATAGCCTCATTCTACAAGATACAGAACAAGGGAACCAAACCCAGCCTACAATTTTGTGACATGCATCTTTGAGGCAGTGATACTTGGCGCTGAGATGCGAGGGATGACTGGTGTTCAGCAGGGAGAAAGTGAAGAGGGGAGATAACCTATGCAAAGCACACACAGCCCACCTTCCACCATGAGTGGGGTGGAAAGGGAAAGCACCACATGAGGATTTATGAGATCTGTCTCCATTCTAACCCAGTCTGATCTGTTTCCTGCCTGATCAGTCCTTTAGTTTCCCACCACTGGTCAAAGCCAGAGAATGTTTAACCCCACACACAACAAATTCACTTGAAAGCACTGAGGAGGATATTCCTCCCATCGTGGGAGCATAATTGTGGGTCTAGCAGCCTCCCTCCCCACTATTTGCATCAAGTTGACTGAAGGCAAGAGAGTCTGGATTTCAAGGCCCTGGCAGCTTTGTTCAGCAATTCTCTGCCAATGACACAGCTCTTCCCCTAAAGTTTAAGATACATTTCCTTATTAAACTTTAAAAAATGAGAAAAATCATACAAATGGAGAGAGGGAGGGAGAAGAGAACAGAAAATGATTGCACAATGAAATAAATGTGCTACTTGAGAAAATTATAAGTGCCTAAAAACAGGAGTTTATAATGAAAGTGCCTTCTCAAGCATAACTATAGCATCACTATTCCGATATGAAAATACAATAAACTGTCCTATTAAATCTAAGGAGTTAGATTTAATAAGATGGGTGGTATATTAAATAAATGCCAACTGATTATTAAAGATCTTTTTATTGAGGATTTACAACTATGTCATCAAATAACTGAACAGTATTCAGGTATAATAAGACCCATATGAGAAACTTAATTTAAAGTAGTGCAAACAACCAAAAACACTATTACAAACAGACCATGAAAACTTGGAAAATAGATAAGAGGCAAAAAACAGCCCATCAAATTATTGTCAATAGTGGGGGCTGAAGCGATGAGGGAGGACAAAATATCATTTACATATGAGTCGACTAAGTAGCTATTCAAAAGCAGTATAGCTTGACAGAATGGCACACTGCATAGGTAGATGTGCCCTCCTCTGGGAGCTGAATGGTTCTCCCTTTTCTTTTCTGTAGAAAGAAAATTAACTTCTTAAATGTGCATTTTCTGTTGTAAAGAAATCCTGGGTTTCTTAGAAAATCTTTCTGTCTTCCAAAGTGAAATCGAGCTTCAAGAGGAAAAGGATCTTGTGTCTCTACTCAGAGACTTATAATGCTGCTGAGGGGTTGGGAGAGGAACAGGGGAGGGCTCAGGAAGGGAGACAGGGAGAGGGGGAGAGAGAAGGAGGGAGGGGGAGGAGGAGGAGAGAGCTGGAGAGGTGGTGAGAAGGGGAGGGAAGGGAAAGAGAGACACTTGCCTAAGAATCAGAAACAGTTCTCTTCCTGGGTTTATGCCTCACACACTGTGGGACATCAAATAAGCTCTTCCCAAAATTTAGGCTTCATCAGCTTCCCCATAAGTCAAATTAAAGAGTTAAGCTACGAGATTTCTTTGTTCTACTCTCAAGACTAGTCCTTAGGTCCTCTGCTAAAGTGCTGGGGAACAGAAGAAAAACCTTCTCAGAGACTAATAAAACTCTCATGGAGCATGAGAGAGGGAGACTGAGACTCAGAGAAAGAGAGAGATGGGGGAGGGAGAAGAACGCTTCCTGAGCAGTAACAGAGCATGTTGGTTCTGTGGTCCTTTCAAAACCCTTACCCTCCAGCCTCCCCACCAGCTGGGCGAGGAAAACTGCAGGGAGGAGGCAGCTGAGCTCTGGACTCGCAGGGCAGCTTACCCATGAGCAGGCTGGTTGCGGGTGAAGGTGAGGAGTCTCCCAGCTCAGCGCCAGCCTGGTGTGGGGGGTGGTAATTTTTATGCACATGCAGGACATTCCAAGCCAGGAAGCACGGACAAGTGGCTGGGGCAACGGATGAGTCTACAGCTTCACAAATGGGCCCTCACTCGCCTCTGGCCCACAGCAGGAGAAGAGGACGCTACAGAGAGTAAGCAAAAAAGGGCCCAAAAAATTGCACTCTTGACAAATGACTCCATTTCTAGTAGAGAGTCAGACGCCTTATCCTTAGTCACAAGTGACATCTAATTTGGCCCAAAAATACTAACCTTTACATCTTTGGGACTTGAGGCTTTAGGTTAAGACACGTGGCTGTCTGTCATAAATCTGGTCTCCTTCAGGCCCTGTCACAGACCCTGGACCGCTACCCAGGAGCAACACGGCTGCTTCCGTTTCCTCCCAAAAGGGTTCGGTGAGAATAAAGACATTATCTTTAAAACATACAAAGCAGTCCCTCAGCAAAGGTAGAAAAGAAGTCATCAAAGTTATGAAGGGGGGAAACTACCAAAAGAAAATTGAGGAGAAGGGGGAACTGTGTATTCCTCTCTCTCCATCTCCCCAGTATTTCACCGGCCAGGATCACAGGGGTTCTATACTACAGAGGGACATCCGTCAACACTAATCAATACATGCAGTGTTAGTCATGGATGATAAATTTGAAAGGGATTATAACTGTAAACAGTGATCAATAGAGACTTGCTCGAGGAGACAGAGAGGAAAAAACAACCTTAAAACGTTACATGGTTAATAAAGCGGGGGGGAGGGTCAGTCTTAAACAAAATTCCAAGAGGCCTACAATGTTCTACCTCCTTCTCTTACGGGAGGCAGGATGGAAGGGGGAGTGGATAAAGAATCCTCCCCCAGAGTTTTTCACAAGGCAATTGCCACTAAAAGGGTGCATTATTAATTTACAGCATATCTGCTGATCCTTCTGGTTGGAAGGCACATTCTCCATTAGCATTTGGTTGAAGATTTGTTCCTGGATCCGAGCTGGCATCACTCAAAGCCCCCAGAGTATAGCTTGCCCTTTCCCTACATCGCCCTCCGCCCCCTCTCCTCCCTCCTGTCTCTTCTCTTCTCCCCTCCTCTGATTTCACCCCCGGCACATGACTGAGCAATGCATTCACAAGCGTGACATCCCTCTCTGCAAACAAATATATCCTGAATCCAAGCAAAAAGGAAAAAAAATGCTGGGAGCCTCCACTGCTCACCCATAGATGAATGGAACTATCTGTCTTGTCACTGGGGGTCGGAGCGAGAGGTTACCCTGAGTCTATACCTTAACTTCTCTGCTGACGTCTGCAAGCAACTTCCTTAAAAATAAAACAAAATAAAGAGTGAAAAAAAGAATCCTGCCACATCAAGCACTTAGCCGGTCCCTCTAGAACCCTCCCAGATTGTGTCTTCCCACCACCTTTGGAGTCACAGCTCCAGGCCTGACATATAAATTTTTTTTCCACTGACCTTTTAGTGTCCTTTCTGCCAGAGTGTGTAAACCATAAGCTGATATATGAAGGCAATTTTTAGTGGTGCCACTTGTATCTGAGTGATTGCACACACTTTACGTTTCTGGCCTGCCACCCCTTCCACCTTTCGAAGATCTCTCTATTTTCTTTTAAGGGAACTGCAACAAAGGTGAAAGCAAGTTTAACTGCTTCAAGACTTTGATGGCCAGAGGCACCTGTTTGGGAGGTTCGTAACTAACCAGGGTCCATCTTCAAAGCTGGAATTTGTCTTTGCTGCTCTGGGGATCAGCAGGACAGGAGTAATGGGGACGAGAGGTTAAAGTGGCACTTCTCCCCGCCATCCCCCCAGTAACAACCAAAACACACAGATCTCAAAGCTAAAGCCTTGTTGAAGACTCAGAGGACACGCTATGATTGTCTCCATCAATTCTAAGAGCCAGGCCCCTGGGGGTGGAGGAGTAAGTGGGTGTAAAGCCAGAGAAGATACCTAGCTGGCAGAATCACCACCCTGCCATTGTCCCGTCACCCCTTCAAAAGTCTAGGCTGCTGTTTTTCCTCAGCAGAGCCACAGGGTCAGTCCTGCTGGGCTTTGAGACGTGCCTTGGCCTTGGAAGGGAGACAATAAGAAACACAAGAAGAGCAGCATTTACTCTTCTTATTCCAGGCTGGAAAGAAAGCTCCAGAAAAGCATAGCATCCACCACCACAACCTCCATGACAGTACATGTTCTTGTCCTTGTGGTAGCTCACATGGGACCAGACATCAAAGTCTGAAGTCAGGAGGGCCCTATCGGGTGATGTGAAGTACCGTGCTGAGGGAGAAAGTATGAAAAAGAGTAGGCCTGAGTTGGATGAAGCTAATCTGGTCTACTAATATCCTCCACAGAGGAGCAGCACTGATGAATAAAACCTGCAATGGGAATGTGGCTCCTAGAAGACCAACTTCAAGACCACTCCCACCAACCGTGCCACGTTGCCCTTCCATTGGCAACCCTGGAGGATCAGAACTCAATTTCATTAAGTGTCCCAGTGGGTCCCTTTCACTGGAGCATGGCTCAAGAAGCCTTGATAAGAACGCCCTACTCACCTCAAGTAAGACCCACGGTCACTCTCAACCACTAGGCCCCAATTATCTCAAGAGATTATGACTATCTAGGTAGCCAGTGAAGATGACCTTCACTGAAAGACCTAAAGATGATCTTAAAAAACCTTCACTGGGCTCCTCACCTCTAAGGCCATGGCCTTGCCAGAATGTCTAATAATAACATTCTGAGGTTTTAAAACTTTTTTTTAAAACATTTAAGCAAATTCTAGTTTACTTTTCTCACTCAGTAGATTTGAATGTGAGTAAGAAAGAAAGCAAAGAAATATAGCTACTATCTGGGAATTGCCAAATCTGAAGACTATCTGATCTGGGTCACGGTCTGTAAGAGAAAAAGGTTACTGAGACACTCTGAAGCACTGTGGCCACTATAAATTATTATACAGCTGTGCCTCCTCCACAAAATTCTTGGGGAGGCACTCAAAATTTGGACATGTGTTTAGAACTGTTTCAAGTATGTGAAAATCATGTTCACATATGTGGCGGCTGAGAAAAGGATGAGAAGTTAGGGACTGACTGTTGGCCAGAGGAGTAGAAGATAAGGGGATGCAGGAAGATGCAGGCAAATGGTCAGTAGGCACGTGGCCCATGTCAGACCTTGCAGAGAGGAGCAGCTCCACAGATAGACCCATCCAGCTTCCTTTGCCAGGACGCTAGCCTGGGCACCCAACTCAGAAAAAGTAACCAAGTTCTACTATAGGGCCACCTAGTGGGGACCACAGAGGTGGAAGGCCCAAAACATTCCACAGAAAAGGAGTGCTAGAAGCCACGGCCTCCCTCTGCTTCTGGGCCAAAACACCATCTTGACTGAGGATTCTGGCTCCAAGGGCTGTTGGGAGCATGGTCAGTGGCATCCATGGTTGCCAAGCACCAAGAACTCCAGGGTGGTGAAGTGCTACTGAGGATTCCACCTTGTGCAACCTCTTAAAAAGTATAACAAGGCTTTGAGAGGCACTTCAGCGGAGACTCCAAGGAAATAACAATGATGGCAGCCCCAGGTATGGACTTAGGGTGCAATTTCAGTATGAGTATTCTGGATTAGCCCTGCCTCGGGCCTGACCTGGGAATGACTCTGGTGGGCAGCTTTGGGGTTGGCTAAGCTAAATTCCAGGGAATAAGAACCTTTGTGTGTCAAATGCAGAGCTGAAGCAGCTAGAAACCAGTGCTAAAGAAAAAGGAGCCTAATGCTCATCTCAATAAAGACAGGTGATGGATTTGCAACCCTAGGAGGAACCACTGAGGGACAGACTCCAACAGAGAATATTCATTAAGCAATTGAGCAGTCACTGAGCCAAAAAATTATATATATTACCTCAATTAAACTTAAAACACTGTAGTATTTTAACTCCATTTTATAGACAAGTAAATTGAGGCTCAGAGAGCCTAAGTCAATTATCTAGTAAGTGTCAAGAGCCCAGAGGTATCAATCTCCAAAGCCATTGCTCTTTCCTACACCATATGCCACTTCTCAGTGATCTGCCTTATTTAGCCTTTCTCAACAGAATGGATGGGACCCAGAGACTGGAAAGGAAAAATGATGTTCTGTTCCCTTGAATTCTGGACCCAAACAACTTTTGGACTATTATGAATGCTATGCTATTGCCAGAGTGGCCAATGGTAAAGATCAAGATTGAGGAAAGTCAAGAAACTGAAAGACATTTTTAGAAGATGGATTAACAGGCAAACTCCACCAAAACTATTTGTGGAGGACACAGCCTTTGACTGAGTTATTTATGCCATTCTCATGCTCCTATCTTCAAAGTGATGGCTTTGTGCTCTTACTCTTCACTGGGTAATGAATCTCAAAGTTCTTCCTGGCCCAACTCATTTGGCAGAAGAGGATGGAGGAAGGAGGAAGATACTGCTCACAGAAGGGCTAACCTCAGAAAAATTCAGAGGCTGTGTTCTCAGTGGCACGAGGGAAGGTGCCCCATTCCACTGCTTCCCAGAGAATCCCAGAGGCTTGCTCTGGGCACTTTTCACAAATTGAGTGACAAGAGGATAATGCAAACAGGGGTTAAAAAGTCCCTTGTCCCAGAAGCAAAACCTTGCCTTACAACTCAAAAGGGACAATTCAGCAAAGACTTCCTATTCCAAAAGTCAGTTCATGCGTTCACTCCCTTGTTCATTCATGAAATATTGACTGAGCCCCTTCTCTATGAAGGGCACCATGCTAGGACTAAAACAAACTTTGCCTACCTATGAAAAACCCACAGCTAATGTCATCCTCAATGAGGAATAACGGGAAGCATCTCCTCTACAGTCAGGAACAAGACAGGAGACATCCACTTTCACTACTTGTATCCATCATAGTACTGGAAGTCCTAGCCACAGCAATCAGACAGCAAAAAGAAATAAAAGGCATCCAAATCAGTAAGGAAGAAGTCAAACTTTCACTCTTTGCAGATACATGATACTCTAAAGAGAAAACCTGAAAGACTACCAAAAAACTGCTAAAAGTGATAAATTCAGTAAAGTGGCAGAATACTAAATCAACATACAGAAATCCATTGCATTTCTATACACTAATAACGAAGAAGCCAAAAAAGAAAATAAAGAATCAATCCCATTACAAGTCACCAAAAACATTAAGATACCCAGGGATAAACCCAATCAAAGAGGCGAAAGACCTGTACTCTGAAAACTATAAGACACTGATGAAAGAAAATGAAGATAACACAAAGAAATGTAAAAATATTCCATGCTCATGGATTGGAAGAATAAATATTGTTAAAATGTCTATACTACCTCAAGCAATCTACACATTTAGTGCAATCCTTATCCAAATACCATGAGGACTTTTCACAGAGCTAGAACAAGCAGTCCTAAAACTTGCATGGAACCACAAAAGACCCTGAATAGCCAAAGCAATCTTGAAAAAGAAAAGCCAAGCTGGAGGCATCACAATTCCAGATTTCAAGTTATATTACAAAGTTGTAGTCATCAAGATAGTATGGTACTGGCACAAAAAGAGACACATAGATCAATAGATCAGAAGAGACAACCGAGAGATGAACCCACAATTATATGGCTAATTAATCTTCAACAAAACAGAAAAGAATATCAATGGAAACAAGACAGTTTCTTCAACAAATCGTGTTGAGAAAACTGGACAGCCACATGCCAAAGAATGAAACTAGACCACTGTCTTACACCACACACAGAAACAAATTCAAAATTGATTAAAGATCTAAAATATGAGACCTGAACCATACTTAGCAACTTCTTTCTAGACAGATCCCCTGAGGCAAGAAGCAAAAATAAACTAACGGCATTACATGAGAATAAAAAGCTTCTGCACAGTGAAGCAAACAATTAACACAAGTAAAAGGCAACCTACGGAATGGGAGAAGACATTTGCAAATGACATATCTGATAAAGGGTTAGAGTCCAAAATATATAAAGCATTTATAAAACTCATCATTCAAAAAATGAATAATCCAATTAAAAAATGGGCAAAAGACATGAATAGACATTTTTCCAAAGATATACAAATGCCTAAGAAACAAATAGATGCTCGACATCACTCATCAGGGAAATGCAAATCAAAACCACAATGAGATTATTACCTCATACCTGTCAGAATGGCTAAAATCAACACCACTAGCAACAACAGGGGTGGTAAGGATGTGTAGAACAGGAAACTGTCTCGCTATTGAGACAGTTGATGGGAATACATACTGTTACAACCACTCTGGGAAATAGTATGGAGTTAAAAATAGGGGCGCCTGGGTGGCTCAGTGGGTTAAAGCCTCTGCTTTCAGCTCAGGTCATGATCTCAGGGTCCTGGGATCGAGCCCCGCATCAGGCTCTCTGCTCAGCAGGGAGCCTGCTTTCCCCTCTCTCTCTGCCTGCCCCTCTGCCTGCTTGTGATCTCTCTCTCTCAAATAAATAAAATCTTTAAAAAAAAAAAAAAAAGAGTTAAAAATAGACCTACCCTATGACCCAGCAAATGCACTACTGGGTATCTACTCAATACAAAAATACTAATTCAAAAGGATATATGCACCATGATGTTTATAGCAGCATTATCTGCAATAGGCATATTACAGAGAACCCAAGGGTCCATCAACTGATAAATGGATAAAGAAGAAGTGGTACAAACATACAATGGAATATTATTCAGCCAGAAAAAAAAAATGAAATCTTGCCATTTGCAATGCCATGAATAGAGCTAGAGAGTATTATGCTAAGTGAAGTCAGTCAGTCAGAGAAAGACAAACACCATATGATTTCATTCATATGTGCTGTTTAAAAAACAAAACAAACAAGCAAAGGGAAAAGAGAGAGAGAGGCAAAACAAGAAACAGACTCTTAATTCTAGAAAACAAACTGATGGTTACCAAAGGGGAGATGGGTGGGAGGATGAGTGAAATAGGTGATGGGGATTAAGGAGGACTTGTCTCTGATGAGCATATGAAGAGCACGGGGTGATGTATGGAAGTGCTGAATCACTATATCATACACCTGAAAGTAATATTACACTGTATGTTCCCTAATTAGAACTTACATAACATTAAAAAAATTCAAAAAATTAAAAAATAAAACAAACCTGGCCTCTATCCCATGGAGCTGACAGTTGCATAGGGCAGTGAGACACAGCACAGAACCACACAAGGCAACATGAAACTGCTCCTGTGAAGTGCGACAGGAGGGGCACAGGATGCAATGAGAGCTCACCATAAGGGGATGTGACTGAATCGGGGAGGGGGGACTCCCTGATGGGTGAACAGAGAGTTGAGGTTGAGGAGGAGACATCTGGGTGAATGGGAATATGGAGAGAGTTCCAAGTAGAAGAAATTGCATATGCAAAGTCTCTGATGGAGGGAGCGGAGGGAGGCGCATGGTAAGGATACTGTGTAGCTGGGAGGCAGACAAAGGAGGATACCTGAGACAAGACTGGAGATACATGCCGGACATGGGGAATATTAAAGATTGAGGTCTTGGGGCACCTGGGTGGCTCAGTGGGTTAAAGCCTCTGCTTTCAGCTCAGGTCATGATCTCAAGGTCCTGGGATCGAGCCCCGCATCAGGCTCTCTGCTCAGCGAGGAGCCTGCTTCCCCCTCTCTCTCTGCCTGCCTCTCAGCCTACTTGTGATCTCTGTCAAATAAATAATAAAAGTAAAATCTTAAAAAAAAAAGATTGAGGTCTTAACTCAAATCAATGGAAGCCACTGAAGAGTTTTCAGCTGGTGAAGAAAGTGATGTAATAGGACTGCAGCTCAAAAACATCATGATGGTTTATGTGAAGAATGAATTTAAATGAGACAAGAATGAAAAAGGAGAAGACCCTGTAAGGAGGCCTTTGCCAGATCTTGCAAGATTATGGTGGTTTGGACCAGCATATTCAGATGCAGAGAGAGCCAAGTTATTTGGGAGGTAATTCAACAGATCTAGGTAATGAGCTGATTAAGGGAGATTAGGGAGGTGAAAGTAACAAAGATAACTTGTAGTTCTATAGTCAGTGTGGCAAATAATTTCTCCTAGAGAGCAGAATTATGAATCCCTTCTGTCAGAGATACCTGAATTACTTCAGAGAGAAAGCACCAATGCTGCCGGGGGAGCCAGGGAAGGATCAAAGGGATGTCTCAGAGACCTATATGGATCCATAGATCCACACACAGCTTGTTTCTCCTCCCTCTCCCTCTCCATCATTGGTGCACGTCAGGATCCTTGGCACCAGGTGGATACTCCATCTTAAGGGGAAAAAAGAAATCAGAAGACCAGCTCCACCAAGAATTATAGGTTTGCCCTTCAACCGGTCTCATGACCTCTCTGCTCTTCAACTTCAGGTAAATGAACTGGGTTCATGGTGTACAGTGCTTCTTGGAAACCTAAATTTCTGGTGCATCTACATGGCCATTTGGGGTTTGCACCACAACATATACCCCTCTCCACTTCATTCCATCCCAAACTATCACCCTTATTACTCTTTTTGGTATATTTACTTGGTGGGCTGTTGTAGCTTTCCTTTGGGGAGAAAAAAAAAGTCTTCTTCCACAAAACAAAGGTTTGAAATCCACTGAATTACCCACCTCTAAGACAGGCCTCAGATTTCTGAATAGAATAAAAATTCTATTTTCTGTGTCCTAAATGAAAAGGACAATAAACTTCTGGAAGGTGAACCTCCTAGATGCTGGCTCTCCACCACAGGGAATCAAAAAACCACCACCAGGTTTGAAGCAGCTGCTATAGCATGAGTCCCCTTGAGGAAAAACTCCCTACTATCTCTGCTTTCCATGACCTTCCAGCTACCACCAAAACTCACCCTCATGAGGGTCCATGGTGAGGCAAAGGAAATAACATGAACTAGAGTCTTCTGCCCCTCCCTCCCATGACGAACTGTCCTGTCTCCCCAGCATCTCCAGCTTTTAAGAGAAAGGTTTCATTACTGAGAGCAGCCAGGAGTCAGAGTGGCTCCTGACTGATATGTCAGTCAGATGAAGAGCTCTTATGGCAGAAACTGTCTTTTCTTCATTAAGTTTGAAAACATGCCCAGGGCTAGTCCATGATAGGGTCATCAATAAATGGAAATATACTGATAGATCCAAATTTATGCTAGACTTAATCCCGTTCGCACTCACCTCAGTCTGTGGTCTGAAGAGAAAGGGAAAAAGGAGACATCAGTTCTGGTGTGAGGCTCTCCTCCAGATGGGCCAGCCTTCCAATTTGTGGGATAGAAAGGTCTTCCATTAAACACAGAGGTCTTCCACCTCTGATTTTTTTTCTAGGACCATCAGGGGAACTGGTTCTCAGGAGGAGATGCTGGCAGAGCTCTGAGTATGTCACCAATGAGTCAGTCATGAACAATCAGCCCCCAGGGACTTTAGGAAGGTTGAAGGTGGTAGGGATTGGGTCTATCAAACTACCCGAATATCTCTGCAAGACTGCAGGACATTGCTAAAGGGCTAGCATATAATGGAGAAAGGAAATAAGGAAAGAAAACCACCACTCAGGAAACCTAAGCAAGATATATCCCTTAACCTGCCTTACGAAATAAGATTAAAGAGAGCTCTACTTTCTGCCATCAAAACCAAGAGAATAAGAGAGACCAAAAATAAAAACAATTTTAAAAAGAGCAAGCACCAAGGGGCACCTCGGTGGCTCAGTCGTTAAGCGTCTGCCTTCGGCTCTGGTCATGATCCCAGCGTCCTGGAATCGAGCCCCGCATAGGGCTCCCTGCTCGGCAGGAAGCCTGCTTCTCCCGCTACTATCCCCTCTGCTTGTGTTCC
>CM053610.1:64896644-64921644 GCA_028646535.1 Procyon lotor
AAGCATAATCCTGGATGTATTGTCCCTGAGGGTGTTTCTAGATGAGATTAACATTTGAATAGGTAGACTGCCCTCCCTAATGTGGGTGGGCCTTATCCAATCAATTGAAGACTGAAATAGAACAAAAAGTTTAATAAGATAGAATTCTTCCAGCCTTCTGCTAAAGTTAAGACCTTGGTTGTTTCCTTCAGACCAACTGAAAAGTTTGCTCTTGGTCCTGCGGGGTTTCACAAAGAAACTTATACCACCGGCTCTCCTGGTCCTCAGTCCTTCTGACTCAGGATGCAGCTGCATTAGCTGGGTCTTCAGATTGCCAACTGCTCATCTTGGGACCTCTCAGAGTCCATAATCATGTGAGCCAATTCTTTATAATATATATAATATATATTTTATTTATTTCATAATTCACTTTATGTAATTATATAATAGATTAGTAATAGATTTACTTTATGTATTATATAATAGATTAATACTAAGTATTAATGTTGCTATATTTTAATGTATTTACTATGATATATTTATTTTTATTTATACTAGATTTTATTACATTTATTTATAAATAAATTTATTTATGTATTATAAAACCTGCTGGTTCTGTTTCTCTGGAGAACCTTGATTAAAAAGGGTCATGTACCAGACCTAGACAAGAGTAATCTTTGCTCTAGGCCTCATAATGCAGAGAAGACTACCTATCCCAAGCAAACAAAGTAAATATACATTTTTTCAAGAAGACACTGGCATCTCTTTCGAGACCCAGAATTCATTGTTGCCACAGCAGAATCAGTAACCCTGAACATCCAGTCCCATGATCAGCACTGTTTAGGCCCCAGGAAAATCTCCACATCATTCTCCCTGTACTCTCAAAACAGAAAGCAGCTGTGTTTGAATGCCATGAACATTTAGGGTTGCACTACTGTTGACATTGATAGAGCTACTACTTCAGAATGTCAAAAAATTGAGCATGAGAATTACTTGGCTGAAAGAATAACATATAACCATATGAGTTATCTTGTCAAATCTTTCCTCTTAGATAGCTTGAATTCAATAGATTCTTGCATAACTTTGGTTTCCCAGCAGGGCGGAGCATTCTTTACATGCTTTTCTTTGTGTCCCAATTCATGACTTCACAAGTACTTATGAATAAGCATGGTATTCACAAGAGTTGCACAGTGTGACTAGGGAACACTTTATAATATTCAACAATGCGCACTGCCTTTAAATTTCTGTATTTCTATAAATTTAGGTGTAACATTCATGAAGCACGATACTGAATCTTTAGTTCAGCAAATAGATGGACATTAAATGCTAAAATTAAGAATTATTTTATATTCTTAAAAATAAGATTTAATGACATTTTCAAAAATTAAATTTCAAATGTCAGTTTTATTTATATAACTTCTCTTTAAAATCTTTTTTTTTTTTTTTTAAGATTTTATTTATTTGACAGAGAGAAACACAGTGAGAGAGGGAACACAAGCAGAGGGAATGGTAGCAGGAGAAGCAGGCTTCCCTCAGAGCAGGGAGCCCGATGCGGGGCTCGATCCCGGGACCCTGGGATCATGACCTGAGCCGAAGGCAGACGCTTAACGTCTGAGCCACCCAGGCGCCCCTCTCTTTAAAATCTTAATGCCATTAATTGTAGTTTACATTTTGTATTTTATTGTAATAATATTTTCAAATGTTTTAGAAAAAAGTAACTTTTAAAAAGCATACATAAATATAATTTCAAGTTTTCAGTTCATGTTTAATGTGCATTATTTTTATGAAAAAGATTTTCATTTGTACACTTTTATTACAATTACAGTTCTTATTTCTCAGACTACTACTGTTAATAGAAAACCAAATGTCTGAAAATCTTGATTATCGTCCTGTAGGTGGTGATTTTGTTAAACCTAAAGAAAACAAAATACATATATGGCTTTATTACTTAGCCAACATCATCAACCATAGAAATGACTGAAATGACTGAGATATGCACAGTAAACAATTATAAATTCTGTCATCTTTGATTTTCTGCCAAGCTTCAGTCATATAACAAGAACAACTTTAAACAGTTGTCAGTTTCACCATTATGAAAGTATAATTGTCAAGGTGGAAAGATAGACATATTTTATGTAATAGTCCACTAATATGATTTATAACTATAAAATATTTAGACATATGTTACATGGCCCTCCATTTTCACTCTTGCCTTAGATCCCAAAAATATGAGGAGTAAGGCTATGGCCATATTCCCAATACATCTAGGTTGCCAGGTAAGTAACCTTCAAGGCTAAGGTGTGACTTATATACATATGACCACACAAATGACATTTGTTTTGGTTTTTTTAAGTTCAAGAAGAGACATACTGAATCTGGAGGTCATGAAAATATGGGGAAAATTCAGGTAATCAGCTAGTACTTGAAGCATCAATTATGAACAGGTGAGAGAGAGGATGCCAGATATTCACCATTGAGGCTGCTATCTTCTTGACTCCTCAGGCTGCCTCTGTGTGATACAACACAGGGTTAGCATTATAAGCCTTCCCCACCAACCTGCTACAGTGGCTACAATTGCCAAGAGTCTCTGATTGAGTCATGGTAAACTTTAGGACTCCACTCAAAATACAAATGTCCATGGTAGATAGCACAATAAAGCATTCTTGGCCACTAAGTCCTCATGTTTATTTGTCCATTGGAATAGAGTTCACTGGTTCCCTGGCAATGGATCCAGGACGGTGAGGAATGGGAACAGTTGGTGTCTTGGTGCTTGAAAAAGAAACACAAAAAGGGCAGGGGTTGGGGAGGTGGGTATGTGATGGGCCAAAGGGCTGAAAGGCGAATACTACCTACTTCATAATTACTCCTTGAGCTGGCCCACTTCCTTGTTCTTAATCACCCTATGTGGCTCTCTGGCAACCCAAATTTCCTGGATATGGCTGCATTTTTAGAAGGTTGGTGGGTCATCAAGAAAGAAAAGGGTGAGCCAGAAGGTACTCACAACCGTGAGTTGTCTTCTTCTCAGAGAAGTCACCAGATTCTAGTGCTTCTATGGCCTCCATCTCTGAGGATAAGCAGGCACACTACTATCAAGCACCTCCCTGTAGGTATGGTGCTTAACTCACCAAGAGCCCATTAGACCTGATTCACAGAGTATGGGAAGGAGACACATAGTACCTCTGAAAGAACACTGAAATGGGAATGAGATCTGAGTCTTCATCAACTAGATGTATGATTTTGAATGAGTGGCCATATTTCTTTCTGCCTCAGTTTCCTCACAAAAAAAGTGGAAAACAATGTTGCGAAAATCCATTCTAGCTTTAACATGCTGGAGAGGGTAACGGGGGAAAGCAGCAACAAAGGCTAGCGGGCAAAAATAACATCAGGCCGGTGTCCCATCCGGCCTGCCTGTTCAGGATGTACGGGCCAATGGGATAATGGGACACAGTGTAACCTTGCCACAGCCAGTCCCAGTTAACTAAAAGAAAGGGAAGTCATAATTTTTTGTGTGTTTTTGTTTTGTTTAATTCTACAGGAACTCCTTCTCCGGGGCTATGAATTAAGCCCAGTAGAACCTTTTCTTGGTAAGAGAGAAATAATTGACACATATCATTATATTAGTTTCAGGGCCACATAATGATTCAATATTGCAATAGACTGCAAAATGATCACCACAGTTAAGTCTAGTTAGCTAACATTCATCACCAGACATAGTTACAAATTTTTTCCTTGTAATGACAACTTCTCAGATGTCTCTTAGCAACTTTCAGAAGTGCGATACAATATTAACTATAGTCACTATGCTGTATATTATATCCCATGACTTAGTTTATAACTGGATGTTTGTACTCTTTGACCATTTTAACCCATTTCAGCCTTCCCCTACCTCCCACCTCTGGCAATACCAATCTGTTCTCTTTGAGTTCAATTTTGTGTACTGTAAAATGAGATTATACAGTATTCGTCTTTCTGACTTATTTTACTTAGCATAATACCTTCAAGGTTTATTCACGTTGTTGCAAATGGCAGAATTTCTTCTTTTTTCATGGCTGAATAATATTCCATTTTGTATTATACCCCCATCCACCAATGGACATTAAGGTCATTTCTATGTCTTGGCTACTGTAAATAATGCCACAATGAGCATGGGGTACAAATACCTTTTTGCGTTACTGTTTTTTTGATTCCTTCAGATAAATACTCAAAAGTGGAACTGCTGGATCATATCATAGTTCTATTTTTAATTTTTCGAGGAACCTCCGAATTATTTACGATAGTAGCTATACCAATTTGCACTGCCGCCAATAGTGCACCAGGACTTTCTGGTCTCTAAATCCTCACCAAAACTATTATCTTCTCTTTCTGATAACATCCATTCTAACAGGTGGAGGTGATACATCTCACTGTGGTTGTAATTTGTATATCCCTGATTAGTGATGTTGAATACCTTTTCATGCACCTACTGGCTATGTGTATGCCTTCTTTGGAAACATGTCTATTCACATCCTCTGTCACTTTTTAACTGGATTGTTTGGGGGCTTTGCTATTAAATTATATGAGTTTTTTTACATATTTTGAATATTAACCTCTTATCAGATATATAATTTCAAATATTTTCTCCCATTCCATAGATTGCCTCTTCATTTTGTTAATGATTTCCCTCGCTATGCAGAAGCTTTTTAGTTTCCTATAGTCCCATTTATTTATTTTTGCTTTTGTTCCCTTTACTTTTCGTTTCAAATCAAAAAAGAATCATCACTGAGACCAATGTCAAGGAGCTTAATGCTTTTATTTTCTTCTAGGATTTTCATGATTGCGGGTCTTACATTCAAGTACTTCATCCATTTTGAGTTAATTTTTGTGTGTGTTATAACACAGTGTCCAGTTTCATTCTTTTGCATTTGGCTGTCTGGTTTTCCCAATACCATGCATTGAAGAAACTGTCTCTTTTCCCATTGTATATTTTTGGCTCCTTTGTCATAAATTAATTGACCATATATATGCAGCTTTATTTCTGGGCTCTTTATTCTGTTCCATTCATCTATATGTCTATTTTTATGCCAATACCATACTGTTGATTACTATAGCTTTATAATATAGTTTGAAATCTGAAAGCATGATGCCTCCAGCTTTGTTCTTCCTTAAGACTGTTTTGGTCATTCAGGGTCTTTTGTAGGGAAGTCATACTGTTAACAAAATTATTTTTCACTATTTATCCAAGTGATTTGTATGTCCTTAAAACCTCTAGGATAAATAGGACAAAGCATCTAATAGAACTATGAACTCCTAACACCTCAGAAGAAAAGGTACCTCCTTTCTCCAATTTTGTCTCTGGTTTGACTCAGCCTCCTCTGACTACAATCAACCCCTATCAGAGAAGAGCTTTGATTCCTAGAGTCTTACCTAGGTGGCAGCCTCAGTATCTTTGCACCCTGGACATTTGACCACTTGATTTGGCCACTAAATTTGAGATATTAAAAAAGAGCCTTGGCCTCATTATCCCTCCTTTTTCCCATCTTTAGAGTACAAATAGAACCATCTGTTTTCTTTTCTGATACACAGAAAAGGGCTTGAGAATAAATGAAGTAACATAAGCAAAAGAAACTCTCATCCAATAGATATTGTTTGATCTAATAAGAGACTACCCCCAGTGCAGAGTAAGACATATGGATGAGTTTGGGAAGAAAGAATAGAATAGTGGAATGTTTGAAGGAGATAAAGAACAAGTCTTCAATAGGACCACTGAAATGACAGAGTAAACTCCCACTCCTGGCCAGAAATAGCCCTAGAAAGAAGCTTTAAGGTGAAATTTGTCATTTCCTATATATTTAGATGCCGTTACTTTTCTTCTTTGTGGTCCAGAGCTCTGCAGTTCCAACCACTCTTCCGTATGCTCACACTATAACCTGTGTTCTGAAGACAGCTGCTAGGAAAATGGTGTAATTTGTACACTAAATCACGGATGATTACTGTGAAGTAAACTTACCTGCCCTTTTAAAGTTACCTTCTTAAGGCACATCAGCTTAATTCAAAGTAGTGACCAACACTCGGGATTTCAGATACGGAAGATGGTATGCTGACAATGAGGGATGACTTTTGCTACCCCAACTCACATAATGTGTAGGATCACCCAATTCATCCATCAAAGGGTCATCTGTTCCTAAAGACATGCGGTCTGGGAAGAAAGATAGCTACAAAGGTCTGGCAAAACTGGATACTTTCAAAGCATAAGTGTGCACTTTACTTAATTTAATCTTTAGAACAACCAAGGAGGGTAAACATTCCTATTCGACAGAAGAAGCAATGGATGCTGGTAGGTAAGGCAGCATCTCCATGACATACTGGTCAGCACATGTGACACCTGGATGCAAACCCATGCCTGTTACACCTCAAAGACACTAACCACTATGCACAACACTTCGTAGAAGAGAACATGCCCTGAGAAACCAGACCCATATATATACACGAGCAGTCTCTGACAACTTTTTCTTAGAGGGCAAAGAGCTCTAAGAGCTGTTCTTGAGGTCTAAACTCTATGATACTACCCTTCCACTTGGGTTTTACCATCTGGATTTATGAACCAAAGACAGGGGAGGAAAGTTAGTTCACTCGATGCCTCTAAGAGGCATCAATGGGCCTATTTTTGAGAGGGTACCATACCAGGAGATAGAGGGGACATGGAAGGACGGGAAAGAGAAAAACTGCAGTTAGGAAGAACAAGAAAATACCAAGTGCAATTCTTCACCTCCAAAGCTTTTTTGAACAGTTCCCTCTCTCTTAGCAAAGCACAATCTAAAGCACAGAACTATCCCTTCTGAGAGCTTATTCTTGATAATGGCTCCATAGTACACCAGAGGGCCTTTAAATTTGGCAGTATCCTAGGTGATGCCCCTTGGTCCACCTCTCACCTATGCACGTGAGAGATAGAGATTAGTGTTCAGGTCATTTGAAAGACAGGCCCCTCAGCATCCAGAGTTGTTAAGTGCTTCATCTAAGGTCGCACAGCAAGTAACTAGAAAAACTGAGATTAAACCCAGATTTCCTGACTGCCAGAACCAGATTCTTTCTAATCACTCCTTCGGCTTCTTAAAAACTATATGGCTCTGCATTCCACTCCTATGTATTTACCCAACAGAAAATAAAATGTGTATTATCCTACACAAAGACTTGTACGCAAATGTTATGGTAGCTTTATTATATGGGCAAAATGGGGAGGGCCGCAAATAATCCGTCAAGAGATGAGTGAACAAACGTTTATACATAAAATATAATATGTCTCGGCAATCAGTAAGAACTACTAAACACAAACATGGATGAAGCTCAAAATAGTCATGCTGAATGAAGGTCAGTCAAAAAGGGCCCATGCCACCTGATTCCACTTACATAAAACTCTAGAAAATGCAAATTAATATCTATAGTGACAGAAAGCAGATCAGTGGCTATTTGGGGATGGCAGAGGGGACCAAAGGAACAAGAACAAAGGTTTACAAAGAGACACAAGAAAACCTTTTGAGGAATAAATACGTCCACCCTCTTCATTGTGGCACTGGTTTCACAAGTGTGTGTAATGATCAAAAGGAATCAAGTAGTACAATTTAAAAATATAGTTTATTGTATGTTAATCATACCTCAGTACAATTATTTTCTAAAAAAATACATGTCCCCACTTGGGCTTAGAACGGGCAATTCAACCATGTCTCACTTCACCCAACCCCCAAAGGTGCTCTCCTCCCTTAGGTTTCAGTCTGCAGCAAGGTTGCTGCTAATGGGATGGTAGCAAGATATCTGACCAACACTGATGAATGATTATTATAACCACAATATTAGTCTTCTCCTCCTCTTTAAGAATACAAATTTAGGGTGACTGCAGCTTCCCTCTAGGCAAAGGGTTTCCTTCTTTCCCTGCCTGGGGAGCACTTAGGAAAACAAGCAGAAGCACTTATCATTATTCTTCTTATTAAAAAAGCCTAGTAAACATTTGGACCAGCCTTGCTGATTTAAGACAGATGTTTCAATGGCAGAGGGCTGGAAAATGCAGAGAGTAAAAGGAAGAAGCAAAAGGGAAGGGACAGGAGAGAAGAAAGTGGGTGCTGAAGAAAGGAGACACAGAAGGACCCAAGCAGAACCGCAAAGGCCCTCGACGCAATGCAGCGAGCAGACTGCCGAGCTGCAGTGAGCTGCTCAACGCCACCGAGCTCCTGCTGGTCTGCCGTGAATGTCCAGAGCTCACCACACAGCCCTGCTGCCTTGGGATCTGACATGTTGTGGGACTTTTACATCTCTGGTGACCGTCTTCGCCCAGGATGGGAAGAGGAGACAAGCCCTTCCCCCTAAGAATCCTCAAGACCTTTCCCATCCATACCCATGAAAGTAAACTGAACTACAGCTGGGCCCCCTCCACATTCTTGGCCAGCTCAGGGACAAATATGCAACCCAAGACTCAGGACAGGACACTTGAACTGGGTTGTCAGGAGGAAGGCATGAGATTAAAGCTGAGGGAATGTTTTCTGCCCCTACAGCTGGGTTAAGGAAGAACTGGTTTAAAAGTGGTGGATTCCCTCTGAAGAGATGCCAAGACTCTGACCTGGAACTGTCCCCTCTGGAGGAGGGGATGGAGCTCATGAGATGGGAATCCCTGGCCAGGAGCCATTCTGTTTTTGCTAAGAACTTGTCTGGCAAAGCTGTATGTCACTGATGGCCTGTTGCACAGGGAAACTTCCTGCCTGGCAGTGACCCGTCACACTCCAGGACTGGGACTCTGAAAATGCAGGGCTTCACAAATTTGGGGTCCAGTATTTCCTGCATCACAGACACTCAAAGTGGTCTCTTAGGAGAAGCAGGTAAAATCACTGTAGACAGCTGCTCAATCTGAATCTCTGAGGACACTACTGGATCATCCGCATTTGAGCGAGTTTCCCCAGATAATTCTCAGCCATGCCAACGACATTCAGGGATCACTGTCCTTCCAGCTTGGAAAGCTGGGAACCTGGTATCCCTCTCATAAGCAGCTCACTACTGACTTTTCTCAGTTTACAGGGAGGAAAGGGAAGCTTCCCATAAAATAATCAAGACCTTTCCTGCAGTGAACATTCCTCACAAAAGGTTCTCCTGCATACTATGCTACATATTCCATATCACAGACATAAACGGGGAGAAACCTTGCCTTTCAATTATTTGCCATTCCACGGAAAGGCACAAAGGAAGGCCAGCAGGCAAGAGGCCCAAGTATGCTGTGCTATAAGTCAAGGACCACACAGAGCTTGGTCTTCCCATCTGTTATAATCCCAATTCATCCCCCATAACAGACCGTGGGCTACGAGTCATTACTCCTGTTTCCTAGTGGAATCTAACATTCTTGCCATATATTTCTCCTAACCCAGCAAGGCTTGCTTCTCCATACTGCAGCCGCTATAATGTCATTAAAGAAGGTGTAAGGCCCAGAGAATCACGGAGATTCAGACAGCATAATCCTATTCCATCCCTCAACATCTCCTCCTCAAAAATCATTCCACTTCTCCCAGTTCCAAACACCCAGCTTGGGTTCCACTGCCCCTGCTGGCAAGCCTCTCTCCTTCCCCCCAACAGTCTGGGCTAAAAGATATGTTGTGACCCACACACAGCCCAGATCTCTGGGGCTGAGACCCTAGGAAAGAAGAAAGTCATACCTGTACCTGAGTCACTACAACATGGAACACAGCAGGACAAACACAGCATGTCCAGTCACGTCTATGCAGGCTTTGAAGCTGGCATTTCAAGAATATGTGTCATGCTGTTTTCAACCAGGTGGGCCTAGATGTCTTGGTTCAACATGTCTCAACATGAGCCCCACCTCCAGCCCCACAGGGATACCTGTTCCTTGCCAGACAGCAAACACAGTTGAATGCTTTCATATCTCAGAAACAGCTGGGCCTAGGCTCAAGGATGTGATGGCCAAAGATGGTTACGGTTCACCTGGAGGGATGAGAACGAGGCTCAGCAGCTCCACTCTGGTTAAGAGCAAACATGAACTGGAGGCATAGAGGTTCCTCTGCTCCTCCCTGCAAGGTCTTCATCTGCGAAATGGGGATCAACTGGTGCCTTAGTTTGGGCTCCCCCAAAAGCAGACTTTGAGAAAAGGATCTGGGCTCAAATATTTTTTTGGGAGGTGACTGCAAGAAACACAAGTAGGTGAGAGAAGGAAACAAGACAAGGAGGGGAGAAGAGCCAGGACATGAGCCAGTTATCCTCGTGGGCAAAGAGGTTCTATCACCTGAGGACATTCTTAAGACACGTGTATAACACACCTCAGAAATAGACCACCAAATGATGAAGAAAATGGGGTACACATCCACCAACTCTTATCCCATATTAGTTAACGTCTGCCCTTGGGGGTATTAAGACCCCTGTACTTTTAGGCAGTCTTACATGTGGGCAGAGCAAGCTACTACAAAGAAGAAGAAAAATCCCTCTGGCAGAGAAACTGAGAAACATGGAGGCTTGAGGTAAGAAGGTAACAGTGGGCATAAGGAATCTCCACTGCATCTACAGGTGACCTCAGAGGTGGGATAGGGGAAATGGTTAGGACACAATAGTATCTGCTTATTTATCATCCCCACAGGGTAGATTAGACAATGTATAAAACACATAGCAACATGGCAGATAGGTACCTGTGCAAAGAAAAGGATTTATTATCATTATTATTATTATTATCATCATCATCATTATTACTACCTTTGGGATTTACATCACTGTCCACAGATTCTCCTTAACCAGACTGGGAACACAAATGTCTCCTTCTTGCCTAAACTGAACCTGTAGGTTCTATGGGAGCAATACCTGGTCAGGCTGAGGTGTGAGGGCACAGAGGGTCACTGGGCACACAGCCATATGGGACCCTAGAGGATGGTCAGCTCAATACAGCATACGCTCTCCACAGAGCCTACTGCCTGGCTGAGAATCCACACTGTCTGCTCTGTGAAGTCATCCTAACCTGGACGGGAGCCTTTACTAAAGTCTCTCGTGATCTCTTGGCAGTAATGTTCTCAAATGTCCACAGCATTCTGAATTTACCTTCTACCGTTCCAGTTCCATGAGTAGAACACTCCAGCCAAACAATGCAGAAGTCCAGCCAAGCAGATTCCTTTAGGATTCACATGGAACCTTTGAGCATTAAACATACACTAAACTTGTGGCTGGATCATAGATAATGTCTATGGTTTACCCCAAATGACCTTCATTTAGGAGGAATAGAATCCAGAACAGGCATCAATGGAGAGTCAATTCTCCTACTTTATAGATGAGAAAAATTGACAATAACATGATTTATCCAAAAGGCGCCTGGGTGGTTCAGTTGGTTAAGCATCCAACCCTTGATTTCGGCTCAGGTCATGACACCTCAGGGTTGTGAGATCAAGCCCCACATTGGGCCCCACACTGGGCTCTACACTGGGCATGGAGCCTGCTTAAAATTCTCTCTCACCCTCTCCCTCTGCCCCTTTCCCATGCCCCCTGCCCTGCTCACACTCCCTCTCTGTCTTTGAATTAAGAAAAAAAGAAAGTGATTTATCCAGGATTATTTAAGTCCTAATCTTACTCATTAATTCATTCAGTAAATATTAAAGGAGTACCCATTATATGCCAGGGGCTTTTTCGGGTGCTAGAAAAATAGCAGGGAACAAGAAAGACAAGTTCTCACATTGTTATGGTGTCCACATTCTCTTGAGGAAGACAGACAGTAAACAAAAAGTACATGATCGGTGCTATCAAGAAACTAAAACAACGACAACAAAAAAGAAACTAAAACAGACTAAGGAGGTAGCAAGTGATGGCACACGATGGGGCACTATTTTAGAAAGAGCTATCAGGAGAAGTTTGTTTAGAGTGCAATGTGTGAGCAGTCTCATGGACTAGGAAGTGTGGCCAGGCAAAGATCTGGAGGAAGAGTACGAGAGAGAGAAAACAGTAAATGTGAAGACCCTGAGACAGAAGGGCCCGAGTATGCCAGAGAAATGGCCCAAGCCAGTTTGGCTACAGAGTGGTGGGCATGGAGCGGAACTCTGTTATGTCAGAAGCATGGAATCCACTCAGGAGGAAAGCTGACCACAAGGGTCCCCACACAGGGAGGCCAGTTCATTTTGCAGTGCACACAGGAAAGGCTCCTCATTTAGTTGCTTCTATTTCTCTCTGGGAAATAAGAAGAGAGATTCTCAAAACAAAGGGGGTTAAGAGTTGGCATTTTTAAGGGAGAGGAGGTTTAAAATAGTATCTTCACAAGAAGACAGGTAGATTCACAATGGATATGTGGTAAAATTGCAGTACTAAGATTTGTCATCATAAATGTGAAGTCAGCACAGTTGTGCAATTTCTCCAGCCACATTTAGCTCCTCAGGTGTGCATCCAGGGTAAGCAGAGAGCTGGGGTTCTGACAGGAAAATGCGATGGAAAGAGAACAGAGAAGAGGGCACCATCCATGGAAGGATATGTACTTGTATCAATTACCATGAATCTGAACCTGAGGAGGGCAGCAGACAAGTGGTAGAGTCCGTGGACTGAAAGTTCCCCTGGGACTGAAGAGCACTGAAGAGCGGGTACTGAAAACGGAGGATACAGTGTTCAGAAAGACGAGGCTTGACATCAAGATTTTAGAGGAGTTACAGGTATTGATGAAAACTAGGGTCTAACCAAGAAAAAAGGTGGCACCTATTAAACACATTTTAAGGGGCACCTGGGTGGCTCAGTGGGTTAAAGCCTCTGCCTTCAGCTGGAGTCATGATCTCAGGATCCTGGGATCGAGCCCCACATGGGGCTCTCTGCTCGGCGGGGAGCCTGCTTCCCCCTCACTCTCTGCCTGCCTCTCTGCCTACTTGTGATCTCTCTCTGTCAAAATAAATAAATAAAATCTTTAAATTAAAAAAAAAAAAAAAAAAGACATTTTAAAAGGTAAGCAGTGGCCAGGCCAGTGAGTGGTACAGTGGGATATCATAGAAGTGTAAGAGAGAGCCTCTGGCCACATGTATACAAAATGCTCTTGGCAAGATAGTCCCATAACCAGGTAACAATAGCCAATAATGTCACACTGGGTAATAAAGAATCCTAACTTTATATAAGGAAAAGAGTTTAGCAATAGCTTTCATGAATATGCTTTCTGTGGCACATGTACTATTAGGTATGTTGGTTTATTCTCCTTATTTTATAAATGAGGACACTGAAGTTCAAAAAGAAACAAAGGCACTTGCCCAGAGTCCAACAGTTAAAGAGAGGAAAATTAAAACCCCCGCTTCTGTCCTCTGCTTTCTGGTCCAGCTCCCTTCTGACTCAACCACAGAATCGGACACAGTACCACCAGATCATAGTCTCTAAGGTCAGACCACTCGGGTTCAAACCCAGCTCCCCTCTCACTAGCTAGATGACCTTGAACAAATGACTTACTCTCACTGTGCCTCAGATTTGTCTCCTCTAAAGGGAAGACAATATGGTGCCTATCTCAAAGGGTGATGTGAGCAATGAATAAAATAAAGCTTGAAAAGTACTTAAAGCCTCACCTGGTACACAGTAAGTACTAAATAACTGTCAGATGTTACTATAATAAAGTGAAAAGCTTTATGACGTCTGCCATAAGCACACTATCTCCCCACTCAGACACGCTCATGGAAAACTGGAAGTGATGCCGCCTGCTCCCCGCCCCCAACCCCTGTTCTGCCTCTTAGAGGCTTCCTGGGGGACTGGGGACTTGAGCAACTGTTGAAGGGCAACCAGGGATTCTCACACTTAGGATCGTGGAAGGGTCCAAGGAGAGCTCGTCACACTGGGTAATAGCATGAACGAGAAACTGGAAGCAGGTTTGATGGGGAGATGTCATGGTACAGTGAGGAAGCCAGGCATCCGAGAAAGGGTGGGTCCTGCAAGGCCCTGGGACTCTGGAGAACTTAGTTCCAGGATGGGAACTTTCTCAGACCTCTCTCCTCTCTCAGATGCTCCCAGGAAAAACAGAAAGTAATGCTGCTTGCCCTCTCCACTCTCTGTTCTGCTTCTCTTTTGGTGCCCTCTGTAGAGCAGAGAGTCATTGTACATAAACACTGAGCCCAAAAGAATCCATCTGAAAGGGTCTCCTAGTGAACCGAGTCCATCGGAAGTTAGAGAAGCATCAAGGCGACAAGGGCAGGAGCTGTTCATCTCAAGTTGAACTGACAGCTGTTTTAACGCCCTGTGTATTCCCCATCCCCCAGATTGGGAGATGAAGAAAAATAGTGTGTGAAAATAATGCTGGATTTAACTTCAATGAGAATAAGAAGGTTCTGAATGATAGCAGACACTCTGTACTTAACTGACCCTATTATGAGCAGCTATTGAAGAATTTTCAGGATAATGAGCTATCTCATCTTCCATATAACAAGCTGTGGGCTATGGGCAGATTGCTCAGATATTATAGCCTTAAAAAAAAACCCCACAGATATCAATGCCCCCTCATAATAAAAAAAAAAAAAAAAATCACACTGAGGACAGGGCTACTTCTTGAACTAGGTTCTCTGTCATCAGGGCTCTCAGGTTTCATGAAGACATAGCCAGGGTGGTATTTGTCCGGCCAGCCTCACCTTCCCAGTCCTGCCTACACTGGAGTTGCTGAGCTGCCGTCATTGCCACCTAGGTAAAATGGGCCCTCAACAATTCCACCTCTTTCAGTAATCTCTATTTCACCAGCAAGGGACCCACCCGAACAACATCCTCCTCAGAACTGAGCCCAAAATGGCCATACTTGATGTAATATTTACATATTTATTCACAGAAAGCCATTTATGGAGCATCTTTTATGTGTTCAGCATTGAACGAGACAAATATAGTTCCTGTCCTCCCCAAGCTCGCCTGGAAGACAGATGTTCCACTGACAAGCCCAGAAAGAGACGATTAAGCGTTATGGTCAGGGCAGGACAGCATCGAGGACAGAGGGACCCAGCCTCCCCGGTCGGGGGTCAGGGACAGGTCAGGGAACATGTATGCTCAAATACCTGATAGTCAGTGTACCTGCACACAACTACTCAGAAGCACAAGCATCATCCCTGAAAATCATGAGCCCTCTATTTCAGGACCCTGTGCGGGTCCATAAGAAGCGACTTGCTGCACAGCTCAGTGAATAAGAGCTCCAGGATGGAGCCCTTCTTCCACATCTGCCAGTACACTGCTGTGCAAACTTGTGCAAAATGCTCAGTCTCACTTAGTATTACTCTCCTCCTCTGAATAAAGGAATCCAGAGAGGTGACACCTTGTACAGCAATGTTCTGTAAATCCACAACACCTGAGGGCTTGGGAGACACAGTTAATACCTCTGCCTGGGCCACCACCCTTACCAAGCCCTTCTAACCCATCAAAGTTCCTCCCAACGAGCCCTCTGTGAACAAAGTTCTCAACTTTACTTTTGAAGGAACTGTTTCACCACTCAGTCAGAAGAATGTTACAGGATACCTACTTCATAAGACGCTCTGTGGAAGATACAAAAGAGCATGAGCCACGGGTCCCACCCTCGAGTTGCTTATGCTCAACTGGAGGAAGGTAATTTAGCCAAGTTACAACTGTGTGTAGGTGACAAAAAGTCAGAGAATGGACCCCAAAGTCATGCCAGTGTGGTACCAGAGACCAGTGTGACTATTCTCTCTGCCTGTCTGATGCCCCTGCGCTCTACTGAATATACCAACTTGCAGAGAGCACTCCCAAGAACTCCCAAGAATCTCTGTCCCCAACTCTGTCTCAACTTTGGCATTGATATTTTGAGCCAGACGATTCTTTGTTGTGGGGGCTGCCTTGTGTATTGTAGGATGTTTAGCAGCATTCCTGGCCTCCACCCACTAGATGTCAGTAGAACCCCCCCCAAACCAAAAACCCATCTGCAGACACTCCAAGTCTCCTAGATAACAAAATCACCTACAATACACAAAGAGAAAACAGAAAATTTTCCAAAAAGTCCAAAAGAACTAACCATTTTAGATCCACGAATGCAAACTTTGAAGAGTTTTGTGTTTGGAAAAGCTCCTCCCTGCTGCTCTCAGGCTGCCTCGCTCTCCCTTGCAGCAAAAATATTTCAACTACCCAGTTACATCCTGCATTCAGAGTGGTAACTGAGGGCAGGTAGGAAAGTAATGTACAAAATCCAATGTAAAAGTTTTTTTTTAAACCAGAAAATAACTGTCTCTGTGACTTCCAAAAGTCACCCATTCAGCCTGCAGGGTGGTTGAGAACAGTGTTAGCCCGCCAGAAAGGCATCAGTGACCAACCAAGTTATTCCAGTCCATTACCCCAATCCACTAGGCAACGCTCCTCGGAGGAGAAATCATTAAGGGACAGGAGGGAGGTAAGAGCACTAAGAAACCACCTTGGACATTTGTCCATTAATAAGCACTTTCACCAGTGACTTAAAAAAAGAGTTTTAGGCAAGGGGATTAAGAAAATTAGCAACCATAACAGCAAAGGAAAAAGACGATTTTTCTTTAAGAAGACTTCAGAAACTTCCCTCTGCTACCAGCATTCCCCTCTATTTTCATTATGTCTTTCCTTTATTGTCACTTAAATATATTATCTGAAACAAATTTACAAATAACACATATGTGACTTAGAAAGCATAATATAATGAATACTGGTGAATTCCCCCCCAATCAAAAAGTTATAATCTTATGATTAACCTTCACCCATTTGCAAATATACCTCTCCTCTCATTTCTCCACCTTTTCCTCCTCCTCCAAACATAATCAAAGTCCCAATTTTTACTTCTTTTCTAAGTGTGGTTTTACCACAAATGTATGTAAGCTGAAGCTTGCTGTGTTTCCTCTTGAGAGCCAAAAACAAGGTATCATAAACTCTGTGATTTTTCTAAAACTTACTGTATTTATTCAATATTATCTTACAAGATTTATCCATGTCCTAACAAAATTGTATTTCATTGTATAATAGAGTATATTTATCTATTTTCTTGATGATTAGCATTTAAGTAATGCCGCTAGTTTTTGCTAGGCTGAGAAGGGCAGCTATGAACATTCATGAATATGTACAAGAGTTTTTCTAGAAGTGGGTTTGCTAGGTCATAAGGTGGGCAAATGTTCACCTTATGAGACAGAGCCAAATTATTTTGCAAAGCGGTTGTACCATTAGCAATATATAAAACATTTTATTGACTCACATCCTCTCAAAGTTGATTTTTGTTTGATTTCTTAAGTTTTTCCAATCTCATACTTTTAATCCTTCTCCAAATTTCTCCCCAGTTTCTGAACTGTCATTACTTTGAAAGAGATGTGGGTCTTTAATCTTTCCTTCCATTTCAAATCAATTCAATTGAATAAGAACTTACAGATTATCTACCACATCTCACCACTATGCTTCCTGTGTTAAGAAGTGAAAACCATAGCCCCTGTCCCCAGGAGAAAAAGAACATCATCATGCAAATCAGAACAACTAGAGAATGACACCAAATACAGATTCTAAGAAAAAATTAAGAGTTTGAGAAGATGCAAACCAAAACAAGAGAATCAATTTTCACCTATTGGATCATTATTAATTTCTCTTAAGTGACAACATTGAAGGTTTCAGGACAAATGTATTATCATACACAACAACTGGTGGGAATGTAAATTGGTAGAGTCATTCTATTGGACAATTTGACAAAATTATTCAAACACATTAAAATTTTTTAATATTCCTTGACTCAGCTATTCTACTTCCCTAAATTTATTCTACAGACATAATCGAGAAAAATACACAAAGGGGGCGCCTGGGTGGCTTCAGGTCAGGTCATGATCTCAGGGTCCTGAGATCAAGCCCCAAGTCAAGCTCCCTGCTCAGTGGGGAGTCTGCTTCTCCCTCTGCCTTTGCCCTTCCTCCCCTCCCCATTCATGCTCTCTCACTCTCTCTCAAATAATTAAAAAAAAATTTTTTTTTAAAGAAAAGTACACAAAGATTTAGGCACAGTTCTATGTGATATAGTAACTATGGATCAAAGACAAAAGTGAAGTTTACCAAATATCCAACACTGGGGACATTGGTTAAATGATATTTGTCATAGCTACACAGCAGACACTAGGTAGACAGTTAAGGGTTACACTGCAGAAAGATAACTTATGTGTATAGAAATCCAAAGTATGCTCTTAGGTAAAAACAAAAAGAAAACAAACAAAAAACAGTCTACAAAGAAATGTGACCTCAAGTTTCCAAAAAGGAAAAAATATGTGCAAGTGGTATATATACATAGAAAAAGTTAACAATTTTTATTCAAAGAATCAGATGGTATAAAGCTTGATGTTTTCTGAATTCTAGGACAAATCAGAAAGGGTATAAGTGAAATGAGAAGATTATATTAGCAATAGCTGCATGAAAGAGTGAGACCATGAGAGAGAACTTTCCAGGGGTGAACAAAGTGCCATGGGATTCCACTTTGCAAGGAAAGGAAGAAACTGATTTCAACGTGGGGGTCTTTACCTGACTAAATTCTACCTTCCCATCAATTTCAGTATCTCTGGGAAAGCAGGGATCCAGCCTACAAAAAGGGTGTTCATCTCTTTAATAGCCTGGGTGAGAGTCACCAGGCCACACCACTCTTCTTAGCTGTTCTGCTGCACTGCCCACTGGAACATTCAAATGAAGTCAGCTGGCCAACAACCAGCCTGACTCTTTCAAACTACGGGCTGCCTGTCTGAATTATCCAAATCACACCATCACATAGAAGAGCCCAAAATGCCTTTGGTGGCCATTTACTTTGGTATATTTGTGTTCAACAAAGGAGGTTTGGTTTAGATTTGTATTCTCTAGAACTGATTATAAAAAAAGTGCCCTCGTCTCCAAAAATATAATAATTCAAATGTATTATAATTTCATAACCAAAACATGTTTAATATATTGTCCGACAGAAGATGAAACTCACTTGATAAGTTTGCTGAGGTAAAAGTGAGGGGGGTCCAGAGGGAGGTAAGGTGACTTCATGGTCTTGAGCTTCCTTCGTAAAGTGATACCAAATATCTGTAAGATACAGATGAAGACAACAAAGGCATGGAATAGGGATATTACACATCTACTCAAACCACAGACCTCAGTTTCTTCCTCCGCCAAAGAAAATGTACACGGCCTTTCAATTTTGGAAACCCTAAATCAATATAGATATTCTAACATCTTGATTCCCAGAAAGAAACCTTCCTCAAGGAGCACACTCTTGAGACTACTCTTTAAAAGAAATACATTAAATAGGAAGAAACGGAAATAGACAAATGCTTCTGCTAGAATTTTCTTCAGCAGGATATGTGTAAGTCCCCACTTCTAATGCAGAGCCCAATGGAGCTGTCGCCCCTACACACACCAGTCGGTGAAACCAAATCCTTGTTTTCAGTGACCACGACATCCACATGACCGAGAGGCGATCACCTCTGCTCCCTAGGTTAAATGAGTATTCTGCAGACATTGTTTCCAAATTCCTCCAGAGGAAACAACTGTGATCAACATCCAATTCATCAGAAAAGTATCATCTATATACCACTCTACAAGGGAGGTAGTGATTCCGTGCCACTCAGGAGTGGGGTTCCCTGGCACAGCAGGAAAACCTCTGCAGCCACTGAGGATATGGAGAGAGACCACTGCTTTACCAGAGCTTTTTCTAATAGGTCCCATTCTGTGAAGAAAAATAACCAGTTGTACATACCAATGAGTGACATTAAAATTCACCATCGAAGTCTCACTTGGTAATAACAAGGACACTGCAAGAGTCTCTACAAACACACCAGACTTCAAATTAAAGGGTGAGTTTATTGTTGTTAAGGAAAACATGGATCTCTTTGCATTAGGACTTGGTGAACAATAAATATATTTCCAGGAGAGGTCTCCTAGGCTGATATGCATTCAAGGTATTATCTTTGCTCTGACTGTATGTGCTTCTGGGTGAAAAAATTCTAATTGCACTCCCATTCAAAAATCAACCGTGGGAATAAGGAATCATGCTCATTTTATGCACAGCTGCCCGAAGGCCTTATCCTTAAAACAAATTACAGCACCTCCTATGCGACACACACTCTGAAGCTAATTCTAACCCTACAGCAAAACTCCAAAATTAAACTTTAATCTGTGATCTAAACAATTTGGTGTTTGTGATCAATCTTGGTATTTTTATAAAATGCCAAGGTAATTGTTAGAGCAGAGGAGGACAGAGTTGTCGAACAGCACATTCTGGCAGAACCACATGAGGCTCGTGGGCCAGGAGCTGGGTGAGGAGACCTGGAGAGAAGACAGGCCTCTGTCAGAGCCAGAGATGAAAAGAGAAGGCGGATGGCAGGAAGGCACTGAGGGAGGGAAAGGGGGATAGGAGGAAAGGGTAGAGGGAGGGAGCGAAGAAAGAGAAGAAAGAAAGAATCTTGGTGTGTATCACTCCTACTCCCTCTTGTCAAAGACTCAGGCAGGCTGCCATTCCATTAAAGCAATCACTTTGGCCCTATTAGCCATATTAGAAATTAAATTTGGTCTCTTGAAACCGTACACTAAGAAGCCAATGGGGTCAATGCAAATTTGACATGATATCTCCACAAGCAAAAGGGGCGCCAGATGACACATTCTGGGGCAGGGAGAAGCCCACCTGGGAAATGTGCCCAGAGAAGAGAGTTCAAAGAGCTTCCAGCGGAAGGTCTGCCTTTCCCCAACTGGCTGCAGAGCTTCTGCGTCCTACAGCAACCTGCTCAGCAGCTCTGATAAGTCAGACAGAATTCATGGGAGATTACCACACAGCTCCTGCCAAGCTGCGCCGCGGTGCGGGTAATAGATATGCTCCAGCACTAAATCCTAAAAGGCCCTGCTACATCTGTCAAGCATGCCCTGGAAAAGCACCCTCAGTTCAGATGTTATCACTGCTCTGCCTGCATCAGAAGATTTAGTGTCCACCCTGGAGGTTGCTTTTGCTGCACAGTTTTCAGGGGCAAAACAACAAGGGAGAAAGATGAGAGAAAAAAGGCAAATTATTCTTGCTTAAAGCAAAAGAAATAAAGTGATGTGCTTGCAGACTAGTTCAGCTCCTCGCCCTGCATCCAGAAGGTCCCAAATCCCACATTAAGGAGGTACTGATGTTCTAAGCTGATTAGCTAGGATGGTTAGAGTCCCTGGACTGTGACATCACGGAGATGATCTTCTACAGAGCGACTCTTTCCCAAGGAAAGCTAAACAACAAACCCAGCAGGGATCCATAGGCAAGAGATAGAAGATGCAAGCTTTTGATAATTAACTTTAAAACAGGTTCGAGAAAAAGCTGTTCTGATATCAAATGAACTTTTCAGAGCATTTGCTTAGGAAAAGGAAAAAAAAAATTAAACCCCTCCAAACAGTTGTACTTCCCACTAACCATGTTTCCAGATGCAGCTTCTGTTTGTTCAAAATGTATTTTAAGCTCCACTTTGGACATTTTGTTCATTATGAGCAAAGAAGAGTGTTACATTTATATGTATTTTTAAAGTGTAGAAAATATATATATGTATGTGTGCATACACACACACACACACACACACACACACACACACTCGGGCGTTTTAAGCACAGGAAGTCCACATATTAACTGCCTGTTTTCTCACCAGAACCTGTAGTGAATCCAAGAGGAAGACAGACAGGGGAGTCCTAATCTGACCCGTCATCTTGGTTTTCTGGAAACTGCTCACACTCATAACGCAGGCCGAGTGTCCAGGGCTCCCGGCAGCTGGCGTGTCTATGGGTCTGGAGAGGAATATGAAAGATGGTAGCATCTAGGGGCCCATCTAGTTGTAGGCTCCCATGGTACTGCCCACTTACGGAGCTGGACACACAGGCCAAGGGGCCGGGCTGACCTAGAAGAGGACACTGAATGGAGACCTGGGCTCTGACCCAGGAGGCAGAAGCCTCGTATCGTCCCAGGATAGAAGATGGATGTGAATCACTTCTATGAGCAGCAGCATGCTTCATTAAAAATATCAAAAACTTCTTGGGGAAAAAAATGGGCAGTTTTCCTAATAATACTATGTGAAATCTTTATATGAACCATGTCCCTGCCCGTAAAAACAAACTCGGGGAGAAAACCAAGAATTGGCCACAGGATTTCAGCTTCTGGGCTCAGTGGATCCTCTCATTGAAAGACTAAAATAAAATGAGGTTCATTTTTAGCGGGAACTCTCAAAGCTGACTAGGTGTCTTCTTTAATGTTCTTGACAGCTCTGACAGCAAGTAATAGCACTATCCCTGTTTAGAAAAGAAAAACTAGGGCTCAGAGAGGTGAGGTGATTTGTTCAGAATCACACAGCTCAACTTTGTTCTATTACTTGAAGTCAACCACCAGCTCTGGACAGTTAAGTCCTTTACCAGATCTTTTTAATCGTTGGAACAGGCTCACATTTACTTCCGAACTGGATGTTTGGAGTGCTAGCTGAAAACCTGGAAGTACATTTTGTCCAGAAGTTGTTTTCAGGAGCCCACGAAAGCCAACCATGAATAGGACTCCTTGGTCTTCCCGGGAGCTGAGGGTGACAGCAACTCTCTGAGCCCCTGACAGCCCACCACCCACTGAGAAACAGCAGAGGCAGTGACTGAAGTTAAGAGCTGCTTCAAATCAACGATAAAGTATCACCTCCTTCTGACCTTCCTCACCCACACCTTCTAGACACCATCATGGACAACGTGTGGCTCATCCCTGAGCACTAAGCTCACAGGGATCCTTGTCAGAGGGCACTGGTTTGGGGTGTTTATGATCAGAGTTCAATTAGCCTAAAGGGAAATTAAACAATTGGCTGGCAGCTCACTGATTAGCAATTATTTTCCCAGAAAGTTGGTAGAGCCGTGGTGACTGCTGAGCCCCAAATCCCCACGGCCTCTTAGTGACTTTGTATAAAAAAGCTCCCATCCCTCTGTGTTTCCCCAAACAAGCTGCAGCTCTGACGACAAACATTCCAGCCTTAGGTTCTTATCTTTGTACCCTCTGGTGCCCCCACTTCTCCCTAAATCAAGTTCAGTATGCCATATACTATGGTCACTGAATTATCATTCAGCTCTTTCCTCCAACCCACCACCAAAAAGAAATACATTGGTGTTTTCGTCCCAGGATAGAAGATGGATCTGAACCAGCATCTCTAGGCTCTCCCCCCGTATAATTCCAGACATTTGCTGCTCAAGAGCCACAGGCCTGTGAAAGCCAGCTCCCCTCCCAGTGACATGGACCTGAGAGCCACATGAAATTGAACCCAGGTGGCACAGCCTGGTCATCTAGGTCATGACTCTGATATTAACAGATCTGGTGTGAATCCCACCTCTGCCACTTACCATTTAGGCAAGTAAATTCTTTCTGAGTCTTAATGTCTTCGTCTGTAAAATGGAATAATTAAAGTACCCATCTCAGAAGGTTGTAATGAGCATGAAATTGGACAGTACATGGAAATCAACTGGCAAACAATGTCCAGTATAGAATAAGACCTTAATGAATGGTACCTGGTATTACTGCTCAGGTTTCACTACGATTTATCATCACAGGCTCATTAACACTAACCTGCTAACCTAGCTGAAGACTTTTTCTTTTTTGTCAACTGGATAACTGTACGGAATACTTTCAGAACTAGTTAAATACCTAATCTGATCAACAGGCAGCTAAAATGACTGTCTTGTTGACCTTATAATCAGGTCTCTCTTTCCTGCCTATCTTTAGAACATCTGTGTGCATAACTCTTCTCCCCATAGTCTTGTACTGCTGTTGAACTTTTTCACACGTGGGCTTCTAATGAGACAACACGTCTTCAAATGTGAAGGTGTCTTTGAAACTTGTGGACATCTTCCTCAATATCCAGCACAGTGTCTGGTCCTTGACTGTCACTCAGTAAATATCACAGGATGGAAATATAAATGAAGACAAGAAAGGTAAGTCCATTGTGTATCATACTGTCAGGATGACTTGTTTTACATCTCTTATAGACATGGGCCTTGATCAGGGCAAATCCTATTTTATAAGCCACCAACAACAACATTCAGCACAGATTCAAGCACATAAGTACTCCATATAAAGATATAATATATTCATGATTGGACAACTGATCAATTTTACTTCTGAGAGAAATTCAAAATTCTAGGGACTTAAAAGATGATTCTTTCCTCTCCAACATCTCCACTGTGGTGGGGAAGATACTCTGTGAAGGCCTCCTGGGCCATTTTTTTGGGCTTCTGGTCCTCCTGACTGCTTCCACAATCAGGTAAAGAGGAAGACGTTAATTCCACTTCAGAACCTCTGGCCTCTGATATCAAAGTCAAAATCACGTGCATGCTTTCTTAAAAGCAGGGAATGTCACGTCACCACTGTTGCCTTGCAATGTTTCCAAGACGGTAGGATTTTTTATTTTTTAGTTGGTTTTCAAGAGAAAAGCATGGTAGTAGCAGTTCCCCTTCACTCCTTATTCACCAACAGAAGCACACGCAATCTTACACTTGAAGAAAGAGAAGTGCATGCCAAAGGGAAAATGCTACTAATGTATAATCTGAAAATAAGTCAATTCTTAAATGATCGCTGATAAAGGGGCTGAGTTATATCTGTGCTTTTAAATCTATCACACACTTAGGTTCATCCAACTGAATTAAAGAAAACACTATGACGTGTGTTTGAAATAAGGAATTCCCTGCATCAGGCCAGCCTTTCCCTATAGTCTCTTGTCTGGACAATAGCTTCAAACTCACACGGAGGAAGAAGCAATTGTCAGCAGTTGGGGGCTTCCTCTCCAGCCCCTTAGACCCCAAATTGACTCTTCCAGCTTTCAAAAGCAAACAGCAATCGCCAGAAAGTGACTTATTTCATAAAAGAAACTGAAACACAATGCCCTGATTGGGTTACTCTTTCTTACAGAATGAGAGCACATTCACACTCCAGCAAAGCCATCGGCCCCATTTCAAGAACTTCAATTTGACTCACAGAGTAAAAGTGGACTGTGGGGAGCGCACTTAAGACCCGTGGTTCAACATCAAAGGGGGAAATGTTCAAATATGTTAGAGACTGTGCGCAAAGGGGTATTATGTGTCTCCACAGACAGGCTTGGGCATACAGGTG
>CM053610.1:64926644-64964386 GCA_028646535.1 Procyon lotor
CCAGCAGTGGGAGAACTGAAGAAGGAAGCAGGCTCCCTACGTGGAGGGAGCAGGAAGGTCACAGTGAGAGTGACCATGCCCTGAGACCCAGTGATGTCCGAGACCACAAGTGGGAATAAGGTTTGCCTAATACCCACCACCCTTTGAGTAGCATTTTCTGCTACCCTGATCAGAATCACAGTGGCCAGAACAGAGTAGAGTGGTGGGTCCAGCCTTTAAGTTGGGACCACCTTCTCTAAATTGGCCGGGCATATTTCCTTGATACACAGCCACCTGGTGAGGGGACATCATAGAGCTTAGAAATACATGGGCTCTGGAGTCAGAAAAATTAGTTCATTTCCACTTTTGGTTTTGGTTCAAAACCAAAGCCTCGGTTTTCTCGTCTTTAATATGGTAGGATTCCTTGATGAATTATGATGAGGCAAATGAAAACACAGACGTTTGTGTGCGTGGCAAGGTATCTGGGGACAGGCATCCAATAAATGTTTCCTTTCCCTCCTTTCTTCCTTCCTTCTTCCACGCCTTCCTCCTTCCTTTCCATCCTTCCTTCTATGATGAACCACTTCAGTCATCTCTTTTCTCTAAGAACATCCAAGGCCCTGTTATCTTCTACCAGACACAAAGCAAATATCCGCTTGTCCCCAAAAATAACATTTGGGTCAGATTCTTATAGGAAGCAGCTCTTGTGGCCGTAACCGGGAGAGACTAGAGAGATGGGGTGTTGCCTGCATTACTTCCCTAAAGCCCCGCCAGTTCTGGAACCCCTGCCGTACCGCCTCTGTAAACCTGGAAGGAAAAGACAAAATGGCACGTTCTAATGAATGCTGGGTTGTCACCAAGGTGGCTGTGTGCACTGCAGCCAGGTTTCTGGCACTGGATAGGTTAGGAGACCCAGGGAAGGTACTGCGGATTGGACATGAGAAGCCAAAGCTCTGAGACCCAACTGCATACAGACTACTGTGGAGCATGCTGGGCCTCCCATCTGACCTTCTTGTCCCCAAGCTCCGCCTTCTCCATAGCCCTGTGGATAGGTCTCTGGAAAGAAAGCACAACTCTGCTCCTGGCTCTCCTTCACTCAAAAATCTTCCCCTGATCTCTGCTGCCCACCAAAGGAAACAGAAGTTCTCTGTCTGGCATTTGAGGCCCTCTGTAATACCATCCTGTGGGTCTGTCTGGCCTCTCCTCTGTGAACCTCACGCTCTACTCAAGCGCCTAGATCATGTCAACCAGGAGTGTCCTCTGCCAACTGGCAAGGCCTGCTCCTCGCCACCTCCTCTGTGGTGCCTTCTCCCCAGACCACAGCTATACCCCAATCAGATAAGATCACTACATCTTTGGTATTCCCATAGGAGAGGGTCTTTCCTTTGAGGGTAAGGACCATCTCTCCTCTTGCACCAGGAGAGACTTAATAAATAACAGCTGAGACAAACGCTCACATGCATAATGACACCCAGAAGAGTCAATCCACTCCTAACAGCATAATGGTTATGCTTTATTTTTTTTTTTTAGCCCTAATAGAGGGCTAACAGATTGAGGAATTCTAGAGGAAGACATATTCCCCAACAATGATTATAATTTACGAATAAAAGAATAATAACAGCCACCAATCACCAAGTACTTGACAGACACAGTCCAATGTATTTTCCCAAATTAATCCTTACAACAACCATATGAGGTAGCTATTGTTACGAGCACTGTATTACAGAGGTGGGAAGTAGGCATAGAAAGTTAGTCACTGGCCCAAGGTCACATCTCAAAGAGCTGAGCCAGGACCAGCCCGGGGTGGGCTGGCTCCACAGCCAGTGCACTTAACCAGCACGCTGTATTGGCTCTTGGTAGGGGACTCCATTACCAAATGGATGCTGGTTAAGAATATCTCTTCCCTAAATCAAATTCCTAAGTACCCTGCAGGACCATAAGCAGAGGGAGACACCACCAGGTAAAACCTCAAATTCATCCACACTGCTAGGGACCAGATGAAGAACAGAGCCTAGTTCTTCTGTTTAAATTTATTTGGTAGAAATGAAGTAGCCTCTGCCCCGGCCTAGGTCACTGCCTGCCCTGAATAAGCCTTTTGAGGATAAATAGATCTGGTCAGTTTAAAAGGTCCAGAGCTGAGGTGAGATACCAGTAAACCTCTTAAAGTTTGGCTGCCTAACTAATCAGTGAATTATGTTCTCATCAATGAATCACAGAAATAAGAGATAGTGGAGCAACCCCCCCCACCCCAGGTCACGTGCCCACCCCCCAGCATGAGGGATTTTCTCTGCAGCATTTTCTGTGAGTGTTTCTCCAGTCTAATTAGAAATGACCAAGCAATGGGGTTCCCACCATTGCCTCTTGGGGAACTATTCTGCCGTCTAAGAGACCTAATTATTAGGAAATTGATCATTATATTCATACTAAATTCTTCTCTGCTCAGTTGTATCTCATCGCTTCTTAATTGTTCTCCTTTTGACCCTGCCTCCTCCTACCCCAAACAATTCCTCTTAAGCACTTCAATTACTTTTTCCCTCCACTGATTCCCAGCCAGCCCACTGGGGAAAGAAATCGAGAGGAAAGAGAGAAATGAGCAACGGAGGAGGAAGGAACAGAGGCCTGGCAGCCCTGCAAGGTCAGTGAGTCCACTGGAAGGCCCTTCATGTCACTCACAGGCTCTCTCCTACTTGCCAGAAACCACAGCAGACAGCAAGACACTTGTGTACCAGAGTCCCCTCCCATCACAGGCCACTCAGTCGCCCCTCTCCTGGCCAGCCCCAGGTCAGCCAGAGTGTCCAGCGGAGCAAAAGTCAGTCCCAGCCTCTGGAACTTTTTTGGCAAATTCACTACCACTACAGCAGCAGCAGGGTCCTACACTGGCTGAGGCCAGTCAGGCTGAGCATGTATGGAGGAAGAGGTACAGAGGAGGGGACTTCCATTACGAGCATCAATCCTTTGGCGTAAGAATTCTGGCCTGGAATCAGTTAAGTCCTGTAATCTTACTTTTGGCAATAGGGAAGGAAAAGTCAAGAAAAACTGAACCAATAAAACAAATGTACAGTGACCCTTGTACATGTATGACCAGCCCCACGTGACTGAATCAGTATTGTGAAGACCAGTCCCCTGACCAACGATCGTCATGGAGTATCTGGGTATCACTGTGTCAATGGCCCTTGTTAGGTCTTCTTTCAGACACCGACTGGGAAGGGAATCGAGGAGCAGCAGCTCCACACAGAGCTGTGTGTTTTGCCCTAAACAGACCAGGCCGGTGTAGAATGATGGTGGAAAACCCACTTCACACTTCATTATCCAAGCCAGATTTTGTAATTCACACAAGAGGACTATGACTGCCAGTGGCTGCACTGGCTAAGAGGATGCCCATCTATCCCCAAAAGACTGTTTCATCTTATCTCAGACAGTGTCAAACACTCACTCAAGCATCCTGGTAATCATAACCTTGTATCTCTACAGTTATCATGAACTTGAGCACAAGCTCATTCAGGACAACAATCATGTCTTAAAAGTTGCACCGTGATCCTGACAGTAAGTAGGACTATGGCCTTCACATAGCAATTATGTCAGAAATGTTTACTAATGAATTACAAAATTCTGAAGGCATGAGATTCAGCAGTGATACTTTTTCTGTCTTATTTTTTCTTCCTTAATTGTATCTTCCCTTCTATCCTTGCCCTACTGCCTTTTCCTTGCTTTACCCACAAGCTGCTTCTCGGCAGTGCTTCAACAGACTTCTGATATAAGCTTCATGTGTACGTCCCCTCTGAGCCCCAAATCCAACAGATGCCAACACAGCATCAGAGAAATTTAGTGAACTTTGAGACTCTCTACTCTAGTCCAATCCCTTTCTCTTACAGAGGAGACAACTTAGGCCAAGCAAAAAATGCAATGGGCCAAAGTTATCCATTTAGGTACTTTACAGAAGGAACAATTATTTTTTAAAGAAACATGTTTGAATACCTACCGCATGTAAAGTTCCATGTTAAATGCAAGGGTTGGTCATGTGACCAAGGCTTGATTCCTGAAATTAAGAAGTTCAAAAAGCCTTGTAGAACAGAAATACGTACTACTCTTTCCAACACAATAAACACACGCTTTAATAGAAGACGGGATAGAGTCTGCATAAGACAGGGGAAAGAGAGATAATGGAAGCCTACTGAGAGTACACTAACATTTGAGCCAGGTCTTGAAGGATAAATAGGAGTTGACCAGAAAGAGAAGGTTGGAGAGACACACTAGGGCATGAAAACATGTTCAGAAAGCAACTATAAAGCAGTGTGGCTGGAGTTCCAGAGAGTACATAGTTAAAAGAGAAGACATAAGAAAGGTGATTTCTTATGTCTTTCTTCAGAAGACATAAAAAAGGTGGAGAGGTGGATTATAAAGATGTTGAATACCACACTAGGGAATCTGGATCTGAGTTGCATGTAGTCAATGGGGAGTTAGGAAAGGAAAGATGTAAAGCAGCGAGGCTATAGGCAAGAGGAAGTAACCAGTTAGAGCTTACTGAATTTGTTTGGTCAAGAAATAATAAGGGAAAAAAAAAAAAGAAATAATAAGGGATTAAACCATGATGTCAACAGAGTGTATAAAGAGGGTCAACCTGAAAAAAAAAAACGTTGATTAGGTATGGAGGGGGATGAAAAAGAAAAATTCAAAAATGATTTTGAGACATACTATATATATGCAATGGAATATTACTCAGCCATAAAAAGAATGAAATTTGTCATTTGCAACAACACAGATGGATCTAGAGTTTATAATGCTAAGTGAAATAAGTCAGAGGAAGACAAATAACATATGATTTCCTCATATGTGGAATTTAAGAAATAAAACAAAGAAAAAAAGACAAACAAAAAAACGGACTCTTGGCTAATTGAATTTAAAATAAAATATTAAAATGAAAAAAAAAAAAAAACCCACCAGATTCTTAACTATAGACAACTTATGGTTACCAGATGGGTGGTGGGTGGGAGGATGGGTGAAACAGATGAAGAGGTTTGAGAGTACACCTATTGTGATGAGCAGTGAGCAAGGTTAGAATTGCTGAATCACTGTATTTTACACTTGAAACTAATACATTATACATTAAGTATACTGGAATCACAATTTTTTTTAAAGTATGTAGTGTGCTTTTTGAATGCTTTGTAAAACTAAAGAATAAAGTTTTGTTTGCTTTCTTAAAAAATGACTTTAGATTTCTAACTTGGTTAGCTACGTAAATAACTATGCCTTAATGGAGAGGAGAAAACATAAAAAGAGAACAGGTATAGGAAAAAAGATAGTTTGGTTTTGGAAATACTGTGCTTGAAGAAATAGATCCAGAGTTCAATGGGAAGTCTCAGCTAGAAATAATGACAAGTTCCATCAGGGAATGTGCAGGTGGTAGCTGAAGCCACAGGAGCGGTAGTCATTCAAGAGAAGAGTGTAGTGTAAGATGAGAAGATGACCCAGTATGAAACTTGAGAACCAGCTACATATTAGGACCATATGTGCAAGGGATATCAGAAAAGGTGACCAAGGAAGAGGCACCAGAGAGGTGAGCAGGGAACCAAAACAGAATGCCTCACACACCAAGGAGAGCAGGGTCAAAGCTACATAGAGGTTGGATGAGATAAAAACATAGAAGCACCAATGAATGCGGCCATTGGGAGATCACCAGCAATTCTAAGAGAGTACATATTATAGTGTTGGGAGCATAAGTCAGATAAAAAATTAGATAGTTCTACTTGGGTAGCAAATTGAGGATGAAGAAGGGTGCAGACCACTCTTCACACACATTGGAGATTAGGACAAGCTCAAAAGGAAGGCAAGGTTGAGAAAAGACTCTATTTAATAAAGAAGAGACTCAATAAGATTTACAAGAAGCCAATGCAAGAAATAAGGACTATAATTGACAGGTGAGATTCTAGTGGAATCATAAATATGGATGTGACCAAGAGCAAAGGTGGAAGAGTGTGGAGCATCTCTTCTCTTAAGGCCAAGAGAATGAAAGGAGGTAGCTGAAGGCTTAGGTATGCTTGGTGGCAAGATAGAAGTTGAGGGAATTCAAATCTGGTAACTAGCATTTTTTTAATTGAAACTGAAGAAGTCATCTTATAGTGTAAGTGAACAGGTGGACTGAGCACAGTGATAAAGGCTAAAATGGTTAACCCTAGTGGCACATGAAAGAGGTAACTAGAGATAAGTAAACATCAGGGTCAGGACTAAAGAGAGCCAGTGAGGCATGGAGGGCATAAAATTTAAGGAGGCACTCATTAGGATCTAGTAAATACATAGTTGGCTCCAACAGTGAGTGTTTCTTCATATTCTGCATTCTAGACATCTCACTTACCCCACCCTAGTCCTGGCCCTGGGATTTCTAAGCAGCTTCACCACCTAGATGAGGCTGGAAATCATGGGTTTTTAATGACGTAGGCTAGCTCATCCCAGTTAGAAAATTTTCTTCTATAGTGCTTAGAAGCTGAGGATAAGAAATGAAGAGAGATAGACACAGGGACAAAGACAGAGACAGAGAAGACAGAAGAAGAGACAAGGAGAGAGGGAGATGGGAGATGTGGACGGGGGTGGAGGCAGGGGGAGGGAGAAAGCAAAGGAGTAAGAGAGAAATTATTAGCCAAAGATTAGAAAGACAGATAAAACAAGTCAAAGGACTAAAAGAACTGAACGTGCTTATAAGAGCAGAGTTGAAATGGTTGCACAAACAAGGTAGGAACAGAAATGGAGTTAGGAGGGAGTGATATACTGCTCACATAAGGAAAGGTCAAGAGACCAAGAGTCCCAATGAGACCAAAGAACATATATCAAGGGCATGAAAGAGTGAGGACTGATAGAAGGATCAGAGGTTGTGGTCAGAAAGGAAATTTCAGAGTTCAGGATTTCAAAAATGGAGCAACTCCAGTTGATGACAAGGGCCAGTAGTTGCTATGGGAGCAGCTGCAAAAGTGAAGTTGAGGTGGAGGTTGTTGGAGAAAGAGGTGTCAGGAACTGTGAGGCTGAAGCATTGGATGAGGTCCTCCATGAGAATGTTACTGCAACAGTTGGAGAAAAAAAATCCCCCTGCTGTCCAAACACAGGGTTTTAACATAACCAGAGAGGACAGAGACAATTCTTCACATCTACCCATCTGTCTCTGCTGCCCAAGTCAAATTAGTATCACTAGCATGAAGTACAATAGGCTCCTGCTCTCCCATTGGCTTGTGGCTTGCTAGATCGACTCTTCTGTATTGCATTTTTACTGGACACTGTTATATATCTTGGGATGATGTATGACTCAAAGTTGACAGGAATCCATGCAGTGAGACGAGTATAATTAAGTGCTATTGTAGTATCATCAAAAACAAAGCTTCTTCTATCTTCCACAGCTAAAAGCTTTCTTCTCACACTGTGGTAAAGCTAGTATGTGGAAGAGGAAGATTTCTATTTGCTATGTTTTCTTCCCTAGTATGTGAAAAGGTTTCTTCTGTCCTGAGCCCTATTTCCTATCAATGTGTCAACTCGCATAGAACTATTTTATGGATAAAGAAAACCATCTGGTCAAGTGGGACTTAACTTTAAAAAAGATAACAGGTGAATTCTAGTAATTTTTACTGGAACAAAAACACAATCCAGCTTTTTAGGACCTAAAGACCTGGATCTAAAGTAAACACACTTGACCTAAGAGTTTGGACGGAGGTCATTTTAAGTGGTGCTGACCCAGCTGAAGCTAATGACCATTTTTACAAGACTCCATCCATGTAAGTCTCTCTGCTGGTGCGGGCCCTATTCTTTCCGGCTACTCTGCTCCAGGGGAAAATTTAAGAACATTTCAAAATCCATTTCCACAGACTATCCAGGAGTCATTACAAAAAAGAACACCAAGAGTTAAAAAGTATCACCAAACAACATAGGATAGCCTAAGCATGCAGCCGTCACCATGGGCATATGGGATACAATTTGTCCCAATCTCTACTGTTAAAGTATTCAGCAGATACTTAATAATTATGACTTTATTGGCATGGGCTCAGTTGGTTCACTCTCCTTTCATACAGAAAATGTTAAGAATGTTTCAACTAAATGTCAACATTTTGGAGGGTGTGGATTAAGAGACTATATCTTTGTAATATTGGGGAAATCCATCACAGATTTAAGAAGGATGATTGACTTCAGGTCTTCTAAGAACACTGACATTTAATAAATCCTTTAGGACCCCATCTTGGAGGTAGTTTCTTTCTACCACTCTCCCAAAGAGGCATACAAGAATTTTTCCTTTGCCCCCAACTGCTCCTATCCTTCAAGTCCCAAGTCAAGTGCCACATCCTCCAGGAATCCTTCCCCAAATACTCAAAAGACCTTGACACTTCTCATTTCTGCAGGAAAGAAGAGTCTGCATGACTTGGGGACCCATGTCTCAAGTGAGCAGCATTATTCATACTATTATTCACATATTCACATATTATTCACATATCCGTGTAAATAAATTACCATTTCCCAATTCCAGCAAAGACTAACGAAATGTGAATAACAAGTAAAAAGAATGAAAAAGGAAAAGAATAAGAGTGTTTTATAATTGTTTGAGCTAGAAGACTCTGTACTTCCTTTTCATTTCAACCAAAGCAGCATTCACTCTAACACTTGATTATATACTCTTTTTTACAATATTGAGCTTTGAAGCAAAGACACTATATATTTCTTTGTATGTCAAAAGGACACAATTACATACATAAAAGACATTTTAGAAAACGGAATATCTCACATCCACCTAGATCCTAAAAACCAAAGGTGTCAAATACCATTCTCCAGTAAATAGAATCCAGGCTCCTTGGAGAAATGGCTGATTCTATGGCTAGGGTAGGGAATGAATACATCTGATGAGTCTAAAGCATCATGAAGTGTCAGAAAGTAAAGAAGTGCTCACAAAACAAAATGATGAGGACATGTCAAAGGGACACAGAAGCTAACTTGAAAGAGTTCCTAATGGCCAAAACCATAACAATTTGAGGAACAAAATAAATAGTGTTGGATTATAATCCAAAATCTATAATATACATATCTATGTTATATGTCAATCGCATCTCAACAGAACAGGAAAAATAATATATCCACAAGTCCACACTGGTATAAAAAAGTGATAGTATAAATACATGAGGAGAAGAGATAAATCTCCCTTACAGAAGTAGTCCATATAATTCATGTAGATATTCTCTAACCAGGATGTGGAGCTTAATCCCCCCTGCCCACGCACCTTGAGTATGGGCTGCACTTAGTGCTAGCATCCAAAGAGTAGAACATGAAAGGCTTTACAGTGAAGAAATGTGGCAAACGCTACTTTGGCCAGATGATCAAGGTTAATTAACATTATCAGTTGATAGCATGTACCCCTGATATGATGTGATAAGAATGTCATGTCCCCTCTGTGGTCTTCCTCCCAAAAGCCCATAATCCCAATCTAACCATAAAAAAAAAAATCAGACAAACCCTAATTGAGACATTCTACAAAATGCCTGACAAGTATTCCTCAAAACTGTCAAGGACATCAGAAACAAGGAAAATCTGAGATACTGTCACAGCTCTGAGGAGGCAAAGGAGACAAGACAACTAAATGGTATCCAAAGGAAATGGAGACTCTGAAATAGAAAAAAGGGTATTATGAGACTAGTGAAATCTGGATGAAATGTCAATTCTAGTTAATAGTAATCTATCAGGGGTGCCCGGGTGGCTCAGTCAGTTAAGCGCCTGCCTTCGGCTCAGGTTGTGATCCCCGGATCCTGGGATCGAGTCCCACATCAGGCTCCTTGCTCAGCAGGGAGACCTCTTGTCCCTCTCCCTCTGCCAGCCACTCCTCCTCCTTCTGCTCTGTGACAAATAAATAAAATCTTTAAAAAAAATAGTAATATATCAGTGCTGGTTCCTTAGTTATGACAAATGTACCAAAGTAATGAAAATGCCATTCACTGGGGAAAGAGGGTGACTGACCTACATGGACACTCTGTACTGTCTTTGGAAGTTTTTTGTTTGTTTGTTTTTTGGGTTTTTTTATAAATCTAAAACTATTCTAAAATTAAAAGTTCATTCTAAAATGAAAAGAATGGGAAGAGAATTGATATCAAATGTTGTAATTAGAAGGAATCGTAGAAACCACCTAGCCAAACCCAAACCCCTTGGGGTTTGAAACCAAAGCCCAGAATGGCTCAATGATATGCTCAAGGTCACACAGCTGGGAGAAAAAGCCAAGAACTCTTCAATCCTAGTTCAAGGTGCTCTTTATTATATCGTGCTGGGAAAGACAGGTGAGAACCTTCCAAATGGGAGATGAATGTTATCTTTGAAAGGCAATGTTCCTTTTGAATAGAGTGTATGTCTTTTAGGGAAGGAGCCTGAGGAGGAAGGGCTGGTCCTCCACACCTCCACAGTGTTCGCAGTGGTGGGGAACCCTTGCCAGCAGGGGCTAGGACCTCCCACACAGCTCCCAGGCCAGAACCCATCTGCATTTGTCCTTAGCTTCAGAGACTAAGGGCATCTTCCTTCTTTGTTTGTTGTGCCTGTTTTACTGTGGCAGGAAAACAACAACAACAAGAAAAAAAAGAACCTAGGTTCAAGAATTAGTTGACAGCCAGCAAAAATGAATAGTAATGAGGTTATTTCTATCAAAATAGCTTCATTACCACACCGTCTGATAAAACCAAATGCTCAATCCTCCCTAGAAAGAAAGGTGCTGAAAGCAGTGTCCTTCATCCCTAGGGAGAAGAGAATCCATAGTTTAAATATTTTAAACTCACAATAACCAAAATAATACCAACTCTAACATTTGATTACGTACTCTTTATGATATTGACCTATATTAACCTTGGGGGAAACACATCATATACTTTTTTACATACCCAACACGACATAGTTATGCACATAACTATACGTTTTAGAAAATGGAAAGTCTCCTACCCACCCTATACCCATTTCTGATTGAGCCAAACCAGGATACACATTTTTCTCCAGTACAATCTTGAAATAATCCAAGGAGATAATAAAATAGCACTAGTCTTGTCCTTCTTTTTTTTTAATGCTTGGTTTTATTAAAAAAAAAAAAAAGCGCACATGCACTTGAGAATGCTATAAAAATTTGCCCTAGTTCTGGTAGGGGAAAATATTGTTAAAGATGTAGAAGCTAACGCATCTTGGCTATGGACCAGGCTTCAGGGATTGTGTAAAACTATTAAATTTTTCCTCGATGTTTTTCATGCACAAGACAGTAGAGACTGTTCATTAAAAGTGGTAGCAGAAGACTCTGTCGGCTGAACTCCTCTGCTGCCCTGGTGTATACCTGCATCCTAAATGAAAGCCAAATCTAGTTCTTCATCACCAACCAGGCAGGAGCAAGCTGTCGGATCCCTAGTATCTCCTCCCAAGAGCTCCCATTTTGACAAGGCTACATTTGCACAACAGGAGCTGGTTTCGGTGCCACCGGGCACTCACCTTTCAGACTTCCCTCTCCCTCACTTATTATAACTTGTAATCAAGGAAGTGCAGAAGGAAATAACTATCCAAATGAAAAAAATATCTCACGACCACAGAAAACAAATTCCAATCCAAAGAAGTGCTCCAAGGAGTTCTGTCATTGAGGCAGGACATTACTTGTTTCCTCAAAAAAAGAAATGAATGGGCCAAACTCCAGACTGGTAAGTCACAAGTCACTCATCTGTTACCACATGCCCCTTTCCCTCCAGGAAGAGGCCCAGAAGTTTCTCACTTGGCCCATAAGTGAAAGCAGTCTGCCTGTCTACTTTGCCAATCCAAGAACAGTTAACTTTGATGGTCTTTTCCCACTGGGCAGTAAAACCTTTCCCTTTACACATCTTGAGAATTCTGACTATTCACTTTTAAACCAGAAACTCCGGGCAGGGTGAGTAGAGCACCCCATTTGTAAACAACTTACCAAGGAGGGAGGGCTGGGGGCTCTCCGAACCACTGCCACAGAGCCTTTTAACACCAAACACTGCAAACTGTCCATTAGGGATGACTTGAAATGTCTCTGCGATACACAGTGCCTTGTGCCTTCAGCCTGGCTCCAAGTGAGTTTCCTACCACTTAGCAAAGATACTTATCAACCAGCCTTATGGATTCTCTCTGGTTCTGGTAAAAGAGGCAGCTTCAAACAAATTAGGGAAAATTCAAGATGTGAGACAAAAGAATGGGAATCTTCTTGCAGAAATCTGAGTCACTTGCCCCTGAGCAAGATACTAGTATCTTGCTACACACACACACACACATACACACTCTCTCTCTCTCTCTTTCTCTCTCTCTCTTTCTCTCTCTCTCTCTCTCTCTCTCTCTCTCTCTCTCTCTCTCACGCAGCTACTGAAAGAAAATCCACTTGTTAATGTTCAACTCTCCTATCTGGCTATGGAACAGGCTAGCAATAAAGGGCATATAGATCAGTCCTTTAAGGCGGACACACCACCGATAAATCAGAAACAATAAAGCTGGAGACAGGCTTGCTGGGCCCCAGCTGGTATTGCTTATATCTGTCCTAAGCAATCAGGAATCATGAAGAAACTTCTTTTTGGAACGCCTAACCACAAAACTTCACAGTGACCGCCTCAATCCCACATGCCCATGTGCTGAAGGGGGGTGCCAGGGACTGGATACCTTTATTCTTTTTGACAAGATCAATCAGTCTCTCTGGAATCTTCCCATGGCCCACTTCTGCCTGGCCCACTCCCATCCTCTCCACACCAGTCCAAGAAAGAAGTAATAAAACAATGAGGCATTGCCTCCCTCCTCTGCTTTTGCTAGAAGCTAGCCAAATCTTGGTATGCTCTGACTCAGAGCACACCTCAAGGAAGGGAACACAGTTACCCCCAAGAGAGTAAACAGAGGCATCGTGCCCTGAAATCCAGAAATGGCAAAATCACACCCAGAAAACCCTCATCCTCGAACAATGACGTCCTATACTCCCACCAGGCCAACTAACTGGATTTCTACCTGGAACCTCTCCCACATCAAACTAAAAATGCCAGCAAGGTGTACGAGTTTAGTGCTGCAGGATCAGCCAGGGTGATCTGCAAACTCATTCTCCTACTGCAGCCCCAGAAATGATAGTAGCTCTCTGGTCAAAACCAAGCCCTCCCTCCCACTGCAACATTTCTCTTATACCAGTTCACATGCAGAGACATGTGCCCAGCCAAGTCCTGGTCTAGAAACGCATACTAGGCACATCCCCGACTTTGTGAATGAACTGGCTTCTTCTCCATTCTTTCTTGGTGGGGGCCACAAATGGCATCTCATGTTCATTAATTACTGCAGCCTCTACCTATTGTCAGTCATCAGAACCTGCCATATGGTTACCATCAGGTGTGCTCAAGTTCCTATTATGTAGCATTCCCGGATGCCCCAAATAGATATTGCAGAGTCTGCTTGTGTTTTTACAGGGCCACTTATATTTCAAAGAAGCTCATTTTGCTTCAAGTAATCACTAAGGGGGGAGGGGAAAGCCTCTTTGTTCAGCATTGTGCTCTACTGAAAATCCCAGGGCTTCCTGATAAATGTGGCTTCCCCTGTCCCCCACACCACTATGTACAATGTTGGAGCATCCTGTATACTGTTACCTTTGGGGAAGAGTTTACAGAGTGTTATCATTTTAAGGCAGGTGAAATATAGAGGATCAGTAAAAGCGTCTATCAACTCTCCACCAAAACTGGATATGTAGGATCAAGAATAACCTAAAAGACTCCCCAAAGAAATGATGTCAATACACTATGTCATATCTTGTATATCTGCCACTGATCAAAATATATATGGCTCTGATCTTTGTGCTTTCTAGGATACTGAATGATGAATGACATTTTATGGCACATTACATATGCCAAACCATGTAATGTGCTCATGGAATAGCCTGGTCCTTCCTTCCCCTGTAAGTTCACTGCTAAATGACCCTTGAGGGTCTCCATTTTTTTCCCACCTGAATCACAGGTATAACCAAGATGGAAAATTCCTCTGCGGATCCGGACACTATGAATGATGTACAGGGTCATGTGGTCTGAGGAGAGAAAGCCCTGTGTTAAGTCCTGAAATAAACTTGGCACGTGTTTGGGGATAATCTTCTATCTATAGTTGCAGTGGCTTTTGAGTTACTGGCCCTATTTCTAGCAGTTGCACAGAGCCTGCAGGTCTGGACTGATGATAAATCTTTTTTTTTTTTTGGATTGATGATAAATTATATAATTTTGTGATAGCATTACCATCAGTAGGACATTTCTAGAAAATTACTCCAACATATAATTTTGTCAATTGGTTTATATAGACATGTGAACTTAAATGCCAATGTTGAACTTGGTTTATAGATATTAATACTTCCTATTTCTGGGTTTAACTTAAACTCACACTTTTCAGGACCTGGAAGCCCTAATGGGTGAATCACGAACTCTGCATAAAGGTCCAGAAATGTGCATTCAGACACACATGTGAGCGCGCATGTGCACACGTGTGCCCACACCTCTCCACAATGATTAGGTGAATACGAATATGATGAAGCGCAGAATTCTGGCTTAAATTCCAGGATTCCCTGTCCCAAATTATTTCCTATTAGCCACATATTTTCAGAAATGCCCATTAACTTCCCAGGATAGACTAAACTCTGTTTTCTAGCCTGACAACAGAAAAATCAGTGGAACAAGGCACCTTCTATTTTCCTATGGATATAACCTTCTTTAAATAAGTTGCAGACATGAGCATACTATGTTTGCCCCTTTTTGAGGACAAACCGGTGGATGACAAGGGATGGTTACATCTCTAACAGGAAGGTATAAAATACACTAAGTAATTTCTTTGCCTCTGGCGAGGGAATGCTTACATATATAGTGGTGGTGTCCAGGCTAGTCACTGTGACCTCATAGCCATTTCATAGAAACCAACCCCATTCAAGGAAAAATGAGTCACCAGGAAAAAAGAGCAGGTCAGTATCCAGGGCTCAAGGTCACATTTCTACAAACACTTGGTTGTTCTCAGATAACACCTGCTCAGAATCTCAAATAAAAAAGGGCAGGGCTCCATTGATAAAGTCCTCTGTTCTAGGCTACAAAGGGAGGCACAACTTTCTTGGTATGGTGAAATGGACCTAATAGGTGGGGAAACTCCCAGTGTCCTGAAGGACTGCTTTCTCCAACAAGGAGATTGGCTGACAGTCAGGGTAGCTTTAGGTTCCCGTACAGCTTGTACAAAGATATGCACTGAGAAGGACCAGAGCGCTAACCCAAAGAGTAAGTTATGTCAACTGAATAGAATTAGTCCCTAGACGGGACAATATCTGGAGGAGATTACCATTAAATATACAGTGCCTCTTTTCTCAGTATTCTCACACGCCAAACAGCTGTTATGATAGCTTTCAAATTCAAATTGTAACTCCAAAGGCCTCCCGTGAAGGGCCTGTGGGTTCAAAGAAGACACCAAAAAGAAAAGGAGTCCTGGTGCACCTGGCTGGCTCAGTCTAAGAAAGCATGCAACTCCAGATCTTGGGGTTGTGGGTTCCAGCCCCACCCTGGATGTAGAGATTACTAAAAAAATAAACAAAACAAAACAAAAGAGTGAGTCTCTAAGTCTCCTGCCTTCTCTATTTTACAAACCACATCTGGGTTTCTGAACATGTTTTTATTGTCATCAAGGTGTGGCAGATTCAAGATGGCCACAGATCTTTGCTAGTCCTCCCACTGAAAGGTAAGATCCAATCCCCTCCACTCAAACTGGCAGCATCTGTGACTCATTGCAACCAAGAGAATATGGCAAAAGTGACGCTGAGCCAGTGTTCTAGGCTGAGGCCTTAAGAAACTAGAAACTTCCATTTCCTCTCTCATAGAACACTTGCTCCTTGAGTTTTGAGTGAGGCTTGGAGTAAGGCACTGCCAGCTGCCCCTGATGTGGCTGACCCTATGTGGGCAACATCTCCCAAGCTCCTCAAAGCCACAGATACAATAAAGGGGGGGTCTCTGGTATCAGAGACCCTCCAGGATGCACTAAAAGCAGAACCCACTAAGAGGCTGAGACTTCCACAGACCGCATGGCACGGCACATCTACTCCTGGCAGCATGCTTTTGTTGTCCTTGAGCTGATTTCCATATGATTGTTGGGATGAGATGAACAAGATCACCAGAGGGGCTGAACTAGAGTGATACAGATTATGAGGAAGATTTGGGGGTTGGAGTCCCATGGCTAAACATGCAAAGAGATTTCTTGGAGGAGTGTAGTATGTGCATAGTTTTGGGTAGGGCTGGGCAAGAGGGCAATGAGTGACGATAGCAGTATCAACAAAGACATGCCACTGAGAGTAGAAGTGGCTTATCTTATCCAATTCTCATTTCCTCATTCTTGATGTATAAGCATAGCACAGGACCAAATATATAGGGAGGTATGCAAGAAATGAGACTTGAAGTTGGAATTGGAACTGAACTGGAATTGACCCCTACTCAATATAAAAATAAGCCTGAAATCCTGAGTACAACTGAATGAAGGACCAGGTCTTCCTGCCAATCCATTAAATGTTAGTAGGGGCCTCCCATCTGACCTGTGACCTACTTTCATTGGGGCAAATTGAGGTTGACTGAACTTGAAGTCAGTGTCAGTCATAGGCCAAGCTGAGGACAAAGGAAAATGATTCTTAGCATTCTCCCTTCCTACCCAGGTCTGTGTCCTCCCTTCCCAAGGCTACCTTCTCTGGATCCATATGTCCTCCTTAGCTGTCTTCCCAAGGATTATATCTGTCCATTTTTCAACTTCATACTCACATTTAATTGAAATCTCTTCCTCCCCCTTCCCTCCAGGCCTAGACTGGAGCTCAACTCCAATAGCAGCAAGCAGAGAGAAGGTGTCGCCTGGCCTTTAGAAACATGCCCCAGTCCCTGCCTCTTGTGGGTGCCATCTCCTCTAGGGTGAAGGAGTGAAGAAGGAAAGGGGCAGTCCACTCCCATTTTGGCTGCAAGACTTTACAGTCACCTCCCTGCTGTTCAGAACTATTAGCTAACTCATCATCTCTGGGTTCACTGAGGTGGGATGGGAGCATCAACCTGCCCCACTGACATGACGTGGCCCCCAAACAGCTCCCTGGGGTGCTATTACCATATAATTTGGGCCATATTCTTTGATTAACACCAACTACCTACCTCCAATGCAGCAGTGTCTGAAAGTCAGTACCTCCCACTGCCATCAATCATCTATGGACAGCCAGGAGACCCATGGCAAAGGCAGGATCCATTTTCTGTAGCTCTCAGGGGTGGCAAGAGGAAACTTCACGCACACTGCCTTTCCCCACAGCCATCTCTGCTCTCCTGGCTCTTACAATGGGAAAGTGGAGTAATCAGGCTTGGTCTGTAAACCAACACCTCCCTAGAAGCCTAGGGAGAGGTGGCCACCGATGGTTGCATTTTTCCTGAGCCTTGACCCTAGCTACAAACTCTAGGACCACAAGAAAAAGCACACTGGTCAATCTTTGACATTCTTTATATATACTGGACTTCCAAAACTTATGCGAAGAATCCCTCAGCTGAAAAAGTTTGAAAACCGCTGGTCTCCACCACTAAAGTCCAGCCCTTAGTTCTATGTCTTGTGCTTTTTCTCGTAGTTTTAGCTTTCTAAGTCACACTTCCCCATACTCTAGGGAAGGGTCCTAGCTTATTCATCCTGACCCAGACCTTGCCCCTTCCATGTGCCTTGCACTCCAATGTCCAGGAATGAACCCATGGGTGGCCATACTGCTCGCCATCCCCTGACTACTTGCTATATGGATCTCAGCAGGGTCTTGCTAACAGCATATTGGAAATACAGCTTTCCTGGCCCACATGGACAGGTTTTTGTCTATTTTCATCCTTTCCCTGCTCTGTTTAAATATGGTGTCTGTGACTGAGTTTCGTGTTCCGGAGGCATGCGGTCCAGAGAGAAGGAGCCAGAGTTGCTTCTCTGCCTTGGCGCTTAGGAAAGAGCAAATGGGGCTGCCACCTGCCCGGTCTGGGGATGGTTCCAGAATGGCTCAGGTTATTCACAGCACAGATCCACCCGGGGGTAAAAATACCATCCCAGAAGGACTCTCCTTCTAGCCACAAAAATACCTATATGGGTAGAGAGAGACTCAAAAAATGACACAAGGTTTAGGAGAAATCATCCCCTTGGAAAAGAAATAAAGTAATTAGTATTGGTCTTACAAGAGAGAAGATAAAGAGATCCAGGAGGAAAGAATGAGGGCAGCTTAAGAAGGATGTAAACTGAAAATACAGCAAGAGAAATGTGGTTTAGACTGTAGGAAAAACTTCCTGACCATGAGACATAAGGAAATCTTCACAAGGTGTCTCCTTGGGAGATGTAAAACAGAAGACAAGATCAGCTCTCCTCTGTGAGGCCCACTCTGAAGCAGAGTGTTAAACTGGGCAATTCTACAAAGTTCCCACCAGCCTTGGACATTTACAATAATGCTGGAGAAGAGCTGACTTCTTCAGTAGAAGAATATATCCTCTGCAAGCTCTTTGGCTGTGTGCCCCTTATGAGCTGCAGCCTTTCAATTTCAAATTCATTCACGCAGTCACTGTGTTCCACACCTGAGGCCCAGGGACTCATGAACTGAAGATTTCTCCATCTCATGCTTCACCACTGGGGTCCAAATCCCTCCTCTCCACCTTTCCCTGCGTGCCTTCAAAGCAGGCGCACACTCTGAACTGACCTCATTCTAGCCCTCAGGTGCTATGAGAGGGAATTTCCACAATCTACAACCCAATCTTGGAAGTGGATGTTTCCTATGAATTCATTAGAAACTCCATATTTGCCTTTGACTTGGACTTGTCTCCAGGGATAGAGAAGCACCTAGAAAATCTATCCTTATGAGTCAAAGAATGTGTTATCACCAGTATGACTAGAGTTCTAACTCACTTCTCCAGGGTTCTGGCCCTTTGAGATAGTGTCCATCCTGTACCTGTTATCAGTAATATGTCTTCTTTAGCTCTCCCACATCATTCTGAATCTCATGTAAATCCAGGGGGAAAAAAAAAATAAAGAAGTGTCCAAATTCTCAAAAAGGTAGTAGAAAACAACCAATTTGCGAAAATCCAAAAACAAATTACTGTACCATTGGGTGGTTAATGTTTAAAATAAACTAAAACATTCCCCTCCATGCCAGGCTGAGAAGCAGTTCTGGCTCCTTCCCTTGGACTGCATGCCTCAGGGACATGGAGCACAATCCAGAAACCATATTTAAGCAGAGCATGAAAAGGATGAGCACAGACAAAAACTCTTCCATGTAGAAAAGGCATACTGCATGGAGCATACAGAGTATAAAGCTACTAATTATTCAGAAACAGTTCAATCATGCATTCCAAGGTGTGTTCATTTCTCAGGTCGAAGTTCTCCATTATTTTTATTTCTTTTGAATACACACTTGTCTCTTGATTAATGTTATACAATACAAAAAATCTGAATGCTAAAAAAAAAGGGCGCTACTTCAGCCATGAAAACCTACGGTGGGAACTGTTCAGCCAGCAAGCATTCTAAGGCTCAAAATCCCCGATGCAAGAACATGTTCTTACTGTAGGTAACTCTGTGAGAGGCAGCGTAAGATGATGCAACAGACCAGATGAAGGGGATAGGAAGGGAACAGCTCCAGCTTCCCAGGATCAATACATGAAAATAGGGTCACATGGTGAAATGAACTAGATTCTGTTCTTGTGGAAAGCTCTGTGGTTCTTCCTCTTTTTGTTCCATCTGAGAAATTAATTCTAGAGTAGAGTATTTCAAATATCAAACTAACTAGAACAGCTGTTGCCACTTCCTCTGCTTTGGGAGCCCCATCAACTTCCAGTTCCAAACCAACACAAGGCAACTCTCTGGCAACATCTCAGAATAAAGCTCTTGGATCTTAATAAATAAAAATAATGAGGATAATAAAAATAATGAAAGCTAATACTACAGTGTTTTCTATGTGTCAGACGCTATCCTTGGTTCTCATAACAAAGTGATGATGTAGGTACTAACACCTCCCATCACCCGGCTCCTCCTCTGGCTGAAGGAGACCTGTGAGCTCCTAGAGAGAGTGTGTATCTCTTCCCACCTTTGCTAGTAGTAATGAAAGTAATCACTAAAATTTCTTGAATATTAAATGTAGAATTTTAGTGCTTTATCTCAATCAGTCCTTACAATAAACTTAAAAACTAGATATTACCCCCATTTTCCCTGGTAGGTGACTCAGACTCAGAGAGGTTTAAAACTAAGAGCCCAAAGTAACACAGCTATGGCAGAGCTTGACTCTTAATCTAGTTTGTCTGATGACAAAATCTTGGCTCCTAACCCCTACCCCTTTCTGGGTACTTCCCACCTCTAGAATACTAGCAATTGCCACCGAAACCCAGCCTCGTGGGTTATTTTCATCAAGCTTGAAAGCCCTTCCTGAGGTTGACGATGGCCCAGCGGATTGCTCCCAGAGAGCCCAGTGGCACCGTTGCCTTCCGTTGGCCTTAGCCACAGCTGTGGTTTCCAAAGGAAATAACTCACACGGCCGTTGGTCGCACCTGTCACTCACTGGAACCAGGACTTGCATCAGAACACGGGGGCCTCACAGGGAAGGAACAGCAGCTACATCAAACCGATGGGCATCGACACAGGTCACTGTGGGATTTGCGAGCGTGCCTCCCTAAATCTGAGATCATTCCCATGTGGTCCATTCTCCCTGCTTCAGAAGGTCAGAGAGAACATCACTAGACCTTAAATGTTCTAGATCTGCAGAGAGCCCATCACAGCGCTGTGGGAAGGCTGGAGTATCAGCAAATCGGCAGGAGTGATCTAAACTAGGTAAAGCACTTCTAAGCTTCCATCGATTAAAAAAGAAAGTGAGAGTTAGTGCTACAGAGAAGAACAAGAAAGGTCAACAAATGACCATAAAAACTGGGGTCTTTTCAGAAGTCCCAGAAGGAAGAAAGGGCACGTAGAACTTTCAGGCTGTGGGGAAGCAACAGGAGTTTGAGGAGAACACAAAAATAGGGAAACTTTCAGGGCAGTCTGTGATGGTGGCAAAATCAGGGAAAACTAGAATGAACGGTGTCAATTTGATTCACTTGAATGCAAAATGCTGTAAACATTAACAGAGCATCGGCAAAGCATTTACAACAAAATTCAGGGAGTACGTACAAGAGTTATTGTACCTGTACCTTCTTATACTCTTGCAGAGGAGCCAAGCCATATGTGCTTGGCATCCTTAAATAACAGGAAAGGCTGGCACGTGAGGAAGTGCTAGGATGAGTGGTGAATTCCGTGAAAAGCAGAGGATGGAGGTATGTGCGTGCTTAGACGGGCAGAAAATTCTTTGTGGGTGATGTAGAATTTGGTCTGGAGCCCAGAACTGGTTCTGTATAATCTAGCATTCAAATCTTCTCTCCCATACCACAGCCTCCAAATGTACCTGTGCACAGGTATTGGAAGAACCAGTAGTTGTGCTGTAATCCTGAATTACTTTTGTTCTGTGACAGGTGGTTCCCAACACCACCTTCTTATGGATCTCTGAATCCCTCCCAGGACTCAGACTTCCCCTGTGGATACAGAAAATCTTTAGAACTGCACCCTACAAGCTGTATCAGCTGCTTTACCATGTAATGGTTTTCTAGGGGTCAGAACTCAAAAGGCGGGGGAAAAGGCCCGGGTAATTGAGTTACCAGGATGTCAATTCTTTTCAGTTGGGGAATTTTCCAGAACTAAAGGAAAACTACATATAAAAAAAAAGGAACTTCATTTTTTACCTTGAAAATATAACCATTGTGAGAAGGAAGGGATGGGGGAATGGGGGGAAATCAGAGGGGGAGATGAATCATGAGAGACTGTGGACTCTGAGCAACAAACTGAGGGTTTTGGGGGAGGCGTGGGGGGTTGGTCAAGCCTGGTGGTGGGTATTGAGGAGGGCAAGTATTGCATGGAGCACTGGGTATGGTGCATGAAAAATTAATCTTGTAACACTGAAAAAATAAAGTAAACATATTTGGGGGGGAAATTTTTTTTTAAATTTAAAAAAAAGAAAATATAACCATTGAGATGGATTTGGCCAATGTACCAAAGCACAAATATCTTATCTACCTTTGTACTATTCAAACTATAGAGAAGACAAAGTAATTTTAAACCCTTCCTAGAAATAAAAATGGCATAGGAGTCCCAGTAATCCAGTATCTTCTTGTTATTGAGTCAAAGACTAACGTCCATCATCCTTGATGGAGCTAGAGAATGTAAGCTGCCTACAGATGAAAATGTCTAATGACTTCAGAAACACCAAGTTAAGATGTCTCCCCCAATAATCTCTTCTTTCTTCCACATAAGTAAAAAGTACCCTTGCTCTATCTACTAGACTACCAATATGAATCCCAAGAACCTAAAAACAATCTAATTCATCCCATCCCAAAGTGTTTTCTTGACATGCTCTGAACCTACCTGAGGACAGCAACACACCTCCAACTGAAAAATCCAACATGTTTTCTCCCATATGGCATTCATCCAGCTCTCTTGAACATTATCTGATAATCCTTTCTTTGGAAGAGTGTGGTGGTCTGACTGCCCTAGTAGAATATTAGTTCCTCAAAGACAAACTCATCCTCAAGGTTGTCACCTATTTTGTCCTCCAGCACTAAGCACAACGCCTGTCATGCTATAGGTGCTCCATAAATCTGTGCTGAATTAAACAACTGAGAGCACTGTCAAGCAAAAATCACCATAGCAAAACCAAAGGCAAGATTCGGGCAGGCCCAAATGTGCTGGGTGTCTTGCTAACTTTGAATTCTCTATCTCCCTGTCAAGTTCTCCCTGATCAATAATCCCACCTTGGGATTCAGTCCTAAGATCCAGAAGATCCAGAAGAATCAAAATGTCAGCAAGCCAATGGTAGACTGTGATCTCCTTCCTCATCCCGAGAGCACAGCACCGTATTTGGCCCTTTGCAGGGGCTCGGCAATATTTACTGAACAGAACCGAAAAAGTGAAAAAATTCACTCACATTCTTCAGAGGCATAAAAGCAAAAGACAATAACTTGTATTTAAGAACAGGGAGACCCTTACCACTAGATATCCTGTGGCCTTTTCTGAGACATAGAAAGTCAGTGTGAACAAGCCTGAGCTCTGTGCTCAAAGGCCTTTCACAAACAACCTTGATGCACAACCATGAAATCCTGTGGACAAACCATGTAAGTACCCAAAAGTGCAAGGCCATGTACAGTTCAACTACTCATCCTCCACTTTCACTAACGTCTCAGTAGTGAAAGTAGTGCCTATTAGACTTGGTTTCTGAAAAACCTGATGACAAAGAGGACCTCTAGCAGTGAAGCCTCATGGTCTTCTAAACAGGAAAACAAGATTTGTTGGATGCCCCTCTTTTAGGGCACTGTGTGCAAGGGGTCTTTACCTGGAGGCCATCACCATGCTTCAAGTTCATCACCATGAACTCTCTGAAAACACTTCATGTGTACATGTATTTTCCTGAGGAGGGCCATATCTTGCCTGAATTTCACAAAGGGATTCATGACCTATAAAAAAGGTTAAAATTCAATGATTAAGTAGCTTAGGTATTTTAAGTCTGGACAAAATCATCTGCCAGTAATAGGCTCAAAAACGTTCTACATTAGAAAGGCAGTATGGGATAAAGAAAAAGAATAGAATTTAGAGTCAGACTCACTTGAGGTTGAGTTCTAACTCTGCCATTTTCAACTGCCTGATCCTAGCAAGTTTCTTTTTTTTTTTTTTTTTTGAAGATTATTTATTTATTTGACAGAGAGAGAGATCACAAGTAGGCAGAGAGGCAGGTAGAGAGAGAGGGGGAAGCAGGCTCCCTGCTGAGCAGAGAGCCTGATGTGGGGCTCGATCCCAGGACCCTGAGAGCATGACCTGAGCCGAAGGCAGAAGCTTAACCCATTAAGCCACCCAGGTGCCCCTGATCCTAGCAAGTTTCTTAAACCATCAGAGCTCCTATATAATGGGGTCACTAATACCCACCTTCCAAAATACACTTACATGTAGAAAGCTCTAAATCAAAGCTAGTACTCTTCCTCTCTTCATTAGTAGTCTTTCTCCCTCCCTCTTTTCTTCCTTCCTTCCTTTCTTTCTCTTTCTTCTTCTTCCTCCCAGCCCCCTTTCCCTCCCTCCTTCTCCACTTCCTCCTCCTCCTTCCTTTTCAACAGCAAGCACCAATACTTTGAACAAATGCACCTTTTCAAAAGTACAAATCTATTGTCTGACATGAATAACAAGCTGACGTGCCATTGCATGGCCTAACCAATATTACCCTTTTACTGAAAAACACAGAATGCAGGATGGGTTTTTTGCAACATGAACAATACTGAGTGGTGAAACTTTCCCTTCTATTGTTCTCTGTTATTTTATATAATCCAAACCCAGTAACTGACAAATCACATGTAGATTATAATCCCTAATGGCAAATGGTGAGAAACAGCCCAGGAGGATGGAAGGAATAAGAGGATCTTATTACAATTTCTGAAAATATGAGCACCAAAATCTCATGTTTTCACAAAGACGCTGTACAAACAATTCTAATAATATCGCTTAATACATCCCAGAGCTGTGGTCTATCGGTACCTTCACAACCCATTCTGCCTAACAGTTACTCGGAATACCTCTTGCAGTTCTTGGGGAGAGTCTGGCCTTATGGAGGCTTTAAAGCTGCACTATGTTGTGAGTCATTAAGACTCTTCTCTGTCCTCTCCATCTGTGGAGAGAGGAGAAAAGAACAGAACAGGGGATGGAGCTGGGGTAACCATCAGTAGAGGTTGGGGCAGACGAATGGTAAGATTTCACAGCTTGCCAAAGATTACAGAAGTCCAAAGGTTTACTTTTTGGCATCAGTTTTTCCCAAGTGGAAAATTCCCAATTTTCTCTACTTGGTCCTTTCTCTCGGAGGAAATGCACAGTTCTGTTAAACTCAAGTAAATGCATCTTCCTTTCCTAAATTTCATGTGCTGGATTCAATACTAATTTACATCCACATTTGTGCCAGAGATCTTAAAAATCTGCTGTTGTTTCCTTCCCAAGCTGTAGGTTGGGGGGCTGGGGGGGGTGCGGAGGAGTTGAGTTGAGCATGAGGGAAAGGAGAGAAGGAATGTGGTTGGAAAAGTGAGGAGGGAGAAGAAAGAAAAACTTCACCTGGTAAGCATTTCCCATACTTAATAATTTGATTTTGAAGGCTAGTCATATCAAAGAGCAAAATATTCAATATTGTTAATTCAGTTTTGCAAAATATATTCTTAATTTAAAAATGATTTTGCTCCAGGTGGTAGTGCAGTAATAAAGCAGTTATTGACCAGATCTTATTGATTGTAGAGTCTGCGGGCAAAGAGCACTGACCTTGCTCACACTCTTATTGCTTCCTCCCTCCCTGGCCTTCTTCATCTATGCTCGCTCAATAATATATTATTAATATATATTTTTAGCAAAAACTGTATGTTACAAGGTTAAGGGCTTCTTAGTGATTTTTTTCAAGCTACTTTCTGCCTTTGGGGTGTTAGGGGAAGAATAAACTTCGTAACCGAGTGTCTGGATATAAATGGCTTCCATGGATATACTTTACCCACTACTGAGAAGCATGTTGTCACCGTCCACTTTTTCTGTCACATAGGACAGAAAGAAAAAACTCCCTAAGGCAAAGCATGTTGCAGCAGTTTGGGCAACAATACACCTACACAGAGGAAAACCAGACCATGGCTGTAAAGACCAAAGGACATACCTGCATCCTTTCCAGGAAAGTAGCTCTGAACCCAAAGAAGAGAGATCATTCATGATCATTTGTGGTCATATCAAATTCAGTGATCAGTGGGGTCCAAATCCTTGCAGTCCTTTTAATAGCTCTTTCATGAAGCCTTCTCCAACACCTTTGCAATCATCTTCCTTATAACACAATCAAATATGATATGTAGTGACTGCTTACTTTAGCATTTGCACATAAACTCTCCTACATACCTATCTGGGTTTTTTTTTTCCAAGTTAATCTTACTTCTCTAATAAATGTATAAGTCTTCTGAAGGCAAACACTATGTCATACACTCCTGCAATACTCCTTCTAGGATCTGTCATATACCTGGTTCATAGTAAGCATATAGTCAATAATTATCAAATTGGAATGTAAATGATGCACAGCTCTGTATTAAACTTCCTTTCAAAGAAAGCAAGAACACAGAGCAGGACAGTACAGTTTGCTTCTGCTCTTTGCACTGGAAGCCTCTCCAATTGTGTGGTTTGCCCACCTCCACATGTGCACCAGGTGAGAGATGGAAAAGCCAAATATTGTTGAGTCTGATGAATATTGCAGAGAACTATCTTGCACTGTTGCATCATGAGGTAGAATGTTTGGGCAATTTGCTTTCATGTCATGTATGAAGAAAGAGGAAAGAACAGTGATCACACCTCACGAACACTGAATTCAGAGAGGCTAGCAAATCCCCAAGCTCATGGGGAGATTAGGACAGAAAATGAATGCACATGATGGTCACCTGCCACTTCTGACCCCACCCACATCTTGCATTGCACTCATGAATGTGGCTGTTCCTAAATGGCAAGAGAGACAGGTTAGAAAAAAAAAAAAAAAAAAAGGCTGGGATTCTCTGATTCTCTTTGCACTGTTTATCCCCATCCCTGGGCTCCTGCTTCTATGAATAAGTCTATCTGAAAAAAAACCAATATTCATAAAGGATAGGAAAGATGGAACAGTATCCAGATCTCTACTTGCTACTGGTTTCAAACGCCCACTGAAAGAGGACAAACAAGATGCAATAATGGAACACCATGGCCTAATAAAAACAATTCAGGTGAGCAAGGAGGAATTCTGGGCTCTACCTACCAGCTGTGTGGTCACTGGCAAGCTACACATCCTGCAGCACCCAGCAGGCATCAGCTGCTCACTCAAGGAGTTTAATGGTAAAGAATGCATGAAAGTACTTTTTACAAAGATGTGGGAAGGATGAGGGAACCAACAAGGAACAGCAAAAAGGCTGCTGGCAGCAGGAAGCCTTTAACACTGCCAATTCTGAATGGGGCAGGACAGACGAAAAGGCCTGCAGGGCAACGGCGGCAAGGGTGGGTGTGGAACAGAGGCTGCCGCAGAGGACTATGGGCACCTCCAACTCGACACATGCAGGCAATCCAACCCCTGTCTCCTGGTGCCTTCTAATCTCACGTCAGAGCCAGAAAACGAGAGAGACTGGATGATGGGGTCCCCTTCAAGGTCAACCAACCAAGGCAAAGGGTAAGACAAAGCAGGATGGGGAGTGATCTGCAAGAGCAAACCAATGGATAGTCCCATCTTTGTGCCTCATTTTCTCCTTTGTCACACAGGAATAATTATGTAACTATACCTACCACACAGGGTCCTCTTAAGGACTGCATGTAACTATAGCTGTGAATGTACTTTGTTAAGCTTTCCAACCTACCACAGATGCTGTGTTGGTGAGGCATCCCCTCTGCTCTCTGTGGAGTCCTCTCCCTATGCTCATGCCCAGGCCCAGGCCAGGCCCCACCCCCCCACACGCCCAACCAGAGCCAGAATGATGCGAACAGAGCTGCACAGGGCTCTGCAGGTGGCAGGGGGGAGGAGGGGAGCTGCACACGCAAGGAAATAATAGAGACTGGATTGTTTATGCTTGTGGGAAAGGGCGCATGAATATGGATAAAACCCTGTGCGCATTTTGCTAATTACCCAGCATCAGTGTTAAAGGAGGAAAGAGCCCACTGCAGATTTTCAAGCCAATTCCATCCCGCCAAGCCCACCCCCACCTATGTACACACACAAATCACCGCTGCCACTACCACCACCACCATTTTCTCTCCTCTCATATACATAATTGACAATGCTCCCCTGAATATGAACCATATGAACCCATGTGAGTTAAATCTCAACTGACAGAAGATTCCAACTCTGTATCATGCCAGAAGGCTCAAGGAAGAAAGTCCCATTCTGTGATCCTAGTTGGCAGGAGCTTATTTCCTACCCTATCCAGAGTCAGAACAATCTGATAGCTCCATGAGCAAAGACATGAGGTGAATCAGGGAGGGAACGGAGGTGGAGAGACAAAGAATCACACAGGCGGAGGCCATTTCCATGGGAAGCCAAAATTATGGTTGAAAAGGCTAAATAAATCCCAGTCTCTGGCTCCCAGTCTCAATCCAGACTTCTTTCCTTTCTCTATTAAGGAGAGAAAAGATGATGAGCTCAGTCTTTGTTTCCTGGTGGCTTCTGGGTTTTTCCTAGACAGCCAGCCCCAGGAAGATGTCTGTCAACTCATCCTTGAAAATCAGCAGGGATGGGTAAGTTGGGGAAAGTGCTCAGGGAAAGGGCTTGTTCAGGATGGAGACTTGGAGAGAGGAACTCAAACCAGCTGGTTTTGGTGCTGAAGTCCATCACTAAAGGCTGCCAGGGGATATGCTCTCTGTCTCCAGATCTAAAGAAGCTAAAGGGTGATCAATAAGGACCACCCTGAGCTACATGCTTCAGGGCAGTAACAAAGACATAGCCTTTTTATATGATTTCTTTATATTTGTCCTCATCTGCAAGAAAGGCAGCAGCAGGTGCACTAGAAAGACACCAGCCTGCATGTCTGGAGACCTGGATTCCTACACTGGCTCTGTCTCATGTAATTACATGATTATGAGTAAGGCATTTTGCCCTTCTAGGCCTCGGTCCTACAATTCTCTTCATCTGAAAAATTAAGAAGCTTGGCCTAGAAGAACTCAAAGTTCCAAACTTCAAAAACACTGATTAACAATGTCAGTAACTGACATTGTTACTGACTGAGTAGACTGAGCTTCTCCTAGGTGCCAACCAGGATTTTACATATTTTACCTAGCTCTGTATTTCTCAACAACCTTGTAAGTATTATCTCTTCATTTCATAAATAGGAAAACTGAGACCCGGTATAGTTAAGTCACTTTCCTGAGTTGGTGGGGATTTGAGCTCTGTGACAGCATACTGATAGTGTAGCGTATCAGTGAAAAGCATGGACTTTCCATCAATATGTCATTGTATCTAGACTTAAGACGTTGTAGTCCAGTGTTTCTTCTACTACACCATACAGCTCTTTTCGGTTTCCAGGAGAAATTCTTACATCTCTAGATCAGGAGAATCAAAAGAGGCAATCATAACCCCAAACTCCCAAACGAGTCCCGATGGATACTCCATCTTCAGTGGGCTGATACAGGCAAAACTGAACTTCTGAAATCCAAATAAAAGGGATTTTTTCCTTTTTTTTTCAAAAAGCATCAAAAAACAAAATAAAATAATAAATTAAGAATATAAAGACATTATATTATCAACGCTGGTAGCTTCAACACTGGTAATATCCTTCCCATGTCTCTTCCTCCCCTACCACTGCCCCATCCAGAGAAACCCATGTGAAGCACCCATACCGCCTCCGTGTGCCAGTGGGGAAAAGCATCTTCTAAAAGCTAAGTCTCCCTGGGCCTAGCCTCACTGCCATATTTCTGCCTTGGACTTTGCATGTAACTTTTTCACAGGGGAGGTGGGAGCTGATTGGATTATAGGAATACAAATGGATTAATTTGGGGTGGATTAGATACATCACAAAACATAAGTTTGACTTGTATTAACATAAAAATGTCATAAAAATGTAGATGCTGAGGCAGAGCTTATTTGTGATGCCGCTAATGCATTGTTACTCCAGCAAAAGATGTACACAATATTTACGCAGTATCTGACCACATAAAACATGTCGTATACATATGCAATTTTTCATTATGTAGAGGGAAAAGAGCCAGAGGGCCCTTCAGAATTCCAATTCTTGAGCTTCTGACTTTACCCTCTTTTTTTAAATCTTTTTTTATTTTCAAGAAACAAATACAGTTTTAAACCATCATTACTGTATTTTGAACAGTTAATATTTCATATCGTGACATCTCTATTCAGAGGTAACAGGTTTAGTTGATTACTATTTGTTTATAGAGCCGAAGAAACCTGCAATCACAGGGAACATAGAAGGATTGCAATTAGATCTATTGGCTGAGAGCTGCACCTTGCTGACCCACGGTTAAGTGGTTAGCGCTATCAGAGAGAAAATGCCTACTGGCAGCTGGCACATCTGCACATAATAATATGGGCAAAACTGACACGGCCACTAAAGGCTGCTGCTCTCCTCTTTACCCAGAAGCTGAAAACAGATCATGCTTTTTAATAGTGCATCAACACATCCTTCTGAATTAGCATAATCATGTGAGTTATGGGAGGAAGTGGGTACATCTTGGCTAAGCTGCTATGAATTCTTCAAATTATCCAAATAAAAGGGATTTTTTCCTCCACAAACCTGAGTCTATACTCAACTTCTAGTTTTTTAAAAAGCAAAAGGGCAGGGAGAGAGCAATAAAAGAGAAAGAGTTACTTTTAAGTTTTCTTAACAAAACACTTAATATCCCACGTGTGATGGCTTGGACGGACACACACACCCACACATACACACATTACCTGAGGCAGGATAGGGGGCAGCAAGGGTTGCAGGGGGGGGAGAGTGGTTAATATAAATACACAAGCAGCATTCTATCAAAGCAAAAATGATGATGATAATGATGATGATACCTAATTTTAAGGATGAGCTGATCATGTGCCTGGCACTGCATAAAGACCTTAAAGGCTCTACCAACTCTTCAGGCCAACAATTCTATAGCCAAGCATCCCAGCTCATCTTACTCCACGAATCATTTTATAGATCCCAAAATAAACAAGTTTGAGCAACTCAAATGGAGACTCGCTCTCAAGCATAGTGATATGACCACCAGAGAGTAAGCCAACCAAATTCCCATGCCGCTCTAAACAAGAAAGGGTATCAGGGGTGCCGGTGGCCTCTGTTCCCCACTAGAGGCATGCAGTTCCCAGGAATCACAGATTCTTTTTTTGCAGCCAACTTCCTGGAGACGCAGACCACATTAGCATATACAGCACCATTCTGAGTATTAGAAAAAAGGCACTCACTCTTGACAGACTAATTAGAATGAGGCAGCTCAATTACAAAAAAAACAAAATAAACAAACAAAAAAAAAAAAAAACACCACCATAAGTAAAATCAAAAGACAAATGAAGAATTAGAAGAAAATATTTTAAAAACATAAGCTGTGTGTGTGTGTGTGTGTGTGTGAGAGAGAGAGAGAGAGAGAGAGAGAGAGAGAGAGGGAGAGAGAGGGAGAGAGACTGGTTGAATAAACTGATACAGTAAAGTACTATGCAACTATTAAAAACAAGCAAGCAAAAAAAGGAAGACCTATATGAATCGATATGGGGTAATTTCCAACATGTATTGTTAAGTGAAAGACAAAATATAAAGAGAAAATTCTGTATGATATTTTACAAAAATCAGGATCCTAAGAAAGCATACAGGACTCAGTTTTTCCCCCAAAAAAGAAACATAGGAAGGAAAAATCAGAAAACAATGAATTGGCAACTTATCATTTCCTACCAAAAGGAATCAGGGAGCTCCTTGGAGAAGTGGATGGTTACAGGGCTGGGACACAGAAGACACAAGATGACCCTGGAATATCCTCCTACTCCACAAAGTAAAGAAGTGCTTTAAAAAATAATGGTGGCATGCCAAAAAACATAGGAGCAGCCTGAGGAAGCACCCACTGGACAACGCTGATAATTTGATCATTAAAATAAATAAGAGGTTATCAACCCACTATAAGAAAGAATGAATCTATGAGTCCATACTGATTATAAATAGATACTAAACAAATAAAGGAAAATAATGCATTCTTCGCTACAATAAAATGCTGACTGGTAAATATGGAGAAAGTGGTAGACTAAAAAACCACCATATTCAACCAGCAATGAGCAAGAACAAGCAATGGACATTAAATCCTGAGGTCAAGATTTGATGAGTTATAAGATATTTACCTACTTAAAATATGTCCTCACAGATAGTTTATTAGTTACAAGGGTAAAAACGGTAACCATAAAATGGAGAAACCAGACAATACCTTGATCAGGTTATCAAAATTAACACTGACAACAAGGGTCAGACAGACATTGTGTGTCTCCAGATATGTTATGTTAAGAAGTACATAACGTCATCTAAATAGGAATCTGGCCAAGAATACATAAACTGAATCTACTCATAAGGAAATATCAGATAAACCCAATGACAAATGTCCCATAAAATAACTGGTATTCTTCAAAACTGTCAATGTAATGAAAGACAAAGGTCAAAGTACTATTCTAATTAAAAGAGGAAAAAGGGGGGCAGCTGGGTGACTCAGTTGGTTAAGCATCCAACTCCTGGTTTCAGCTTAGGTCATGATCTCAGGGTGGTGAGATGGAGCCCTGTGTCAGGCTCCATGATCTGCGTGGAGTCTATTTGAGATTCTCTCCCTCGCCTACTGCCCCTCCCCCCACTCGTGTACACATGCATGCTTGCACTCTCTTGAATAAATAAATAAAATCTTTAAAAAAGAAAGGGAAAAAAAAGAGAGCCGTGGCAACTAAATGCAATTCACAAGCCTGGAATGGATCCTGCGCTTGAGAAAAATATAATGCTATAAAGGATGTCATTGATAAAATTGACAAAATTAGAATATGGAGTATAGATTTGATAGAAGCATCACTCTGCTACTAAATTTCCTGTTATTTGGTAACTTTATTCTGGTTATATAAGACAATACCTTTGTTCTTAAGGAATATGCACTGAAATACTAACACACCTACTCTCGAATGATTCAGAAAGCACTACAACAGACATGTGCCAAAATGTTAAAAACTGGTGAATCTGGATAAAAGGTGTATGAGTGTATTATTCTTACAACTTTTCTCTAAGTTTAAAATTATTTCAAAATAAGACATTCTAAAAATAAAATATGGAAGTGAAAAGAGAAGAGCGCCTTCCATAGTCCCATGGCAACATCACCACTGCTGAATTTTAGTACCACAAAGCTGTTCAGCCAGGAGCCCTTACCTAAAGCAAACCTTGCACAACCATACACAGAAGCCTTGGTGAGGGGCTCCTTCACCCTTCTAATAAACCTTGCATTTGGGCTCCTCTGAATGTCTCTGTCTTTGCAGTCAAATGACCCCTGACCAGGTATTCCTCAACCTACCAGACAGAGAGAGCGGCATGCTATAGCCAGATTCCTGTCTTCTCCTGCAAGGCCTTGGTCTCATGGTTGGATATATCTCCTCTACTGTGGGAACTTCTGATGTCTTGTTCATCCTTAGGCCCCAAGTGATTGACACACAGAAGATGCTCACTAAATGTTTCAATACTGAGTGGAGTGGAATATGTTGACTGCAGAATTTATTCTATTATCAGTCTTAACAAGTCAAGGGTGTGCACCCCCACGCAAGCCATCTCAGTTATGCCTGTGCTAGCGCCCTCTCCCCAAACACGTGCCAGGAGAACGCTGGAGTGACAAGCACCAGCATTATGCCTCCACCTGATGGCTTAGACACTACTTTGGTGGACTTCCTGCATTTTATATTAAGCTTGGGGATGGAGAACAGGTAGAGAAGAACTTTAACCCCACTATAACTATTTACTCTAAACATGGATAGCAAGCACATCCGTAAAATGGTTTAAGCTTCCTGGGAGTTGGAGAAGTAGGTTAGAAATCTTTGCAGAGGGGTCCCTGGGTGGCTCAGTGGGTTAAGCCTCTGCCTTCGGCTCAGGTCATGATCTCAGGGTCCTGGGATGGAGCCCCGCATGGGGCTCTCTGCTCAGCAGGGAGCCTGCTTCCCCTTCTCCCTCTGCCTGCCTCTCTGCCTACTTGTGATCTCTTTCTCTCTGTCAAATAAATAAATAAAATCTTTAAAAAAAAAAAATCTTTGCAGATCCCTCCACCCAAATTACTGCTCTATAATTAAAAGGTGAGAGGGCTCCAGTTCCCACAGACTATCAAAAACTCCTGAGTTCCAATTCCAAGTATTAAGAATGTGTGAGTCTTTGGATTCTCACTCTAACCAGGTCTGACCTATGCAGGTAAGAGCCTGGACTCGAAAACCACCATACCTACAGCTGTTCTCTTTGTCCTTCAGGAGCCAGGCCTCACAGAGGGAATAGGAAAAACCTCAGTAACAGACCACAGAATTAAGCTTCTTCATTCAACTCAGACCTTTCCTTGGAATAACTTCCCAAGTTCTTAGTCCTGAGCTATGCAGAAGTTAATGAAAATGATGAACAGTTGGGGAGAAGAAATGGTTCTTGGAGAAAGACATGGAACTGAAAAGACCAGAAATAACATTGGTCCACTCTATTTCAACAAGGACATCACTACAAATTTGACTAGACCAAAGGTGTCTAACTCGACTGCCTAACCAGACAAGAGACAAGCAAGTCTTAGTCAAAATTCTCATAGCTAAAGCCAAAATATGGTTTTCCTATAACTATTTTAATCATTTTGAAGTTACACAGGAGTTACTACTTCTGTAAGCAGATAAATAAGCTTTCAAAGACAGTTTTGTAATCTATCTACATGGATGACATGTTTTCCAAAGCCTAGAACCCAGGAAGTGAATTCACATGAGAAGGACACTACAGTGGTCTTGAAAAGTTGAGTTATTCAGAGAGCTCTGTCAAAACACCTGCTTCCTATTGGGATAGTTTTAGGGGAAATTCTTAATTGGATGGAGAAAAAAATATGTCCATGGAGCCTTTAATAGAGCTAAAACCTCCTTGGAATACCTCTGCCACCAACTCTGGCTTGTCACCTGAGGGGGAGGAAAACCTCCATAGAATAAAGGAATGAATAGACCCTAACAGTGATTCTAATGAAAAACTAATTAGGAATATAGTAAGGAGATTATTAATTCCTGCCAGAATCAAAATTACAGACCTTATCATATTGGAAACATGAGCAGTAGAAAAGAAGAACTCTCAGAGACCATGCTCTGAAAACTACCACCTGGAAGGGAGGACATGATGAATGTGAATGCCTCAAAGGGAACTGGAGACTGGGGTGAACCACAAGGTTTAATGCCAAAGAAACACCTTGCCCTGACCTTGGAGAGGTCGCAGGACTGAGAGATCATCACACTCTGTGTGACTCAGCGTCAGACTGGGCAACTGGGGCAGAACCGATGCTGGCTCTAGACAATTGCAGACTCAAGGCAGAGTCCTGAGGAGAAAACGAATGTATGTAGAGGGCAAATGGGTAGAGGAACCCCACACTGAAAAGAAAAGGAACTACACTTTTCTACAGGGCATCAAGAAATGTGTGCCTTAAATCTGTCCTAATGTTTTCCCAGAGTTGAACTGTATAGGTAGGTCTTAGGGATTTTTTTTTTTTTAACTATAAGGAAATTTTGCAATTTATATGCCAAATGAGACTTGAAATAAATTTTATGGATTTTATTTCTAAGATGGTAAAAACTTGGGCTGATTTGGGGCGCCTGGGTGGCTCAGTGGGTTAAAGCCTCTGCCTTCGGCTCAGGTCATGATCTCAGGGTCCTGGGATCGAGCCTCGCATCGGGCTCTCTGCTCAGCAGGGAGCCTGCTTCCCTCTCTCTCTCTCTGCCTACCTCTCTGCCTACTTGTGATCTCTCTCTCTGTCAAATAAATAAATAAAATCTTAAAAAAACAAAAAACAAAACCTTAGGCTGATTTGACTTAGTCCTTAGTCCAAGGACATGAATAAGAGAATTCCTATTTTTCAGATGACCAGTATAACTTCTAAAACAAAACTGAAGAGCTATTTCATGAGCCACAGAAGGCCAGCCCTTTTTGAAGCTGAAATGGACACTGAGGAACCCTACGCTGGTGTTGGGTCCAGGCCTCTACAAGGCGGTCCTTCTCTCTACTCTGTCCTTGCATGCCTTGGAAAATGTATCTCTATTTCCTCAGATCATTTGTAGTCTCCTCTTTTCTCTTGCCCTCCATCAAGAGCTGGACAATGTTGTAATTTTCTGTTACTAAAATTTTTATTTCTCTAAAGTGGTCATAAATGCTGGCTTGATGACAATCCAGAAATACTCCATATACTAAACACAAAAACTCGCTATGAAAATTGCTTGGTTTATTTTTGTTTATGTTATTGAGTTCTTGCAAATGACACAGCTGAATGTTTATCCTACCATAAGGAAATGCATTTTGGTATTTGTATTTTTGTTTTTTTGTGAGTTTTTTTTTAAGGTTTGCTTTAAAAGATAAGAGCAATAAAGAGGGAACTTAAACATGTACACACCCATATCACACACACAAACACATGCTCACACATAATTCTAAATTTAGGAAAAAGTTATTCTATAACCTTTGAAATTTTATTTTCTTCTCTTCCATAAAGATTAAAATACCTAATTCAGCAATATTAAAACAAATTGAGATAGACTAGACCTTCACTATTTTCTGTACACTGCACCCATACCTTTTCCTAGGATGGCTACTGAAGACCCAAGAGCCTTTATCCCACCCTCACATAAGAGTTCCTCTTGAAAACTCTAGATTGTAGAAGTAGACTGTCCTGATCAAATGGATAAAAACAAAGAGGTCCAGTGGGGAGCAAAACAAAGGGACTACGAGAAAAGAACAACCCTTCTTAATACTATTAAGTAATATAAGACTCCCAAAATTATAGTGGAATAGGCAATTTAACAAGATTTCATGGAGTTGGCTATGAGACGGCAATTAAATCTAGATGAATGAGGAAACCAAATAATGACGAAATAGGATATGAGACATATGCATATAAGGTCCCTTATTTTGCAATCACATATAATAAATGAGAGCATTGAGAGTTGAACTAATAATCTGAATTACACACTTCTTGGCCACTGATGGGAAGCCTGCCTGTTCTAGACCTCAAGTGAACTGTTATTGGGACCTTAGTTCATCTTTTCCTTGATAGGAAAACAAATGAGTGAGTACCCACATCATCATTTCACTATCCTCTCTTACAACTTCCTAGGGTGAACAGGTGCTATATCATATTGTATTTTTCTAAAATATATTCATTAGTCTCTAGCCCTCCAAACCTCACAATACTGAATGTTATAAAGAAAAGGCTCCTGGGCTTCCAAAAGTTAAGAAACCCATAGAAAAAAATCCCAGCTGGATGTTTCTTCCTGGAGAGCAAAATGCAACCAGGGCATGAAGGTTCCTTTTGAACATCTCCCAAGTAATAAGAATGTATAATACGGAAACAAACTTGTAAGAAAAAAATCTTATTGGCCACAGATCTCAAAGAAAAACCTGACAGCGCTGTGCACCCTATGAGTAATTTCTACCTTTGTGATCCCTGAGATTTTGGCCACATGCTATTTTGGCAATTTAAGTACAATCAGGCCATAACTACTAAACAGTGTATTAAAGATTACAAAAAGCACGGGCTTCAGATAGAACTGGGTTCAAATCCCGGTTCCTCCTTTTACTGGTGATGGTGGGGATTACCTCTTTCATTCTTGTCTCCATTACAAAGGATTAAATGAAACCATATGTGCAGCTAGTACTCAATAAACATCTTCCCCTTACATGAGGTTTACAGAGCTTGTCTCTAGAAAGAATCCTATGATTCCACAACAACACAGATGCAAATACTTATGTCAGCACTAGCTGACTAAGAAAAGGAATCAGGGATCCTTTCACAAAATAGAAAGTGAGGCACAAACTAGAATTAAGACACAGACATTGAATCCTTTCCAATCATGGGACTGTGTCGGCTCTCTCAAATGAAATTGTGCTCAGTACCCTATATTTGACACTGAGGCAGGACATGGAATGATAAATCATTGGTTAGTTTGTTTCTCCTTAAATATTTTCCTAATTCTAGGCAACATAGGAGGACCAAGACAAGATGGC
>CM053610.1:64964886-65017956 GCA_028646535.1 Procyon lotor
GAGACTGCTAGACTCACGAAACGAACTGAGGGTGGCTGGGAGGTGGGGGAGAGGGTAGGGATAGGGTGGCTGGGCTGTGGACATTGGGGAGGGTATGTGCTGTTAAGTGCTGTGAAATGTGTAAGCCTGATGATTCACAGACATGTACCCCGGGGCAAATAATACATTATATGTTAATAAAAATTAAAAAAAAAAAAAATATTTTCCTAATTCTATATAAATTTAAAATAAAATCAGGGGAATCTCCTGTTTAAAGTAGTTAACTTATACAAAATGCTAGATCAAAAAAAAAAAAAATGCTAGATCAGCACCCTAATTTTCCCAATAGAACAATCTGGTAGCTTACCCAAGAGTAGATTATCTTGAAGAAGTAAAACTGTCACTATTTGCAGGTGACATGAGATATTACATATAGAAAACCCTAAAGACTCCACCAAAAAAAAAAAAAAAAACTATTTGAATAAATGAATTCAGTCAAGTTGCAGGATAGAAAATCAATATACAGAAATCTGTTGGGTTTCTATATACTAACAATGAGCTAGCAGAAAGAGAAATTTAAAAAGTAATCTCATTTATAATTGTATCAAGAAGAATAAAATACCTAAGAGGGTGCCTGGATGGCTCAATCGGTTAAGCAGCCAACTCCTGATTTTGCCTCGCGTCATGATTTCAGGGTCCCAGGATCATGCCCCACAACAGGCTCCATGCTCAGCAGGGAGTCTACTTGATGATTTTCTCTCTCCGTCCTCCCACCAGCCCTCATACGCTCTCCCTCTCTCTTAAATAAATCTTTTAAAAAATAAAATACCTAGGAATAAGTTTAACAGCAAGAAGGTAAAGGACCTGTACTCTGAAAACCATAAGACACTGATGAAAGAAATTCAAGATGCCACAAATGGGAAGACACACCATGCTCACGGATTTGAAGAACGAGTGTTATTAAAACGTCCATACTACCAAAAGCAATCTATAGATTCAATGCAATCTCTATCAAAATACCAATGGTATTTTTCACACAACTACAACAACCCTAAAATTTGTATGAAACCCCAAAAGACCCCAAAGAGCCAAAGCAATCTTGCAAACTAAGAATAAAGCTATAGCTGTCACAATCCCAGATTTCAAACTATAGTACAAAGCTACGGTAATCAAAACTATTTGGTACTAGCACAAAAACAAAAATGTAGCTCAATGGAACAAACTACAGAGCCCAAAAATAAGCCCACACTTATAAGGTCAATTAATTTACAACAAAGGAGACCAGAATATACAACAGGAAAAATAAATGGTGCTGGGAAAACTAAGCAGCTACATATAAAAGAATGAAACTAGACCACTTTTTTATACCATACACAAAACGGATTAAAGACCTAAGTGTAAGACCTGAAATCATAAAACCCCTAAAAGACAATATAGGCAATAAAATCTTTGATAATGACCTTAGCAATATTTTTCTAGATCTGTCTCCCCAGGCAAGGGAAACAAAAGCAAAAAAAAAACAACTGAGACTACATCAAACTGAAAAGCTTTTGCACAGCAAAGGAAATTATCAACGAAACAAAAAGGCAACCTACTGAATGGAAGAAGACATTTCAAATGATGCATCCAATAAGGGGTTAATATCCAAAATGCATAAAGAACTTATACATCTCAACACCAAAAACAATCATCATCATCATCATCCTCATCCGATTAAAATGAACAGAGAACCTGAATAGACAATTCTCCAAAGAAGACATCTAGGTGGCACAGAAAAAGGTGCTCTAAATCACCAATCATCAGGGAAATGCAAATCAAAACCACAGTGAGATATTACCTCACAACAGTCAGAATGGCTAGTATTAAAAACACAAGATATAATATCTTGGTGAGGATGGGGGAAAAAAAGAACCCCGGGGCATTGTTGCATTGTTGGTGGGAATGTAAATTAGTATAGCAATTATGGAAAACAGTATGGAGGTTTCTGAAAAAAAAAAAAAAAAAAAAACTAAAAATAGAACTACCATATGATCCAGCAATTCTACTTCTGGGTATGTATCCAAAGAAAACAAAAACACTAATTTCAGAGATCTGTGTAGTACACCCCTATGCTTATTACAGCATTATTTACCATAACCAGTATATGGAAAAAATGTAAGTATCCATCAGCAGATGAATGGACATGTGATATACACACATAATGGAACATTACTCGATCATTAAAAAGAATGAAATCTTGCCATTCACAACAATATGGATGGACCTAGAGGGTATTAGGCTAAATGAAGTAAGTGAGAAAAATAAGTACCATCTGATTTCACTTATACATATTTCACTTATATGAATCTAAAGAACAAAACAAACAAAAGTAATAGGTACAGAGAACAGATTGGTGGTTCCCAGGAGAGAGGAAGGCTGGGGGGCTGGGCAAAAGAGGTGAAGGGGATTAAGAGGTACAAATTTCCTGTTATAAGGTAAATAAGTCATGAGATGAAAAGTACAGCATAGGGGATATAGTCAATATTTTAATAGATCTGCATGGTGACAGATGGTAGTAGTGAGCATTTTGTAATATATATAATTGCTGAATCACTATGTTGTACACCTAAAACTAATATTATATGTCAACTATACTTCAACATTTTAAAAAGAGGTAGATTACCTTTGTGACAATTTCAGAACAGACACCCGTGGTTTCAGACTGTGTTCAATGGAGCCAGGAGGTTCTGCGATGTTGGGGTGGGGGTAGCTGAGCTGACAGAGATCCAGACCTCTGCTTCCACTCCGATCTGAGCACTCTCAGACCTTGAGATCACCAGAAGTGCCTGGCCTATGGTAACTGGCTATGTCCTTGGTTAAGTATTTAATCAATCTTGGGCCTATGTTTCCTCATCCGTAAAGTGAGGACGGTGGTCTATCATCCACAAGGTCCCACTCAGCCCCAATCTCTTCTAGCTACACATTTTTTTAAACTCAATTTTATCCTCTTATCTCAGGAACACAGTTTGGAACTGATAAATGAATCCAGAAAATGATAACGCTTCCAAAGTTCTAAAGCACTTGGATTATAAAAAGCTATCTTCTCCTGGTTGATGAAACACACTGCTAACATGTGCCAGACACTGGACGGGGTACTTTACCGATAGCTCCTCATTATATCGGAGCACCTGGAGCTAGAAAGGTAGGAGACCAACACGGGATGAGGGCTACAGGCGACATGCGCTGGGCTAAGTGTGTGACATACCTTACCATGGGAGGGGTGCATCATCCTCCAGTGTTTACGGATGCCCAAAATGCCAAGTATGAAGCAGTCACAATTCAAATGCAGGTCTGACAGTGTCCAAAGCCCACAGTCTTTCCTGGACTGCTTGCAGTGAGTCAGAGCAGCTGGACTGTAGGAGAGCTTTGCAGAAATGATGTAACATGGAGTAGAAATTTACCCTTTCTGGGCCTCAACATTTTTCACCAAAAAAATTCCCCAGGTTAAGCCTCAAAGTTCTCCAAGGCTCTAAAATTCACTGACTCTCCAGTCAACTCAACAACCACAAAAAGCAAATGTATTAGGTATCTGTGAAGCAAGGTTCATCCCCATGTATAATTGGATTTCATTGCTCTCTGAGTCTTTTTCCTCCTCTAGATTTTCCCCCTTGCCTCCCTCCCTCCCTCCCAAAAAACAGCCTCCAAAGACTCAGGTAATTGTTCGGATTTGAACAATGCAAATTAACGGAATACATGCTACATGGTAATATACTTTACCATAAAAAAGCAGGACAATCAGTTTATGAGAGCTCCCAAATCAAGTGTCTTCTTATTTCTCTTCTCACAGCTAATCAACGAGGGCTCCGGGGACAGTTATTTGTTGATCTTTGAATGTTAGGTGGTGTCCTCTCTGGCCCTTTCGATTCAGATATCAGCCAAAAGACCTGAGGATTTATTGTTTCTGGGACTTTTCTTTGTTTTTTAGGGGGTTTTTATATTGTTGTTGTTGTTGTTTTAAGTGCAAAAAGATATTCAACGGAATAAAAGAGAAGCATTGACGTTTCCATTGGTAATCTGGTCCGTGTGTTCCCTGCTACTGAGCATTTTCAGAAGGCCTGACTGTCTGGGTTAATTGTTTAATGCTTTTAGTTAGAATTAAACTTTGCACCTGCTCTGACAGTGATAAATTAAATGTGCTCCTTTTCCAATACTGTTGCCCTCTTTAAGTAGAGACCAAGAAGTGTATCTCCCTTCTTCCCCTGCATTTGAGGAATCTCTGCTACACTGGAGTGTAAACCAGCATAATTTGTCACCAGAGCTAGCGCCAATTAAATTGATTGCGTTGGACTGAACTCTGGGACCCCTAATGCAAGCACTAAGGGAAAAATGGGCTCTTTTCTGCCCATTCCCCCATGTGGCACTTAGGCAGAGCTCAACAGTGGAAGGCTTTCAAGGTTCAAAAGGGTTTTATTTTCAAAAGAAATGGGCATTGATCAGCTGCATTTAAAGGCAAAGATAATTCCAGAGCTTGAAGGCTGGATTTGTGTTTAAGGTCTAAATCTCTTTCTTTAACCTTGGGGGGCCAGTATAACATAAAAGCAACAAAGAGATTAAGATTACAAAGGGTTTGCAAGTGTAAATGATGCAGTGGTATTCTCCAAACATAACACAGTCCCCCATTCACAAGCCCAGGCCCAGGCCAGCATTTGATATGTTGGTTTTACACCTGTAAAAACAACTTGTGCTTATTTGTCACTCAGCAAACAGTTTCGGGCAAGAGGGGAAGAAAAAGGAAAGTGGAAGAAGAGTGAACTTGCTCATTCTGCAGAGTTCAAACATGCCTTTCCCAAACTGACTGAAAAGTAAAAACACTGAAGGCCAGCGTGGCAGAGGCCATCAGAAACCCCCCTCTTTGTTGGTGTGGTACACACCACACAAGAATATGAAGAACAGGATGTTCTGTTCCAATCCTCGGTCGTTTCCTTCATTATCCCAGCCTCTGGTGCTTGGGTTGGTTATGTCACATCCTTCCAGGGCAGGTGGTAAGTAAACCTGGTTGTAAATACCAGCCCCTTCTTGTTCCTTTATTTATGAGCTACCCAATTGTATATTCCTCTATTTTGACTTTTAGCTCAATTCCCCACATTCTGTCCTGTATAGTAGCACCATCTGAATAAGCTCAGGTATAAATCAAGCCTACAAAGTTAAGACACTCAGACTCCAAATCAGTGGATCCTATCATGGCACATGGCGAAACCAACAAGAAGTGTATCCATTCCCCCAAGCTCAGATCTCCTTCTTCATCTGGTCTCTTTCTCTTTCAGAAACACAGATCTTCTCCTATTAACTCTACCCCCTGGTTCTTCTTTTCACAAACTGAAGCCTTGCCGGGAACATCACGCCTTCATTGCTAAGCCAAGTGGTGACAATGGTGTCTTGCTACCTCAGACAAAGGGGAATAGAACTGGTATTTATTGAGACTTTCAAGGCCAGATCAAACATCTGGACACCCTGAGAAGGTTAATTATTGGGTATGAACCCAGGTGACTAAAAATGCAGTGCTCCTTTAAGACAAGCAAAGAAACAAGAGTTCATCATTCATTTAGGAGAGAGACTGTGCACCAGTAAGAAGAAAGTGAAAACGATGATTCAGACGGCAGCTCTCTATCTCCCTAACTTCTGGAGCAATTCAGCTCTGGCCCTAAACTTGCATACTCCACCCAGAAAACAAAAACCTTATAATGTAGTGAAATCTTATAATCATTAAGCATGATCTTTGGGGGGCTTAGTCCTTTCCTGAGAATTTGATCAAAGTAGTTCTTCTAAACCTATACCATAATCTCCCTGATAAGAATTCCAAGTTCTAAAGAAATCCTATCTTGTTACATTTCCAAGGATGTTTTGCCATACCAAAGTTGTATCAGCACCTTCTGTTAGTTTCTATGCTGTGTAACAAATTACAAAGAGCACAGTAATTCAAAACAACACCCGTTTATTATCTCACAGTTTCTATGCACCAGAAAATCTAGGTACAGCTTAGCTGAATCTTCTGCTCAGGGTCTTACCAGACTGAAATCAAGACATCAGCTGGGCTGCAATCTTATCTAAGGCTCAAGGTCCTCTTCTAAGCTCACTGGTTGTTGACAGAATTGTTACCTCCTCCCCATTTTCTTACTGGCTGTTGGCCACAGATCACTCTCAGGTCCTAGAGAATACCCTCATGTACTTGCCATGTGCCCTCTCCACCAGCAGTTCGTAGCATTGTTGTTTGCTCCTTGAAAACCAGCAAACAAAAAAATCTCTCCAACTTTCTTCAAGGACACATCTGTTTAGGTCCAGCCCACCCAGGATAATCTGCCTTGTGATTAGGTAAAAGTCATTCGCTTAGGAACCTTAATTTTATCTGCCAAACACCTTCACCTTTCCCATACAATCCCATTAACCTAATCATGACAATGCTATCCTTTCCTTTTCACGGGTCTTACCCCTGTCAAGAGGAGAGGATTATATATGGCATGTATACCAGGGGTAAGGACTCTCCGGAGTCATTTTAGAGTTTTGTCTACCACAGACCTGCTTACAGAGAGATGCCCCAGGCTTATCCACTCCTTGACCTAGCTGTTGTTCAAAACCTTGTGTTAGAAATGCCATATACTTCTTTCTAAAAAACTGTCTCCTGACAAGTTCTCAGGCAAATCCAATGGTTTTTATAGTCCCAATTTTCATTTGCTTAAAAATCCATAAGGAAACCACTGGCACGGCAATGTTGGAGGTGATGGGCAGCTAAGAGCCACAAAGCTCCCTAGAGGAAGATCTTAATAGGCCTGTGTAAATGGTCTGGTGTGACTTTCTAAAAGGGCATGACACAGACCCTGCCTCTTATGGATACCTTTAAATGGGAACATGCCAAAGATGCTTTATCAACGCACAAAAGAAGGGGCAAAAAATAAACTTTCTCATATAAATCATGCTAGAAGTCTTTTTATGAAAGAGAGGGAGGGAAGGAATGAGGAAGGGAGGGACAGAAAAAGTAAGAAAGAAAGGAAAAAAGGAGGGAGGGAGAGAGGAAGAGTTGGCAGTGTTCTAGTCTACTACATTTTTATTGGACGATAAGGGAAATATTTGATGTATCGATTAACAGTAAGAAACTCATCCCATCCCACTGACCTGAAGGAATGCTCATCATAAAGCTATCACACTATCCTCAACCCGATTCAAGAACTACAATGTCCTATCATCCCATGTCCTATCACATCAAGCCAAATGCCGTATCACTTCTATCTCAGTCTGACACTCAAAGCCATAACTTGGCCCCACTATCTAACAAACCAGACTTCCTAGAACTGCTCATCACAATTCCTATAACATTTTGCTGTCCCACAAAAACACTCATTCTTTCTGCCGTAGTCAGTCTACCGTGCTGTTACTTGCCTTTTTTTCCTACCAACACCACAGTATTAATTCTCTTATTTTTTTACCATCTACCATGTACCAGGAGCTAAAGGCCCAGATTCATTCACACCTCCTCCAGGAAAACTTTATAAACTGACTTAAACTCTTATCTTCCTCCTCTAACTACTGATTATAAAGTCTGAATTCAATTTAGCTTTCACTGGACATCTTCTTTAGTTCACTATGGCACATATCTTGTTTTCTGAGATGGTTCCTTGTGTACTCTAGAACAGGGTTTTTAAATCTATGAGGCAGTATCTTTCAGTAAAATGTGAAATCAACTTAGTAGGCTGCAACCAGAATTTTTTAATTGAAATGGTTGGACAAAGAACAGAAAAGAAGAGATCAGTATATAGATAACAAAGGTGTCTGGTTTTATGAAATTTTTTCTTTTGATATATAATTTGCATGTATACTTATAAATTGAAATCTAAGTGAGTGGTATCGTATAATGAAATAAAATGTATTAATAATTGTGAGTTTTTATTAAAAGAAAGTTTTTAAAGCACTAGAATACACAGAGAAAAACAACGTACACAGATGAAGTTCCTGCAAAAATCATAACAGGTGGGTGCCTGAGTGGCTCAGTTGGTTAAGCAACTGCCTTCAGTTCAGGTCATGATCCTGGAGTCCTGAGATCAAGTCCCACATCAGGCTACCAACTCCACGGGGAGTCTGCTTCTCCCTCTGACCTTCTCCCCTCTCGTGCTCTCACTCTCTCTCTCACAAATAAATAAATAAAATCTTTCTTAAAAACAAAACAAAACAAAAATCAGAACAGGCCAAAAAGATGTCAAATCAGACAACCTAAAGCTCAAAATAAATAAGCTACCTCCACACTCATGGAAGCAGCTCTAGCATCCCCACGTCTCCTGATGAGGGGAATGATAATAAGTAATATTTATATGTAATTTTGTCATTTGCTAAAGGTTTCATACTATGTTACCAGCCTTCCATAAAGAAAGCGAAGCAGACTTCATGATTTTCATTTTTCACGATAAGAGCCTTGAGAGGTTAGGTGGCTTGTCCAAGGCTTTATAGCAAGTCAGTGTCAAATCTTCTGACACAAACTCCAAGTTCTTTCCTCTACTTGCTTGGAAAATTATAGACTGGTTCACCAGAATCCTTCCCATCATTAAGGCGCTGAGGCAAATTCTCCCTCTCCAGAAAGGCATCTCTGATAGTTTCCAGGTCCTAACCCACAACTTCTGACACTGGCTGGCATGGTTCTCTGGATAGTGGTCGCTGCAGATGGGTAATTTCATTACAAGACCCCCAAGCCGGGCGGAGGGCGGATGGGAGCATGACTCATTTCTCTTGCTAAATTCTCCCTTATTGCCTTATCTGTGGACCATCTCAGCCTCTCACACCAGTTGGATATTAAGGAGAAAATAAACTTAGTGTGGGACCAGAAATGGTCAAGGCAACAGGCAAAGTGAGAGTGAGCCCATTGCTGTGGGGCCCCGTCATGTTATTTCAAACCATCAGGCATTCACAGTGGGTGCCTAACCTAGGCAAGCAGAGCAAAGAGTGTTGAGGAGCTTACAATTTAGGGGTACAGACGGACAGGCAGGCTGAAACTGAAATGCACAGCAGAAAGCAACAAAGGCTAACTCGAGACACCAGACTTGGCTGTGGAGACAGGAGGGTGAGAGATGGCTTCAGAACTGTGAAAGCAGCATCAGAGCTGAGCCTTGGAAGTCACCAAGATGTTAGCAGCAGAGACTTCTGAGACTTGTCATTAGCTCCACTTGCAAGACAGATTTCAGATTCTCCGGAGCAGTAGGATCAAGAGGCACTGTGATGAAAGCGCAAGGTCATAGGCAGTCCAGAAGGACCCACCTGCCCAGCTTTAAGACCTCTGCCAATGTCTAGGCTGCAGAGGCAGCCAATCAGCCAAAGGTCAAAGATTTCTCCCTGAGGCGGGCTACCAAGTCATCCTAGCGCTCGGCCCTGAGGTGCAATAGGAAGAGTTACCTCCGGCTCCAAGTAACTTGTAAAACCAAGTGTCCTCTGGTTGCTCCTCGGGTACACAGTATCAACTAGGCACCCTAATCTGTGACTGTCTGAAATAGGAATGAGTGAATTAGCCTTTCAAACCCTCCCAGATAGGGAGAAGTCATGCGAAGCCAGAGTGCAGAGCCAGGTTGGAGACACCCTCGAGAACAGCCTGTGTTTTTACAACCCAGGACTCTTGCCCTCAATGTGGCAGTTTCTCTGCAAGCAAGACAAAATACCTGCACATCTCTCAAGTGCCTTAGGAAACCCCTGAGAGACAGAGAGAAGAATCTACCGACTGATTTATGGTCCCACCATACGGGACCTTCAGGCTCTTTTGTTCACCTATGGGTGTAGGGCAAAAGAGTGATCCAAATCCTCTTTCTCTGAGAAGGACCACCATGACAGCGAATATTCTCCCTCAAAGGGGTCTGCAAAGGTAAAGGCCATGGTGACAGAAACCTAAGCCGCCCCCAAAGTCCCCGGATCAGCGTTTCGAAGGTTAAGCCTGTTCAACTAAGGATTATTCCTTGCAAAGTTGCCAAGTGCCAGCTGAGGGGATTTCCACACCTCACTTCCAACACAGCAGGAGAATATAAGTAGCAGGATCTAGTCACATCTGTCTTCTTTACGTTCCGAAAGGCTGGGCTGGATTTGTGCAGGTCCTATCAGTCATTACCACAGACTCACTTTGGGCTCCTTATGGCCAAGGATTTAAGATTTCCAAGGTGCTTATAAGTGTGAGTTATAGCTCCTTCCCACACAGATCTCCCTTCCTCTATCTCCAGGGAGGGCAGATGCACTCTGCCCATAAGACAGACAAGAAGACTAACAGCAGAGAGGGATCAAATGATCTGGCCCAGAACCAATAAAGGAAAGAGAATGCAAATTCTGAGTTCACCTTTCCTTTCCTTTCATCAGAGCTCCAGTTTCCAGGGCCAGTTTTACAAAATCCATTAAGATCTGAATGTGTACGGTAGGATAGTGTGCATTCCCAAGAGGCTTTTGGAAGGACTATGTATAAATCTTCCTCATGCAGACTTCTTTTTTAAAAAAATAACATCTTTTGTTTCTCCCTGATATAAAAGTAATAAATCTTCATTGAAAAAAATCTGAAAATATAGAAAAGAAGAAAACAGAGATCACTCAATAATCCAATACCCAGAGATAACAAGTGCTAACATTTTGATATCCTCTTTTTGTATGCATGAACTTACCTTTTTCAAACTAAGGTTATATTCCTATATACGTGGGTAGTCTGCTGTTTTTACACATAACATTTGACTGTGCATATTTCCCCATGTTGATATTCTATAACATCATTTTAAATAACTGCAACATCGTGCATTATAGGGATGGGCCATAATTTCTTTTACCAATCTCCTTTTTGGACATCTGAGTTGCTTCCAAATATTCTCAAACATAAAGAAAGTTGCGGTGGAAATGCCAGCTATACTGAAGAAAGTTTGGGCAATATGGTAAAACCCTCAGACCAGACTTCAACCCTATTTAGTAATTCATTCTTCCTTTTATGGAAATGGTGCCCAAGTGAGGTCTGGTGTATCTTTCCCAGGATCCTTTGATGAATAGGATATATGGCCAGCACACAATGGCACAGATGGCATCAGAAAGGAGAACAAGCACTAGACTAAAAGGCAAGAGACCTGATTCCATCACCAGTTTATAATTCATCATGTGACCTTGAATGAGTCACCTGCCTCTCTGAACACTTTTCCCATCCATTAAATGAGGAGATTGGGCCAGATGACTTTAACAGTCCTTCTAGTCCTAACACTGGTCTGACAATACTATTCGAAAGACAGCACTCAAACCCAACACTGTGAACTGTACAGGCCCATCTATTACCAGAGGGAGACTGTGTGAATGAAAAGCACTGTTCTCAGCTGTGTTGGGAAGCAACTGTACACCACACGCGAATTGTTCCCATAATAATTTATGGCTTGAAAATAATTCATTTTGTTTTAATAACTGAGAAGAGATTCTATATTTCCCCCATGATAAGGGCACTGTCACTTCCTTTCTGACGTGCTCTCAAGAGTGGGAGAGAAGTTAGGGGATTTAGAGGTCATGTATCTAGAAAAGCATGGAACGTGGCATCTACATTATTGTATGACCCCTTAGGACTGAATCTTCATGTTCTTCAAAGTGCTATGAAAAGATGTTACTGCTCTTCCCTGTTCCCTTCTCACTAATTCCCCAGGGAAAAGCAGACTAATTGCAACCATTTGAGAGATGAGGAGCCTGAAATGAAAGCACTCCTTGATACAGTAAAGGAGCGTCTCATGGCTGGGGGCCCTGATCCCGGGCCTTCCCGCACCAGTCTGACATCAACTATTTGCTGCCTGATCTGGGTGTGCCTGAGGCAATGTCTTGTACATCCTGAGTGCACGGAAGGGAGATCCACCGGGCAAGAGGACCTCTATCACCTTGCCAAGAAAGGGCATTCTCCGCAGAGATGTGGTGTGGAGTGACCCCAGGGAAAGCAGGATTATGAATGAACAGTGAGGAGGAGAGAAGAAAGGAAACTCCCTAAGAGGTGGGCCAAAACTGGAGGCTCTGTATGCCTTCCTCACAGGCCAGAGCCCTGGGTTTCAGTAGCTGTCACTGGATCTCCCCTGACTTTCCTAGGTAGGTGGCCAGAGCCAAAGAGCCTCCTTGGCTCACCTTCAAACTTGTCTCCGCTCACGGCACCCATGTCCACACAGGTGAGCAAAAGCACACCCCGCTTTGAACAGAGCTGGAGAGTTGTCATCATAAAGCTCTCCAGGAGGCTGGTGTGTGTGTGCCTACAGGGCTCGCTCCCACCCTATCTTTGAAATATGTAGGGTATGTCGAGGCAGACACAGCTCATCTTAATTCTTATGTCAGTAAACTATCCCGGAAGGGTTCGGCCTCTAGTCAATCATCCCCTCTAAGCCAAGGAGTATAAACCATATTTTATCCCTAGCTGAGAATGCAGAGTAAACTAAAGAGAGTCGGCAATAACAACCAAGAGAAAGAAAAAAGCCTCTAGTGTGGGATGACACAGACTGATTCAAACACTCCATAATTACCACGAGGGCCATGTTCCCATGGGGAGCTCAGCTCAGGAGGGAGAAAAATTCAGTCAGTCCCAAAGGAGCCATGAATTCATATGTATATATAAATATACATGCAACAGCAAGACTTTCCTGCCCAGGAACTGCCCCTACCTTTAAAGCCCAGCTCAGGTTGAGCAGCCCACAAAACCTGAGATCCTCTGAGGCTACCCTCCTCCTCGTCTTCTTCCTCCACTTCCTCCCCAAAGGCTCCACTCCAGCAGAGGCACAATCTTCCCAAATCACAAGAAATTAAAAGTTGTGTGGCTCTAGGAAGTTATCTCATCATTTTGGAAGGGCCCTGATATTTGAGAAAGAATAACTTATGGCTGGTCAGCCAAAGATTAGGAGTTGAAGCAACTTTAAGGGAAAGTGAGCTCAGTCCCAATTTTCCACCCACTGACCCAGGATCATGGAGAGACAACAGGGACCAGAGTGCAGAAGAGTGGGCTCTTAGTGAAATTCTACAGGAAACCTGGAGGATCATGGGTAGCCCCAGTGAGGCAGCCAGCCTCAGCCTGGCTCTTGTCTTGCCTTCCAGCCGCTGGGGATTATAATACCTGCCCAGCCCACCTCATCAGGTTGTGAGGAGGATGCGTGTAAGCACCTCCAACTCAGCCAGCAGTGAGAGTCCCTCTGCGTGATGTTCCTAGGAGTACTGATGTGGGTACAGCAGGGTCCCTGACTGACAATTTAGTACTCTTACAGATGTGCGAGCCAACAAGTTATAATATGGGGCAACAAGTTCCACATTAAAATAATAAAATGAATAAATTTCTTAAAAAAGGGAAAGATAATACATGTATAAGGAACAGATATCTTGAAGAAGACAAGACTATAAGAGCAAGACCTGGACAGCTCTGGATGCAACATGGAAGGGCATTTCAGCTGGAATGAAATATTACTGCACAAATACAGTCTGTAGAAACGCTTTGGAAAATACAAATCTACTTTCACGATGGCATCGCCTAGTCCTACAATGCCTCATGGTCTCAAAGGGCTCTACTACACGTCTCCCATTCTGGCCTTCGACATTCTGTACGATAAGTGATGACGTCACAGAGAAAGAGACTGCGCCAGTCAGAGCATCAGCGCTCCTGGAGCACTCACTGCACATAAGGCAGAACAGCACGATGGTCAATGGCTCATTCTCCGGTCACTTGCCTGGCGCCTCCCTTACTAGCCCTGTGACTGAGGCGAGTTATTTACCTCTCAGAGCCTCAGTTTTTGGCCCTGCAAAATAAGCACAATAACTGCACTGACTCATAGGGTTATTCTGATAATTAAATAATATAAAGAGTTAAAGGGGAACTCGGTGTCCAGCACATAGTGAATAATTGCCCGATAATCACTGGAGATAATTTCGGGCACTTAATTAACATACAAGACCTGCTAGGTGTGTAATCTTGAGCAATCTTGTATGATCCTTTGACCACGGTCCTTCTGAATTTCGGTGTTCCTGTTTGTAGAAACTTGGTAGACAGGGTCAGCTCTAAACTTCTCTTCAACCCTAACATTCTGTGGTTTTAATGACATCAAACTCTGTGATAAAGCATCTCAAAAATCAACTTTCGACAAAATCCTTCTGAACACCCTCAATTGCCAAGCACTTCTGTAGAAACAGAGAAACTCCCCTAAGGACTTCAGAGTTTAAAGAGGTGAGCAGACATGTGAAAAAGTCCAAAGGAATCAGAGCTCTCTACGGAGGTCACAGATTGAGTTATGTAACAGGCCAGAGCTTGCCCCAAGCTCCACTGGTTCTCCAAGCACGGCCCCCAGACCTGCGGAGTCAGTACCCCCTGGAGCTTGTCAGACATGTAAATTCTCCGGCCCACCTCAGACCTGCTCAATCAGAAACTGTGGGAGTGGAACCCAGAAATCTGAGTCTTCGCAAACTCTCTAGGTGATTTGGACACATGCTAAAGTTTGAGAAGTGCTGCTCTAGAATAACATACGAAGTCTCTGTGGTTGAGAGTTAGCCCTTGTCACTTTGCTTTCATCTACTCAAAATCTAAGCTAGGAGAGCACGCAGAGGCTCTCTTCCAGCTCCCCTGTGCCCTGTTTCCTTGCCCTTTGGTCTCAAGAATGAAGAGTTAGAACCAATTGGAGGCAGTGGCCAAACCTGACCCTGAGACTGACCCTTCTGCATTCCCACCCTCCCACACTTTGCCAGATGGTTTGCACAGCCAGACACAGCCACGTCCTAAAAACCTTACCCAGCAGCCCCACAGGAAGGGTTTGAAAGACAGATGAATTTCTGCAGGGACCTGACAAAATGTGAGGCCGCACTGAGGGAGAGGCCAGGAGAGAGGAGAAGGCTTGTGAGGAGTGATTAGGAGGCCCCATCCCCAAGTGCAGCTGTTCGGAGTCTCCCCATCCCACACCTCAGCAGCACACAGCGTCCATCGGCCTAGCCTGTACCGCCACGCTGGCTCCCAGAAACCCCACTCGGAGAAGGTTGCACAGCTACTCCCCTCCATTTCGTACTCAGCCGGGTCCTTCGTGTATCACAAGGAGAACCAAAGCTGAATGGTGTGAGGTTTTTTAGGGTTTTTTTTTAGATTGGGTAGGGCATTCTTTTTCTAACTTAGAAGAGTCTCTTCCGCATGTGGAAGACAACTGGCTGCAAGCCCTATCAGGAATGTCCAACAACTGGAAAGCTACCAGACCCAGGCAGCACTAAAGAGTCTCACAGTGGAAGCACCTTCCTTGCCCCAGCTCTCAATCTCTCCTTTAATTCATGGCTCTTTCTGACTCACAAGCTTCAGTGCAAGCCGGTGAGCAAGTTTCAGACCTTCTCTGGGACCAGGCAGGTGCCTGGATGAGAGCCCCACACGGTGGCCTCAGGTGCTCATACTACACAGCCAGCTTCACCTTTCTGGCCTCCCGACACAGCCTGACCGCCAGGCACTGCTAAACACGTTACCATGGAGACCCCGCGGACCCACTCACCCTTATCTACCCACACCTTTAGGTCCCTTCATCTATAATTCAGGAGAAGAGAGAACAAGTAGGAAGTGTAACAAAAGAGTGAATACAGAGATGACAAAGTGGCAGTGAACATAGCAGAAAAAGAGAACATCTAGGTTCTCAGAACTCAAGATATGTTTTCAGGTGAGAAAAGAAGCCCAACCTGGCTTCATATCCTCTGGTCAACTGGCATGGACATCACATTTTCTTTTTGCAAAGCTGATGAGCTTATCTTTGGGTTTAGAGACAAATGATCATTCATACAGATGAGCAGCCAATACAAGACTCTCCACCAGCTGCTAGAAGTTCCCCTCTAGCATTCCACACTCCTCTGTGTTCTGGACAGCTGTCTGACGAGCTGAACTTAACCCTGGAGATCAGACAGAGACCAGGACTTCAGACGTAGGGCTGAATCATCTGCAGAGGCCGTTAACAACCCATGACTCCGGCCCACCAGACTGTTAAAGCCACTCCTCTATTACCTCTCATGTGATCTCATCTTAATTCTTTTCAAATGTTTCAAGACACGTGAACTAAAAATAAGGTGGCCATTCAGCCACAGCCCCCAGCAAGGACAGTCTTCTCCAAAGACAGTAAAGGACCTGGACTGTTGTTCACTGACAGTATGCTGTAAATACGAGCTATTCATTTCTGAGAGAGTTCTCGAACTTGAAAGAGTAGGTGGCTATGGAGGTCTGAAAATGATCTCCTTCTCATGGCACAATATTGTCACCATAGTGTCTAGCTTTTTCTAAAAAAAACTTGTCCCCAGGTTTCTTTCTCTTCCTCTCTTTCCTCTTTTTCCCTCTCTTACTCTTTCCCTTTCACTACTCATTACTTTCTTTATATTCTTCCTTCTTTCTCTTCTTTTTTATACTAAAGAAATCTAAGACTTTTGTTAGAAAGAGTGATTATACACAGATTCAAGTGGCTGAACTTTTAAGCATTCCTTTCTCTTAAAAAAAAAAAAGACATTCCTAAGAGAGAAGGGCTAATAAAGTCCTGTATCTTTGACGATAGTGATGCAGTAGTACAAACAAATTATAGTGTTCAGAAAGTTTGAGAGACTGAAAAGAAATGCACAACGTGTAACACCAAATTTGCCTGTCAAGGTTTTTTTTTATTATTATTACTGCTTGTTTCATTTTATTTTTTTCTTAAAGCTGATGTTTGCAGCAGCTATTTGCTTCACCATAGGAAATTCCAGATCCAAGAACACTGATTTACAACTTCAATCATCACCTGACAAATACAGCCCTTGCTAAGTGAGAGCTGATCCATAACAGGTATTTCAAATTTTCATAAGTCACAACATATCAACCCTAAAGTGAAGAGTTTCATTCACAGGAAACAATTTTCCAAAATCAGCAAATATTTTTTGTAAAGAAAAAAAAAAGAATAAAGGGGTAAAAAACCCTCCTATAAAGATAACTTCTCACCTGAATACAAGAACCTCTGCGTTAAAAAATGGTGAGGTCTGTGGTTTTTATTATTTGTATTGTATCTCTCTCCTACACCCCAGGTTTAACTCTTACCTTTCCCTACCCAGGTAGCTTTCCAGGAACGGATATAGACGGGCTGGTTGGTAGCCTTAACAGAAGACCCAGAGTTAACCCATAAGCCCCAGAGCTCCTGCTTATTGTCACAAAACACTGTGTCTTAGCCATTCTGACATCCTACTTCAAGTTTTCATGGAATATGAGGCCATTTTAGCATTGAATTATTGCCTCATATTTAATATGTGCCCCCCCAAAATGCTGCTGCTGCCAAAAACTGTTAATCCCTCATCTGATATAGAATAGAAGTATGAAGATAGAACTATCACCCTTTCAAAAATGCTTTGTTTTTTTTTAAAGATTTTATTTATTTATTTGACAGAGAGAGAGATCACAAGCAGGCAGAGAGGCAGGCAGAGAGAAAGGGGGAAGCAGGCTCCCTGCTGAGCAGAGAGCCCAATGCAGGGCTTAATCCCAGGACCCTGAGATCATGACCTGAGCTGAAGGCAGAGGCTTTAACCCACTGAGCCACCCAGGTGCCCCTCAAAAATGTTCTTTCTTCTCTATCTTCCATTTTCTAAAAAACAAAAAAAGGAATAATATGTTAACTTCTTTCAAAAAATTCAATTGCGCCTGAAAAATTTATGCAGTTACCAGTAAAACCAAAATATCTAGATAATTTCTAGTTTACTTAGAAAAAAGTAAGAATTTGGACAATAAAAAAATTCAAAGATAATTCCCAAGTTATTCATTTTAAATGTAGTTAACAAATTTTTGTACAAGCAAGATTTTTTTTTACTTTTTTGAAGAGACTTATTCTGTAAAAGTGAAGCCTTATAGCATCACTAGGATAGCTCACTAATTTATTTTACAAGAACTTAAATATTTCACTTGGGAAACTTTCAGGTTAGGGTGGTTAGCTTCCAGTTTATTTAGAAGAACAAATAGTTCTTCAAATAAAAACATATCAAAATCCGAGACACCTGGGTGGCTCAGTTGGTTAAGTCTGCCTTCAGCTCAGGTCATGATCCCGGGGTCTGGGATCTGAACCCCATACTGGGCTCCCTGCTGAGCCAGGAGCCTACATCTCTCTCTTCCTCTGCCCCTCCCCTCCACTTGTGCTCTCTCTCACTCTCTCTCGCTCTCTCTTAAATTAATAAAATATTTTTTTTAAAAAGGTATCAAAATCCTGGGGCGCCTGGGTGGCTCAGCGCATTAAGCCTCTGCCTTCGGCTCAGCTCATGATCTCAGGATCCTGGGATCTAGCCCTGCATCGGGCTGTCTCCTCAGCAGTGAGCCTGCTTCCCCTTATCTCTCTGCCTGCCTCTCTACGTACCTATGATCTCTCTCTCTCTGTGTCAAATAAATAAATAAAATCTTAAAAAAAAAAAAAAGGTATCAAAATCCTAATATGCAATAAGAAAGTATGAGGTGCTTCTGTGCCCTCAAATTAGTTTGGGGAGGAAAAGGGGGGAAAAAAAAAAAAATCACTATGCAAGAATTATACGTTAAAGAGCAGCACCTAATGGTAGAATCAGGTATTGCAGGCTAGCTCTCTTCAGCATTGGAAATATGCCTGGTTAAGGAAGCCTGAGGGCTAAGTTCTAAGCAACCTACTGAATGGGAAGATATTTGCAAATCCTATAACCAATAAGTAGTTAATATCCAAAATATATAAAGAACCCATACAATTCAATACCAAAAAAATATATAAAAATAACATGATTTTAAAATGGGCAGAGAACCTGAACAGATATTTTTACAAAGACCTTCAGATGACCAACAGACACAAGAAAAGATGCTAAACATCAGTGATCATCAGAAAATTCAAAAGTGAGATACCACCTTTCACTTGTTAGAATGACTATTATCAAAAAGACAAGAAATAAGCATTGGCAATGATGTGGAGAAAAGGGAATCCTTGTGCACTGTTGATGGGAATGCAAATTGTTACAGCCACTATGGAAAACAGTATGGAAGTTCCTCAAAAACTAAATACAGAACTACCATATGATCCAACAATTCTACCTCTGGGTATTTATCCAAAGAAAACAAAAACACTGAGACACCTAGGTGGCTCAGTTAATGAGGCAGCCAACTCTTGATTTTGCCTCAGGTCATGATCTCAAGGATTGGGACAGAGTCCACATCAGGCACCGCACTCAGCAGAGGGTCTGCTTGAGGATTCTCTCTCCCTCTGCCCCTCCTCCCACTCTCACTCTCTCTCTAAAATAAATAAATCTTAAAAAGTAACAGAAAACAAAAACACTAATTGGAAAAGATTATGCACTGCAGCATTATTCACAATAGTAAAGATATGGAAACAACCTAAGTGCTCATCAATAGATGAACAGATAAAAAGATGTGGCAATATATACACAATGGAATATAACTTAGCCATAAAAAAGAATGAAACCTTCCCATTTGCAACAACATGAATGGACTTTGAAAATATTACGTTAATTGAAATAATCAGAGAAAGACAAATACCATAAAATTTCACTTATATGTGAAATTTTAAAAAACCAAACAAGGCAAAACTAATAGATATGGAGAATAGGGTGGTGGTTGCCGGAAGAAGGGGGGTTGGGAGGTAGATGACGTAAGTAAAGGGGGTCAAAAGGTATAAACTTCCAGTTATGAAATAGATAAACCATGGTAATGTAAAGTACCACACAGCAACTACAGTCAATAATATTGTACCGCATATCTGAAAGTTGCTAAGAAAGTGAATCTTAAAAGTTCTCATCACAAAAAAATGTAACTTCGTTGACAGGACTTACTGTGATCCTTCTTTAGTATACACAAATATCAAATCATTATGTTGGACATCTGAAACTAATATAATATGTCAATTATACCTCAATAAAAAAGAGGAAGAAGAAGCACTAAATTCTGGGTGCTTTGAATCAGAAAAAGGGCATTCCCCAAAGTAACATGTATTCCTTGGTCTAGAGTAGGTAGAAATAAAGGAGGTGATAATAGGAAAGCGTTGCCAAGAGTCACGTAATTCTAAAATAATTGCAAAAGCACACCCAATATATCTCAAGAAGCCCACAGTCCTGGACACCATGTTAACACTGTCTTCATATAACATTTTCAACTCATCATTTGGTGACTTTTTTATGGATATCCAAGTAAAATTTTATGGAATCAGTTGGAAAAATGAGCTTTGATATAAAGCCAATTTCGCTAAACAGCAATGATTTTGTAAAGTAAAAGATATTGATATCATCAATTATTCGTGAAAACAGAGATAGGACAAGGACAATGCAAAATTATACATAATCTATTTTATTTCTATTTGGCTTTGAAATGCAAAGGCATAATTTCACTGTACGTAGAAACTACCAAGCCCACCAAATTCAATGATAAAAATCATTAAGATCATGTAGACTCATAAAAATTATTTGACTGCATTTTTTAAAGGGTTTCATTAACCCTTACTAACATACAGTCTACACAAACCACTCTAAATAAAAGGACTTTTTTAGAGAGTGGCATCTTTGGTTACCCACCTACTGCCTCTTTTATAATACAGATTTTAAGAGGTGCCTGAGTGGCTCAGTAGATTAAGCGGCTGCCTTGGGCTCCAGTCATGATCCCAGAGTCCTGGGATCGAGACCCACATTGGGCTCCCTGCTCAGCAGAGAGCCTTCTTCTCCTTCTACCTCTGCCTGTTGCTCTGCGTACTTGTACTCTCAGTTAAAATGTTAAGAACCATTTTTAATATAAACAGAGATACTTAAATATGCTCGTCCCTGCCTTCAAGCCAGACTGTCTTAGCAATTCCTTGGTATGCGGGTAGAAAACTCGTGAGACTTGCCGGTGCCTGCCCCACAGGAAAGGCGCTCCCGCCTCGCTGGGGGCGGGATTTCGCGCTGCCCCGACGCCATTGGCCTGGGGGACAGGCCAGGCTGAAGCACCTCCGCCAGCCGGCAGATATTTCCACGCAATTCTCACCAACTTAATTCTCAACCAACTAAGTAGAAATAAATAAAGGATAACTCTGACTTCCACAAACGAGCAATGATCAAGCACCAGCAGATTATAAAGATTTGAATGCTATGGCCCTAGAGATTCAACAGAACCCAAGCCAGAAACTAAACCTTTTTACTTTCAAAAGAGAGTTTCGTTTTCTCCTAGATTGTAATGTTTAATTCAGAGTACTCCAAATCTGGTTTATTGTTCTATTTTGTGGATATCCAAATGAAAGGAATGCATCTAAATGGGTGGTTATGTGTTAGTTACCTACAGCTAGATAACAAATTACAATAAACAGCAGCCTAAAAGACTTATTAAAACACACACACACACACACACAATTTATTACCTCAAAGTTTCTACAGATCAGGAGTTCAAGCATGGCTTCACTGGATCCTCTGTAAGGCTACAATCAAGGTACTGTCCAGGTTGGGGTCTTATCTGAAGCTTGAATGGAGAAGGATCTAGTTCCAGGATCACGTGGTTGTTGGCAACATTCAGTTCCTTGCAGACTGTTGAATGGGAGGCCTCAGAGTCTTGTGGGAAGTTATCCAGATACCACATCCAATTCCTTGCCAAGGAGCCCTCTTCATGGGCAACTCACAAGGTCGCAGCTTGCCTCTTCAGAGCCAGCAAGGGAGAATGTCTCTTAGCATGACTGGTATTACAATCCTACATAATGGAATCACATACAAGGAATCACCTACATGTAATCAGACACATTGCTCCACCTCTGCTGTATTTTATCCATAGAAGCAAGTCACAGATCACTTCTACTCTCAAGGGGAAAGGATTACACAAGCTGTGAACACCAGGAGGTGAGGATGATCGTGAAGATGACCTTAGAATCTGTCCACCACACATTACGAGAAAGCTAATTCCAATTAATTGCTAGCAGTTATGTGAAGTGTGAGATTAGCAAAGATTCTAAGCCTGATCTCCACTCATTCACTAACATCTGTCTTTTGAACATATATTTCAATAAATGAAGGGGATATCGTAGTGTAATGGTAGAGAAAAAAAAGATAGAGACCTAATCCTCATGGAGTTTACGTTCTAGTCAGTGGGCACAGAATATAAACAAATACGTAATATCAGAAAGTCCATGAGGGATTAGAAAGAAACATCACAACTTAGAATTGAAGAGACTCTGAGATCTATTTACTTCAAGCCCTCATTATAGAGACTGTGATGGTATGACCAGCATGGCCAAATAAGATAGCAGCCATTTCCCTGGCCCCACCACTTTCATTCATGAATTCTGTGACCTTAGGTGAATCAGCTCCCCAATCTGAGTCCATTTTTGCAATGCTAAATGGGGAGAAAGTAGGAATAAGTGATCTCAATTGTCCTTTCTATTTTTAATCTTCTGTGCCTTTTATGAGTAGATTTTGTATAAAAATAAGAACCAATCTGCTATTCTTAGTTTTTAAAATATTTTAACTAAATTTTTAAAATATACTTAGACATTCCCCTTATATTTAAAACATTAAATGACAATCCACAACACTTTGCATAAAAGTTTTCTTTAAAACCCCCTCAAGTGAGTCTAATTTACCATCTTTAGCCAGGAACAAGTTAGTTATTGATTTATCAAAGCAACTTTCTCTCTGTTGTTAGTTATACAGTTTCCCCTTAAGGGTGATAATACTGACCTCTTCTAATTTTGCCAATCTCTTGCTCTTTTACAAAGAGCAACCAATGACTCAGGAAGAAAAAGGTTCACGATAAATGTCTGCCATGGGTGAGGAAGAGGTGATCTCACATGGCATGTATTTATCTTTCCTGTTATAGAAGCTTCTTTTAGACCCTAATCAGGCTATTTAGATAGAAGGATGACTAATAACAAATCCATGCAGAAAACTTAGCTGAAAAATTTACACTTACATATATGCATCTACACTACCTGAACTAGGATAAACAGAATTCATCTTACATTATTACTATCACAAAAGTAAACTGTATAAAGTTGTAAAATATTCATACCAGGCTATCAACGTGATCAGGATTCTAATGCTAACCTTCCTATCCTTTACTACAGTTATTCAACAAATTTCAACACCCTTTTATCTTTTATCTATGTCCTGCATAATTTGATCCCCTATGTGAGTTTATGCCTACAACCATACTATCATAAACCTGATAATCCACTAATTTTGCAGACAAGAGTTGATAAGGAATTATCCCAAAGAAGCATGTCTGTTTACCTTCCCTTAGAAAATCTTTACAAATAGCAATATTGTTCAAACCAGAAAACATTAGACCCCCTAGCTACTTAAAGAGAAAAAAAAAATGAGCAGAATCTCTTCAAGTCTTCAACCCAGAGTACAATGCATTTGGGGGAAGAGAGGTACCTTTTTTTCCCGATGGAAAATATTTTATTTAAATTTATATTGTTTTGGTTGAATCTAAAAATAGAAACCATTCCATTTACCTACATGTTCTGAAAATTAGACCTTTCATCCATTCTTTAGATGAGATTTTTGCTTTTTAACTTTTTCTTTGTTTTTATTAAACGTCTGTCAGTTTTTCAACCTCATATCTCAGCAGGGATAAAAAATTTCACATGTTACATCAAGCCGGTACTAATATACAAATAAGTTCTAGGTAATCTAGTAATATAAAGCTCAGTAGAAATCAGACTCTTAGGTATAAAATAAGAGTAAAATGTATTTTTAAAATAATACGTCAACTTCTCATATACAAAAAGAGTTTTAAGGAGCTGTAGCTATAGGTATTTTGCCATAATCATTCCTTTATTTAAAAACTTTTGTTGAGGGGCGCCTGGGTGGCTCAGTGGGCTAAAGCCTCTGCCTTCGGCTCAGGTCATGGTCTCAGGGTCCTGGGATTGAGCCCCGCACTGGGCTCTCTGCTCAGCGGGGAGCCTGCTTCCTCCTCTCTCTATCTGCCTGCCTCTCTGCCTGTTTGTGATCTCTCTCTCTCTCTCTCTCTCTAATAAATAAATAAATAATCTTAAAAAAAAAAAATAACTTTTGTTGAAAGCTTCCTCTGGGTTAGATCCCAAGGTTGGGATGGATGGAAGATACAGCTGACTCCATCCCTGCCTTCAAGAAACTCACAATCTAATCTGACTGACTGTTTCTAACACACCGTTTTCAAATTATACTTCTCATTACCTAACAAATGTGCCTCCAAAAGTCACATTAAAACTCATCTTTGATAAAACTGAGTCATTTTGAATATGCCATTTAGGTAATCCTGTGGTATGGTGAATCTTTTTGTCACTCAAATAACATTTCTAATTTGCTACTTGGGTTTTTACATCTTGAATTTTCTGAACTGTATATAATTTATTTAGTTAGTTATATAGCTACAATATATTAGAAAGAACATTTAACTTAGAGGAAATAAATGGAGATTTAAGTACAGGGTATGATCCTAGGCATGTCATAGTCAGCCTCAGTTTCCACACCTGTAAAACAAAGATATCATCTGACTTGATGAGAAAAAAAGACATAAAATGGTATGTGTGGCAATCAATCTTAATATCAGGCTGCCGATGATCATTGCCTCCCAATATCCATGCCCTTGTGGAGTCCTCTCCCACACTGAAGGAAGACCAGTCTATGTGACCAACACATTGCAGTGGAATATGACTTCCAAGGTTAAATCATAATAGTCATTGCAACATTCACCATCTTCTCTTACATTACTCATTCTGGAAAGAGCCAGCTGCTGTATCATCAACACACTCAAACAGTCCTATGAAGAAACCCATGTGGCAAGTATCTGAGGCCTCTCAACAGGAAACCTATGAGGAAGCCATCTCAGAAGTGGATCCTCCAGTCTCAGGCAAGCCTTCAGGTGATGGATATCCTAGCTGACATCTGACTCCAACCTCATGAAAGACCTTGAGTAAACACCATCCAGCAAAATGACTCCTAAATTTCTGACTGACAGAAATTGTAAGCGCTAAAAGATGCTTACTGTTTTAAGCCACTGGGTTTTGAGGTAATGTATTGGGCTGTAATAGCTAACTAATACAAACTATGAAAGTTATGTGTAAATAAAAAGTAGAAAAATAAGTTGGAAAGAGCATCCTCTATCAATTGTTCATTCAACAGTCATCCACAGGCAGTGCTCTCTGTGCCGGGTTGTGTGCTGGGTCTGTAGTTACAGTGGTGCACAAAATATAGACCCTGCCCTCAGAGAGCTTACAACCTAGCCAGGAAGATAAACATCTAAACAATAACAAAGAAGTATGAAATTGCCATGTCAGGGAAGGTAGGATATTTCTGAACCCATCTATTATTCCAAGGGGTCAGGGAAGGCATTCCGAAAATGAAGCTAAGAAGTTGCTGAGATAAAGAGGAAAGAGAAAAAGAGATACCTTGTTTCTATAATCAGTAAATTTGGAATAGATGAACTTGCCATTGAAAACCTCAGAATTGCCCCCTATCTAAATACCATCAATTCATTTCAAAGAAATAAAACAAATAATACTAAAATTTATATGGAACCAGAAAAGACCACGAATAGCCAGAGGAATGTTGAAAAAGAAAACCAAAGTTGGTGGCATCACAATTCCAAACTTCACGTTCTATTACAAAGCTGTAATCATCAAGACAGTGTGGTACTGACACAAAAAGAGACACACAGATCAATGGAACAGAAGAGAGAGCCCAGAAATGGACCCTCAACTCTATGGTCAACTAATCTTCGATAAGGCAGGAAAGAATATCCAATGGAAAAACGACAGTCTCTTCAACAAATGGTGTTGGGAAAACTGAACAGTCACATGCAGACTGTTCATGTGTCTAAACATGACAGACATGTCATGTTTTCATTCTTCATTCAGAAGAATGAAACTGGACCTTACACCACATTTCCTTACACCACACACAAAAATAGACTCAAAATGGATGAAAGACCTCAATGTGAGACAGAACTCCATCAAAATCCTTGAGGAGAACACAGGCAGCAATCTCTTCGACCTTAGCCGCAGCAACTTCTTCCTAAAACATCGTCAAAGGCCAGGGAAGCGAGGGCAAAAATGAACTACTGGGACTTCATCAAGATCAAAAGCTTTTGCACAGCAAAGGAAACAGTCAACAAAACCAAAAGACAACCGACAGAATGGCAGAAGATATTCGCAAATGACATATCAGCTAGTATCCAAAATCTATAAAGAACTCAAACTCAACAAAGAACAAATAATCCAATCAAGAAATGGGCAGAAGATATGAACAGACATTTCTGCAAAGAGGACATCCAAATGGCCAAGAGACACATGAAAAAGTGCTCAACATCACTCGGCACCAGAGAAATACAAATCAAAATCACAGTGAGATACCACCTCACACCATTCAGAATGGCTAAAATTAGCAAATCAGGAAATGACAGATGTTGGCAGGGATGCGGAGAAAGGGGAACCTTCCTACACTGCTGGTGGGAAGGTAAGTTGGTACAGCCACTCTGGAAAACAGTATGGTGGTTCCTCAAAAAGTTGAAAATAGAGCTACCCTACTGCCCAGCAATCGCACTACTGGGTATTTACCCTAAAGATACAAATGTAGTGATCCGAAGGGGCACGTGCACCCAAATGTTTATAGCAGCAATGTCCACAATAGCCAAACTATGGAAAGAACCTAAATGTCCATCATCAGATGAATACATAAAGATGTGGTATATATACACAATGGAATACTATGCAGCCATCAAGAGAAACAAAATCTTGCCATTTGCAATGACATGGATGGAACTAGAGGGTATTAAGCTAAGCAAAATAAGTCAGTCAGAGAAAGACAATTATCATATGATTTCTCTCTGATACGAAGAATTTGAGAGGCAGGGCGGGGCACTGTGGGGGGGTTAGGGAGGGAAATGAAAGAAGATAGGATCAGGAAGGAGACAAACCATAAGAGACTCCTAAACTCACGAAACAAACTGAGGGTGGCTGGGGATTAGGGGGGGTAGGGATAGGGTGGCTGGGTTACGGATATTGCGGAGGGTATATGCTGTGGTAAGTGCTGTGAAATGTGTAAGCCTGATGATTCACATACATGTACCCTGGGGCAAATAATACATATGTTAATTTAAAAAAATTTTTTTAAAAAAAGAAAAACTCAGAATTGCCAATATCAATTTCTATTCATTCTTTTGACCAAAATTTACTGAATGCTTACTATGTGTCAGGGACTGTTCTAGGCTCTGGAAGTTCATCCGTGAACAAGAGAGACCAAATCTCAGCCCTCATCATGTTCTTGAAAGAAGGAAGAGCTATACTTAGAGAAGCGACAGAATAATAACGATTTGGATCCAGACTACCTGCTCAAATCCAAACTCCACCTCTCACTGATTCTGTGGCCTTAGACAAGATTTTTAACCTTTCTGTGCTTCAGTTTCCTCCATGTAATAATAGCACCTATCTCCTGGATTGCTGCAAGAAAATGAATGAGTTAATGCACATCAAACCCTTAAAACAATGTCTAGCACATAGTAAAAGCTCAATATATTTCAGCTATTTTGGGTTTCCTTGTGATCATACTTACAAAGCTAGGACTTCACCATTCTTCACTCACTTTCTCCTGTTCCCAGTCGAAGAAAAGGCGCAAGGTTAAATTTAAAATACATGAGATCCTTACAAAGTAGGTCATTTCTGTTTCAGCATAAGGTTGACATCCTGAGTAATTTATTGCCTGAATAATTCCGAAACACAGAAATGCAAATGTACAAGAGTTCTAACCATGTTGCAGATGGAACAATGCTGCTTATCCAAGAATCTGTTTCATCTGTTAACCCCTAAAACAGGCTCTTTCTGTACAATACTAAAACTACCTGTTGAAAAATACAAAATTTAGTATAGTCCCAAAGAAACTGCTTTCAGATTTAAATACAACCTGTAAGAATAGTTTTGCATTTGCTCAAATATTATGATTGAATACAGACTAAAATAATACTGTTAGCTTGGAGAACAATAAACTCTAATTTCTTCCTTCTTTCCTTTATCTTGTTCATTTCTCTCCAGCCCAGTTTTGAATGGAAAAAGATGGCCAAGAACAAATGGTTCCCTCAAAACCGTTTCATCTCTGGCTATCTTACCAATAATTATTTCGTGTGTTTCAGGCCCCAGAGAGGAGCTGGAGCTGGAGTGCTTCAGTGAAGAGCAGACAATCGCAAAATTGTAGACATTAAAGATGGAAAAGACCTTTGAGGTCATCTTGTCCACTCTTGTCAACTCAGTCCTGTTTCCCACGGCACATTCTCAGGGGCTTTCAATAGCCGACTTGTAAATGATTCCAGCACCACCGGCCCTGGCACCGTCTCCCTGGAGAGACCACTCCACTATCTAATAGACCTTTCTGTTAGGTAATTTTTTTCCTTGATATTTAGACCAATTTTACCTTCTCTTAGCTTCATTCCATTATTCATTGACATACTCCATTGGACCAGGCTAAGCACCCTTCTCTTCTTTCAGTGTAGATACATTGTCAGATTAATTATGGCAACAGCAGCTTCAGTCAGCCACGTTTACAAGGTCCAGCATGGTAGCATTTAGGCAGACGGATCCTGGCATGAATGCCTCATCTAGAAATTTACAGAAACGACACCAATGATGGCAAGGAGATCCTTTCTTCTTTGTCCTTCATTATCTACTTCCACAGCTTTCTCAGGGTTGGTATGTTAAGGGCAGCGGTGTTTGATACTTGCTGTTTCCCATAAAATGCTTTTCTTTCTCTCAGTCCCTTTTTCTGGCTCCAGGATAACCAGACAGAGCCTCAAGAAAGCCTCCCTTTATTTTATTTTATTTTTTATTTTATTTGACAGAGAGAGAAAGCCAGAGAGCACAAGCAGAGGGAACTGGCAGAGGGAGAGGGACAAGCAGGCTCTACACTGAGCAGGGAGCCCAATGGGGCTTGATCCCAGGCCCCTGGGATCATGACCTGAGCTGAAGACAGACACTTAACCATCTGAGCCACTCAGGCACCCCAAGAATGCCTCCCTTTAGATGCAGTTTACCAAGCCATGGCCTTTTCCAACCCAATAACGGATCCCAATATCCACTCCAGCCTTTGCCATGGGACAGAACAGCCTTATTCTAATTCCCTAGATCACCTTGGATTTATAAATCCAAGGAGGTAGTTTCAACCAGGTTTTATTCATATTTGCAATTTAAGATGCCAGGTTTGTATGTTGCTTTGGGGAAAAGTAGCTAACTCTGTGTGTGTGCGTGTGTGTATGTGTGCTGAGTATACATGCACACACGCACACATACAAGCATGTGTGTACACAGGGGTCTTTGTAAAATCACTCTGTGGATTATGAATTTCAAAACTTTGGGGGAGTCATGAAAAGTAGTAACAAATGAACATTTTCTGCCATGTGCTACATCCCAAAAGAAATGATGCCATATCCTGAAAGAAAACATTCTCTATTATATTTCAATGCAGAATATGTAGGTGTTTACAAATACAGATACACACACACACACACACATAAAATTTCAGGAAACAATATTTATCCTTACCTCACATGCAATGCACTCTATTTGCTATTCTAATCTTTTTCAATCATTTAAAAATGATGGCCTCGGGGCGCCTGGGTGGCTCAGTCGTTAAGCGTCTGCCTTCGGCCCAGGTCAGATCCCAGCGTCCTGGGATCGAGCCCCGCATCGGGCTCCCTGCTCCGCGGGAAGCCTGCTTCTCCCGCTACCATTCCCTCTGCTTGTGTCCCCTCTCTCGCTGTGTTTCTCGCTGTCAAATAAATAAAAACTTTAAAAAAAAAATAAAATAAAATAAAATAAAAATGATGGCCTCAACTCGTTAAACTGATTTTATAGCCCACTAATAGGTCAACACCGAATTTTTAGAAACCCTAATGCAGAGACTCCACCTTTACCTCTGATCCTCGAAAGCAGCTGGTATCCAGGGACACTATTCTTTGTACCCATCCTCACTGTGTTCAGCGCCCAGAACCTCAGGAAGCCTCACTTCACTCAGAAATCAGTAAACTTTTTTGCTTGTTTGTTTTGTTTTGTATTAAGTAATCTCCACACTCCAGCGTGAGGCTCGAACCCAAGACCCTGAAATCAAGAGTCAAGTGTTCTCTACTGACCAAGTCAGCCAGGTGCCCAGGAAACCAGTAAATTTTTATCAGTTGCCATGGGAAGTTCTGATTCCCTGACCTTGGCTCCCAGAACCAAAGGAGACTAAAAGGTCAAGATCATGAAGAAGAATGCCAAGCTGAATCACCATCCCAACATTCTCCCAAAAGACTCAAGGCCCAAAGAAGCCAAATGTCCTATTTTTTTCACCCCTATAAGGGCTGCAGAAGAGAAACTTCAGTCCAACCTTGACCTTTCTGCTGACACCAACATGCAATTGTATTTAAAACACTCAAAAGCCTCCTTAATCACTTCAGCTTCAGTGAAAACCTAGAAGAAGAGACAAACTAGGGATAGAGAGTAAAGAAGAAAGTGAGTGGCCAAGGAAATCAGAGATGTAATGCATCTATCAAACAGTACGCACAAGAGATCTGGAAGGAGTCAAATTCTAGCACAGTCCACACGTTCTCCAGCCAAAGATCCTGACTTGAGATTTTTACCATCCCAGGCCTCTCAATCATTTAAAAATTATGTTGACCTCCCTCCCTGAATCTTTTAAGCCTTAGAATATATGTGGGGTAATAAAAAATGTTAATGGACTGGGAGCTTGGTTCTTGTGAAGTAAGATGGTTAACTTCAAGTTAACCTGTCTAGACATGTGAATAAAGTCTTTTAAAACTAGAAGTCCCGCTAGGGCCAAGATGGGTTTTTCCAGAGTCGTCCTGTAGCTGAACAATTTTCCATGAGCTCAACTCACTTCACGGAACAACTTTAAAAATAAGAAAGAAATAATAAAACTCACCATATGGAAACCTCTGTGGTCTCTTCTTAATTTTCTGCCTCCTTTCTTTGCATCACAGCTTTTCATAGGTAGTATGCAAAATATTTGGTTATCTGAATCCTCCTAACCTGAAAAGGCCACTTTTCTACCTTGACCTACCAAGTCTATAAATGTCTAAACCTATAGGGATGGTATCACCATTGGGGGCAAGTTAGGACAGCACGATATGCACCATGGGCACTGACAGCTGACACCATAAATCAGTACTGCCCTTCACAGAATAAGAGGCCCCAACCCTAGTACCCATGCTTTGAGGCCCAGCTCTGTACTTCCCCTGCTTGTTCTTCCCCATGGCTATCCTGGACTACATCATGCCCTGCCCAAGTAGCCCTAGCTTGTTTCCTGAACCCTTCATCTCCTGAAGGCAGATTATGTCGTCAGTATGCACATCCCTAGGCCTACCGGGATGGAATATTCACTGAGGAGGTAGATATGTGGCTATATGGACATGGAACGTGGGTATGTGGGCTAGGATATCTACCTACATATGCATGAGTCCCCTCTCAGTAAAGGTCAGCACTGGAGAATGGGAACAAAAGCCCTACAACACCCAGAACCCCTACACAAGGACTAAGACTATCGACTCCCAGAATCCCACTCCACCTCAGAGGAATCTGGGAGACACTGGAAGAGAGCCATTAACACCTTGGAAATGGACAGAAATAAGTGATTAATACCCATGACCTTGGGCTTTAAAATGTGTAAGCTTGTGTGAAATGGGAAAGAGGATAAAGATAATAACTTTAAGGGGTGCCTGGGTGGCTCAGTCGTTAAGCATCTGCCTTCGGCTCAGGTCATGATCCCGGAGTCCTGGGATGGAGCCCCGCATCAGGCTCCTTGCTCCGCAGGAAGCCTGCTTCTCCCGCTACCATTCCCTCTAATTGTGTTCCCTCTCTCGCTGTGTTTCTCTCTGTCAAATAAATAAAATCTTTAAAAAAAAAAAAAAAGATAATAACTTTAAGAGGGAAAATTATATCTCTAAGAACAAACAAAATTTAAAAAGAAAAAGAAAATACAGTGTATTGCTTCATACCATAGTCAGTTATGTGTACTTAGATACATCACAATCCTGATTTCGTGTATATATATTATGCATATGTATCTGTAATAAGATACAAAAATGGCAGTTTCAATCAAGACACCAAAATACCATAGATGTTAAAATCCAAAATGAGGGATCAGACCAACCTATGTAGAATTTTCAAAAGAAATGAACTGTAGTTGGTATTATGACTTACTCGGAAAATATATAAGACTATACGAAGAAAAAAGATTTTGTGGGAAAATTTTCTTTTGGAAAAAATGGGGACATCCCCCCAACTCAAACCTTGTTGTTGGGGCGGGGGCTGAGGGGAGAGAGACCCAATGAGATCATTTGGACAGCTGATATAACGCCCTGAGGTTTGGCAACAGAGAGGATAACAGGAAATCGAGAAAGCAAGAGGCAGGCCAAGCAAGTGCTTCCACCAAGAAGGGTACGTGGCAGGTCAAAGCACTTCCACATTTCCCCCAGAGCACAGTATCCTGCCTTAAAAGCACATACTCCAGAGCCAGACTGCCCAGGTCTGAAACTGGAAACTCAGCAGCTGTGTGGCCTTGAGTAAGCTGTTTAACCTCTCTGAAGCTCACTTTCGTCCCCTGTAAAACAGATAATAAAAGTATCTACCTCATAAAATCACTGTAAGAATGAAGTAAGTTCATACATGTAGACGGCTTGAAACAGTATCTGGCCCAAGCTCAGTGCTGTATTACTGTGCGTTGTGAACCTGATGGAGACTCCACAGGAGGCCCAGCCAGCCTAGACCCCCCCCTTAAGTCCTACCCAAGGGGACCAGGATCCTGTATGGACTGGATCCCTGGAGAAGAGGAGCTGGGTGGTCACAGTAGGCCAAAGGAAGGGCATTACCCATGCCAGGAGCCACTCTAGCCACAGGGTCTGGAGCTTCTGAAGTCCCCATGAAAGTGCCCATGAAAGGGAAAGAATCGGCTGAAACATCAGCCAGACTCAGAGATTCATCTTAAAACAGTGCAGTTCCCACTAGGACTTCTCATGTTCTGCTCCTTCTTCCTTCTCCGTGCTAACCCTAGAGGAGTCGATTACAGCAGCCAGCCAAAGAGCAGAGATAATTACCAAGAACGAGAGAAGATGGGTCTAGAAATTCTCCCTATCTCCCTACCCACCACAAATATAAAACCCACGGAGGGCCATCACCCCACATGAAGAGATGTGACCTTGCATCCTAACAGGACTCCAGACTCATTATTATATAAGACTGGGTATTCTAATGACAGCAAGAGGACAGGTTCTCCAAAGAAACAGTACCAATAGGATATATGTGTGTGTGGATATATATGTGTGTACTTGTGTGTATGTGTATATGTATGTGCATATATCTGTATCTATATAGAGATATATGTATACAGAGAGATTTATTTTAAGGAATCATTGAGGTTGGCAAGTCCAAAAGCTGAAGGGTAGGCCATGAGGCTGAAGACCTAGAGAAGAGATGCTATTATAAGCTCACATCCAAAGGCAGTCTGCTAGCTAAATTCCCTCTTTTCCATGGGAGATCAGTCTTTTTTTCTATTAAGGCCTTCAACTGATTGGATGAGGACCACCTACACTATTATGTAGAAAATAATCAACTTTACTCGGTCTTCTCATATAAATGTTAATCTCATCTAAAAAATACTCAGAGAAACATCTGGAATAATATTTGACCAAATATCTAAGTATTATGGCCTAGCCAAGTTGATACATAAAATTAACCATCACAGAGAAAAATATTTCATGTTGATGTTGATCATATCTCACAAAACAGGCTTATCTGGTGTACTCCTTCTACACACACACACACACACACACACACACACACACACACACACTTGTGTTTTATGTGATAAAATTGTAAATTACACAGATACAAGCTTTATTTTCATATTTTGTTACTAACATTGGACAGTTAGTAGTAGTTCTACACTAGCAGAAATCAGAATTAGAACATACCTTGTCTTCCCAAAGAGATTATAAGTTTTTTGGGGGGAGGGGGAGTCCCATCTTCTGTGCCTTTGTAGTACCACCCTGGGTGACACCACATATGTAGTCTATGTTCAAGGTGTATCTGCCTGATACTCAGCCATCCTTTCTGTAACATGAATGCAAGCCTCTATCTAAATCACAGAACTGAATTTTTAGGCAATCAAGTTGACACACGTGGATAGAGAATTTTCCCTTTATTCTATTTGCAGGCAAAGTCAGAAGTGGGGGGAGAATGGTGGGTGGAGGAGCAATTAAAAAAGAAGAGGTAGCTACCATATTAACACTAGATCTACCCCACGGTTTTTCTCAAGCACAGTTATGTATGGAAGCTTTATTTATTGATTCATAAACATCTACTGAGTACCTACCATATGGCAATGGCTGTCCTCTTGAAAGTTATCATCCTTATTCTAAGCAGAGCACAAAGGTATTTAACCCCCAGAGTCAAGGAACATGGGGGACCTGTGGGGTTCCCTCTGGGACACACGCATTTCTCCCAAGGTGAGGGTCACATAGAGAACAGTAGACCTGAAGTTACATCATCTGGCTTCTGGTTTCAGCTGTTCCACGGACTTAATCTGTGGTGTCAAATTAGTGATGCTTTTCTTTCTTCTACTAAACAGTATGGCAAGTATGAATAACTATGCATGCACTTGTTACAAAGATCAGTGAGATAATGCAAGTCAAAGTGCTTTTTTAAAAAAAATAAAAATAACATCTGAGCCTGGGTGGCTCAGATGTTAAGCATCTGCCTTCGGCTCAGGTCATGATCCCAGGGTCCTGGGATCGAGCCCCACATCAGGCTTCCCTGCTCGGCAGGAAGCCTGCTTCTCCTGCTACCATTCCCTCTGCTTAAGTTCCCTCTCTCGCTGTGTATCTCGCTGTCAAATAAATAAAATTTTTTTAAAAATAATAATAAAAAATAAAATAAAAAAATAAAAGTGAATACAAATATAGGGTATTTCTAGACTCTGCTGGGAGATTTTGCCTACTGGCCTTTTAAAAGAAGACAGCAGAGCCGACTGGCAATCAAGTAAGGTGCCATGCAGGGTGAGACTCTACATCCATTTTCTCTGCTTAATACCCCACCATGGTCCCACAAGGGCAAGATGCTAATAAGGCTAGCTTTACAACTGCTTGTTCCCAAATAACTCCCCCATCAGCCTATGGTACCTATCTGATATTCAACCACTGGAGGGTCATTCCTTTGGGCTAAACTGTCCACCAAAGAATCAGCACATTGAGTTATTATTTACAGGCTTCTTTATTGTGAATGTGCCTTGCTTTACAGAGCCCCATTCTAATACCACAGTCAGAAGAATGGGTATAGTTGGAAGGCAGGAGAACAAGGGATCAGGAAAGATTAGTAGAAAACCTTATTTTACTGTGTGGGAAACTAAGGCTCAAAGCAATGAAGACAACTGTCCAATACCACGCAGCTCAGTGAGAGAACTGCAGCAAACTCTGATAGCCAAGCCATTCTCTTTGCTACTGTGTGCACTCCTTGCTGGACAGACAAGTCCTCTGTCCAGACAAATTAGAAAAAATACTTCACTACTAGAAATCTACTGAATGAGTGGGCTCAATGTGACACCTCACCAATTTCTGGATATACAACGGATAATCGCTCGGTATGCTTTTTGATTAATTATTAATGAAACTTTATTGCAGGGCATTAGTGTTATTTTTCCAATTGCTTTCACACTTACAATCTCATTTTTATCTGCAGAGCTGATAGTGCAGTTGTCATCCGATTCAAGAACAGGAAACTAAGGCTTGAAGAGTTATACACTTTTCCAAAACAGAGCCTCCCTAGAGCCCAGGGGTCCTGAATTGCTGCCAGTGTTCTGCCATGGCCTGGACTCAACGCCACCACTGGAGCCCGAAGAGTTCGTGTGGGTGCTGCCGCCACCACAGCAGCAGCAGATGGCTGCTTGCCAGCCCATGGAAGGGACTTTGTATTCTCAGGAACCTTTCTCCACCCTCCTGGTGAGGGAGGGGGCAGGCAGGCCCTTGCTTTTATGAGCTCAGCTTATGATGGGGGAACTCTAGGCTTGCCAACATGTCCAGTGCTCCCACCCGGGGCACAAGAGGCAACCCAGCCTCTGCCTTCAGGGTTCCTGGGGATCCACCCTCAGAGCTCCAGTTCTAGTTGTCACGCACTGTAATTTCTCCCTGGGTCATCTAGACATCCTGTGGGCGAAATTAATGGCTTTTTTTTTTTTCAGGGTACACGTGCACACACACACATACACTTTTCACATATTTTGAAGTTAATTATTTATATATAACTATTTTTCCCACTTAACTCCTGGACAGTAGTGTCAGAAACTTCCACATTGTCTTTAACTTTGTATCTGTAGCACCCAGCCTGAGTAACACAGAAATTTGACACATATTTGTTAAAATGAAATTAGGGTGGCTGCAGTAGTTCTTGGGAGGGGTAAAACATTAAATCAACTCTTGAGTCTGAATTTGCTTGTCCTGGGTCTTTTGTGAGGACAGGTGCTCTGGGATAGTAGGAGCCCCAGTCTCCTGAGGCTATGAAGCAACAAGAGAAAGGAGGCACTGGCTGAGAACAAATTTCAGAATTGACAAGGAAGTCCCAAAGGCAGAATCCCAGATACCAGAACTGAGCTGCATTTTACTGCAGGCCCCTTCAAGTCCATTTGAAGAGCAAAACTGTTAAAAAAAAAAAAAAAAAAAATTAGGATTCAAGACAGAAAAATTGCAAAACTTAATACCAACTAAGCTCGTGGGGGACGATCAAGGCAATGAGCCCCAGGGTGGCTCCTACAATGTGTGCTGAGATCTCACCTTCCCTTCCCACAAGCGTGGGTTCAAGGAATAGATCTGATTATTACTGCTGTTCCAAAAAAGGGATCTGACACAGAAACAACTGGTATTGCCTGAATACGATTCATGTCTTACCCAGGGCTAACCGGGGGGTGCTTCTTTTCCTTCCTACCTTCAGCTCAGCTTTCCCAAAAGAAGCATAAGAATACGGGGCACCTGGGTGGCTCAGTGGTTAAGCGGCTGCCTTCGGCTCGGGTCATGATCCTGGAGTCCTGGGATCGAGCCCCGCATCGGGCTCCCTGCTCTGTGGGAAGCCTGCTTCTCCCGCTACCATTCCCTCTGCTTGTGTTCCCTCTCTCGCTGTGTTTCTCTCTGTCAAATAAATAAAATCTTTAAAAAAAAAAAAAAAAAAAGAATGTGCCTCTACTGCGTTGAGGGACACGGGCTCTGTGGAGTCTGACAGGATTACTCAGGATTAAATGGGAAAGTGGAAGAAGGACTTTCTCCATGCAACATACAGAAACAAGACTGAGTTCTGAGTAAATCAAAACCATCTAGAGTTTGTTTTAGAAACACAGGAGACATTTTTTTTTTTAAGATTTTATTTATTTATTTGATAGAGAAAAGAGAGATTACAAGTAGGCAGAGAGACAGGCAGAGGCAGAGGGAGAAGCAGGCTCCCCGCTGAGCAGAGAGCCCGATGCGGGGCTCAATCCCAGGACCCTGAGATCATGACCTGAGCGGAAGGCAGAGGCTTTAACCCCCTGAGCCACCCAGGCGCCCCACAGGAGACATTTTTGAGAAAGAGGAACATAGGGCTGTTGTTCTTATCTCCATGGCTCATTGTGGCATTTCTAGATTCTGTTCCTATCCATTTATTATTAAGTAGTCAAGGGCTTACTATGTGCCCAGCAACGCTCACCTATCATCTTACTAAATTTTCCCGTTAGATCTATGCGTTAGATATTATCATGTCCATTTCCTAGACAGGGACATTGAAATAGACAAATTAACGAATCCAAGATCACATACCTAATAATCAGTACAGCCACATTCAGCCCTCGTTGAGTCCAAAACCCTTGCATTTTCCAGTTTTCAAGGCCACTGCTTTGTCCCACAATCTACCTCCCCTGCTTCAAAGAGTCTTTTCTGAGGACTAACCAGGTACTGAATATTGTGTTGGTTCATGTGGGAATAACAAAAGAAGTAGAAGGCCTGGCTCTTTAGCCTCAAGGACATCACCAATAATGAAGAGATAAAATACTCAAAAAATGCTAATTACTCGAATTATAGCTCGAGCTTGAGACTAAGGGGTTTACCTCTTTTCGTCTGACTTGAGATATGAAGTTAAGTCAAATTCTTTGGGCCCCACTCAAGACAAAGACTGAAAGGGCCTCATCGTGCCACCTGGAGGAACCTGGAAGTTACTCAGTGTACACAGAACTACCATCCAGGGCTAAACATTTTGGTTTTGAGCATTTTTTTTTCCTGAAGAATTTTAAAATCAAAAAATTAAAAAATAAATAAACAGATAAAATCGAGGCATTAGGAGAACCTTCTTCCATTTGTTGGGAAATCAAGGTACACATGAAGTAAATGTAAGCTTGGTTAATTTTTCTCCTAAAGGTTATTAATATCAGGATCTTAGGATAAAACTGGAAAAAAGAAAGCTCATGCACTGAAAGAAATAGAGTTGGGGAGCTTATAACAAGAATGGATCTGTACATGTAACAGAGCCCGAGTCGTGGCACAAAGCTGGGCGTTTTATTAGACTCAACAACCACTTACTGACTGCTTTGCCATGAAGCCCATCCTCACAAAGTCCACATGCCTCATAAGGGGCTATCAGAGCCTTTATGGTTTGGCTGCAATCTAACCTCCAGTCTTACTTATACCCTTTACCTAAAACACCGCCTGTGGCCCTGTTACGGGCTACTTCATCTCATGCTTCTCTAGGCTGTTGTGCCTTCAAGCATGCCGCTCCTTCGGCCTGAGCTGATCTCCCCCATTCCTCATCTAGTGATTCCTCCTTCTACACATTCTGTATTACCCCCTCACTGATGTTTTGCCTTTGCCCCCACCCTCACAGGAAACGTCCTTTTTCTACCCCCACAATCCTTGGGGTGTAACTAAAGTAGCAAAGAGCTATGGTTTGAGCCCAGGCTGAGCCCACAGCTGGGAATCAGCTATGTTTTGGGATGTCTAATGAACAGATGAGGCAGGCGCTTCCAGGGTCAGAATTTCTCCTAAGGGAAGACAGAATCAAACAAAACAGCCTTCATCATTGGGGCAGGAGTCACCAAGCAAGGTAGGATAAATATGTCAACCCTAGCCCCTGATGGACCTGTGTCCATATCTCAAGGAAAAGATGAGTAAAATCTAAAAGCTCTGTTCCCCTCCTAAACCTTTGTGAGACATTGGGAGACACTTGCCTTGGATTCCTCTATCAGTGTATGCTTAGTGGTATCTGCACCACAGGCTACAGTTGAAGCAGCATCTGTGGCCAAAGAAGGCAGGGGTGAGGATGACGTGTATAGTGGGGTAGCATCCAGCAGCAAGGGCAGCAGAGCCCAGAGGTCAAAGCTCACCTAGTGGCCAATGCAGAACCAGAAGAAAGTGAGAAATAATGAGTAGATGCCCCATTAGGTGACCCAACACAGGTGTGAGCATACAGGAGACAGCTGAGGAGCTTCAGGAATGTCAGGAAGGGGCTTTCCAAAAGCTAAGGTAGGAAAACGGTGACATATAAGATAAATCAGCACGGCATTTATCAACTTATTTTAGTGTTGAATGAGTATCTATCTCCCACCCTGCTCCTTTGAGGCAGAAAAAGCCACAGAGGTCAAGAAAGGAGTGATTCTAAGTCCTTTGTATCCCCCAAGAGTGACTGACACATCTGATACATACTGCCTAGTATTCAAGACATGGATGGATGGATGGATGGATGGATGGATGGATGGATGGATGGATGGACAGACGGACGGACGGATGGTTGGAGACACTATAAGAGACACTGAGCTTACCTCAGGAAAAGTGAGCCATGTGAACATGAGTCCAAAGATGGAAATGAGGAGAAAACACCAGTATGACACAAAGGTGAAAAACAGGAAGTGGTGAGAAATTAAGTCAGAGAAGGAAGGTAGGGCCTGTCGATGGAGAGCCTTGAAAAGCTGAGGGGTTAAGACTTGGAGTAACATGGCACTCAAAAGTATTCAGAGTCAGAGCCTTTATGTCTACATACCAACCAGCTTGTGGTCAGTAGGGGAAAAAAGTATAACTTCAGTCAAACATTTGGTTTCTTAGGTTCTCTATGATGTTAAATGACCAGCCGAAAATCCATTCTCAACCAGTTAATTTACTTAGTTTACAGATTTTAGGTTTGGTTTGAGGGAATATTTTGAGGACAGGGTGCAAGTTTGTTTCTCATTGATTTAACTGTAAAAATGTCACGTTAAGGCTGTTTTATAGATGGGCACATTGAAGAACGATGAAATGAAAGGAGCTTTCAGTATGGCGGGGCAACAAAGAGACTCCCAAATACCCTGGACCAAGAATCTTCACCACTCTGCTGCTCTCTTCATGTGCGCACTTGAGTGAGTAGCCTGTCCACAACTAGACTATCTGTGTAGCTCGCATGGCCTCCTATAAATGAATTACTCTCTTTCTAGCTTCACTCTCTTCACAAGCCCCCAGGTACTGAAGTCACCAATGAGGCATTAAGATTTTTCAGAATTACCACACTTCCTTACAATCTGCTTTGAGCTCCAAAAGATTCCTCTGCAATTTGCTTTATTCTGTTACTTCTTTGGCTTGTAGCAAAAGCTGATAGAACTGAAGAAGAGAGAAGAGGTGGGGGCAGAGGGTAGGAGAGGAGGACAGTTTTGTTTCACTTTGAGTTGGGCAGCCCACTTCACCTGTTTCCCTGTCCTGGGAGGGAACTGATTTAAAGAATACTATTGGGAGATTTTACTTCTAAATTCCTTTTAAAATCTCCTAAAATCAGGGGTGTCTGGGTGGCTCAGTCGGTTGAACATCTGCCTTTGGCTCAGGTCGTGATCTGGGAGTCTCAGGATCCAGCCCTACTTTGTCACTGGGCTCCCAACTCAGCAGGGAGTCTGCTTCCCCGTCCCCCTCCCCCCGCACTCTCCTCTTCCCTCTTCCCCTGCGAGGACTCTCTCTCTCTCAAATAAATAAAATATTAAAAAAAATATATATCTGAAAATCAATTAAAATGGCAAAGAGAAAAAAGAAAGAAGGGATTTCAGAAGGAAGGAAAGGAAAAAAGTGCCATGGTTTAAGGCCTTCTTTTTGCCCCTATGGAGATAGTTTCCAAATATTTCATGACCACTGAGAACATCTGCCCCACCTGTTACACACACCCTTCAAATTGGCTCAGAATTTTATTACATTTTCAACTAATAAAATTCTCCTATTCACAGAACATGCTCTCCAGGTAAAGCACGTATGGCCTGAGTTCCACTTTTGAAACTTGCTCATTGCAGGTAGGTGTGCCATTATAAGCTAATTTTATTTTATAGATGGTTTCCTTTTTCCAAAACAGATGTTCCCAATGTCTTGTCTCCAAGACAAAGTGCCAAAGGCCCAGTCTTCATAGCCATTTAATGAGAGCCAGTGAGAACATGCACAGTGAAAAAGGCAGTATACACCTAAATGCAGATCCTGGACAGAATTTTTAAGATACTTCAATTATTATGATAATGACTTGATGGTCATATTTCTAAAGGGGGAAAATAAAGATTTTTTTAGGTACTTGTACTTTTACGGTCATGTGCTATTATACTAGTGAGAAATGGCCTTTTTATCCAGGTATCTGTACCTGATTATAGTAATGACAATAATAATAATATTTTTATAGGCCTCAAATTCCAAAGGCCCTTAAGCACTTCATATCATCATCATTATTATTGTAACTCACAGTTAATTATAGAGAGTCTGGGCATGCAAGTAAGAACTCTTGTCTATGATCTGATTCATTCATAATGGTAAGGTCAGTGGTTCAAATCCTGGGAAGGGAGCTAGTGGGCAAAGGTAGTTGTTGCTTCACAAATGCTGCACATCAGCAGGAATGGAGCTAGTGGTCTCACAGGGAGGGGAAGGTTGTAGTATCAATGTTGCTGCCATAGCTTGGGCTTAGAGACGAATCTTCAGTGGAATGGGCCTGAGCTGGTTGGTGCCCATATGGTTTGGATTCTCTGACACTGTCCCAGTTTCAAAAACTTTTCTCTTTTGATTAGTTTGGTAGGGCTACCATAACAAAACAGCATAGACTTTGTGGTTTCAATAACAGAAACTGATTTCCTCACAGTTCTAAAAGCTAGATGTCCAAGACTGAAGTATTAGCAGAGCTGGTTCCCTCTGAGGCCTTGGTTCTTGGCTTATAGATGGCTGTCTTCTCTCTGTGTCCTTGCATGCTCTTCCCTCTGTACATGTCTATGTCCTAACCTCCTCTTCTTATAAGGACACCAGCCATATTAGATTAGAGCCCACCCTAATGGCCTCACTCTAACTTAGTTCACCTCTTTAAAGACCCTATTTCCAAATGCAGTTACATTCTGAGGTACTGAGGGTTAGGATCTGAACACTGGCATTTCGTGGGTGACACAATTCAGACCACAGCAGAAAGTACCCCAATTCTGGGTTCAGAAAAAATGTATCATGATTGTAATCCACATACTGTCTTCCACCCCATCTTCAGCCAAAATCTGGCATTCTAGTTAGGGAAGCTAGAGGTAGAACTCCTCCCTCTGATTTTCCCATGGTTCTTTTCCCATGATTCCCATTCAATGTCAAGTCCAAAATCACCTCCTCAAAGAGGCCTTCTATCTCAGACTCCAGAAACTAACACTGTTGTACACCCCGTGTCCCAACCACATCATCCTTTTTTCATAGCACTCATCACTAACTGAAACTATCTTGTTCATTTATTTGTTTACTTTGCACTATGTGTCTTTGCCACCAGACTTAAAATTCCAAGGCAGAGAAAGCTTATCAGTATTTAGTTGTATCTCAGGGCTAAGGAAGAACCTAGCACACAGTAGGGTTCAAAATATGTATATGTAAGCTTTCAAGGGCAGCAAGAATAGAAATGATAAAAAGCAAATATAGTCTACCTGGGGAAAGGTTAGCAAGCTATTTTTCTAAAAGTTTTTCAGAATGGCCTTTGTTCCCTGGTAAAAGTACCAAGGCCCAATCATGAAGGCTCAGAGACCAGGCTTTGTTAGCACCCAAAAGATAAATCACTCGGAGGAGGATCCATATTATACCAAGGTTACCAGGCCGATACACTGAATTGGATGCCATTTTAGTAATTCACTCTGAGCAATAACTGTCCAAAGGACTGGAGACTTAAAAAACAATGTGACCAACACATTCTTCCTACATAGGTAGGCCTACAGAGGCCAAACATAATCACAAGGTGATACAGTGTACATGGACTCCAAGGAGGCAGTTTGATTAACTGAGTATTTAATCACATCTAGCTAAATATTCTGATCTTACAATAGGAATGGTGTTTCCAATGGCACTGGAAGACACATATCCAATGGCAAAGGCTCCTCCTGGTCAGTGCTTGCTGGAGCAATGGCAGCATTTGCTTTAAGGATTTTCCCTTTTCTAGGTTTCTGGGGGCTGGCCAATCCCTCTTCTCATTGGTGAATTCTTGTGTTGGGTATGTTAATACATTCAGTCCTTCACAGTCAAGTTTTGGCCTAAGAACCAATCTGCATGTTAGAGAATTCCCTCACCCCTGCCCCGATCTATGTCAAAAACTTAGCTCTCAGAGGGCAATCATTTCCTTCATTCCAAGCCCTGGCAAAACCAGAAATATAAAACAATATGAGTCAGCATTTATTCATTCAAAAATATGCACTCAGCACCTTCTTTCAATGTGACAGGAAATGGGAACAATGATGAACAAGATGAAGATCTCTCTTTTCAAAGTGCTTTCTTTCTGTGTCTGGTAGGGCTACCATAACAAAAAAAGCCAATAAACAAGCAAACAACCAAGAAAGTATTAGGAAGTGATATACGCTAAGATGAGTATCAAAATAGGGTGATATAAAAAATGATCTCCCTTGTGAACAGAGGGGACAAAGAAGTTGGAAACAATGACAAGGAAACACATGGATATAGATCTAGAGGAAGAATATTCCTAGAAGAGGACACGGCAAGTACAAAAGCCCCACATCAGAGCATACTCAGGGGCAGCAAGCTTTTACTTTTTTTTTTTTCTAAAGATTTTATTTATGGATTTGAGGGAGAGAGAAAGCATGAGTGGCAGGAGGTGGGGGCAGAGGGAGAAGAGGAAGCAGACTCCCCACTGAGTGGGAAGTCCCACGTGGGGCTCGATCCCAGGATCCCGGGATCATGACCTGAGTAGAAGGCAGACGCTTAATGACTGAGCCACCCAGGTACCCCAGTGGCAACAAGCTTAAAGGGACAGAATGGTAGGTGGGGGAACCATAGCAGAGTGTGCAGAGGAAGCAGGGCACATCAGGAGGCTGGGGACATACAGAAGCCAGACCACTGTGGCCTGGTAGCAGGGGTTCTGTGGGAAGCTGCTGAATGGTTTTGACAATGGGAGACCTACGATTTACATTTTAAAAATATCACTCTGGGGTCTTTGTGGGGAATGGACAACAGAGGACAAGGACAGAAGTAGAGAACAGTTAGGTGGCCACTTTTGTAGAATAAGAGAGAAATGACAATGATACAGACCACATAGTAGCAACGAAAATGAAGAAAACTGGGCTGATTCAGATCTGCTTGGGAGGCAGAGCTGGCAGTTTGGTCTGAGGTACCTATTAGACAAGTGGAGATGCAGAGTTGGTCATTGGAGGGAAGAGTCCAGAATTAAAGAGAGCATTTAAAATTAGAAATATAAATTCTGGAGTCATCAGCGTATATGTTATAATTAAACCTGTCTGCCTGGATAGAATCACCCAGGAATAGAGTAGATTGAGAAGAGAACCCTAGTAGAGTCTAACCTTCCCATTAGAGAAGGCAGAGCCAGCAAAGGATTTCAGGAAGAAGTGGACAATAAATAGGTAGGAGAAGACCAAGAGAATGAGGAGTCACAGAAGCCAAGAGAAGAAAATGTTCAAAGTGAGGGCATGGTTAACTGGCTGGAATATTTATAAGAAATTTAGTAAAATGATGACAGAGATGCAATATTAAGATCAGCAGTAACTTGAAAAGAGTAGTTTGGGTTTCACAGTGAGCCTGAAACCCAACTGAGGCAGGTGCAGGGAAAAAAGGTACAGCAGGGAAGTATAAACAATCATTATAGACAGATTTTTCTTGGTTTGCTGAGAAAGAGCAGAGAAATTGTAGGAAGAAGTAGCCTCAAGAGGCAGATACGGTTTTAAGAAGTAAGTATCAAGAGTATGTTTCAGGCTGATTAAGAATGACCCCCAAAAGAGGGACAAACCATGGTGCAGGTCTTAAGAAGGCCAAAGAGATGAGATCTGAAGCACAGGGGGAAGGATGGCCTTTGTAAGGAGCAGGGACTCATAGCCCAACGGGGGAAGGTAGGGCACAGCTGAAGACCAAGGAAAGTAGGCAGAGCAGAGGAGGTATGCATAAGATTTCTACTATCTTCCCTGCAAATTATGAGACCAAGTTGCCAGTGAAAAAGAAATAGGAAGCAAAAGACATGGAGGAGGCTTGAGTAGAGAGTATTGAAATGGCTGTGCACTGCAGAAGCTTCATCTGTGATCTGGGCTCATGAATTTAGAAGGAGCCCAGACAGCACCAAATTCATGATCACCAGTGACTGGTATCTCAGCAGAAGGAAAGAGGACAATGAGCAGGGGCTGTCAGGGAAGGCTTCACGGAAGAGAGGGTACTTAATGAATAGGTGGGACTCAGATTTATAGGCCAGGCCTTCTGGGTGAAAAGAACAGTAATAAAAAAGCACAGAAGTAGAGATGAACACAACAGACCAGTCGGGGCCACAGGGGAGCGAGGGGAAGTGGAAATGAAAAGGAGGGTAAAGAACACAGACGGCCTTATGGAATAGTGGAAGGTTCTGAAGAAAGGGCGAACAGCAAGATTAAAGCAGGATTTCAGAAAACTAACACGGCACTGGTATGCAGAATAGGCTGGAAGGAACTTTCTGGCCAAGAGAAGTGGCCACAGTAAGCCCAGGAGACCAGGACTGACTAAACAGGTGGGTACAAAGAGGCTAAGATGCCTGTCCTGCGGATGACAACTTCATCCATTCAACCCTTCCTTGAAGATTTTACATACCTACTGGAGACCATGAGAAGCTGAGAATATTTTCCAAGATTCTGTCTCTTAGATGAGTCAATTCTAATGCCCATTCTCCCTGAGGAAAACAGTCCATCCACTGAATGTTCTTGGCCAAAGAATGTGGCAATAGTGGTGGTAGCCACTGAGAGGCTGAGTGCTTGAAATACACCAGCAGTGTGCAAAGCCTGCATATATGCCTTACTTCACTCAATCCTCAGAACAACCCTTTGAAGTTGATGCTTTTACTATCCCCATTTACAAACAAGAAAACTGTGTCAAAGGGCAGTTGAATAATTTGCCCAAAGTCACCCAGCAAGAAAAGGGGAAGAGCCAGGTTCAAACCCAGGCTAAAAGTGGGGTCATGGAACCACTGCCACAACATCCTTGACCAGACAGAAGACTTGTAAAAGGAAACACGAGAGATGGGAAAAACCATAGCCCCAAGCTCAGGAAGAAGCAGGGCTCAAATTGTTCATGGCCAAACTGAAATGTCCAGAATGTGCACAGGGCTGATCACAGACCGTGGTCCTTGCCCAACAGGCCAGGTGGAGACCTGTCAGCTGCAGAGGCCCAAAGAGAAAAGCAGAAAGAAAAGGAAGCATCAAAAGTTAGACAAATATACAAAACTCACTGTTTCCTCATTATAAACCACCTTCTCCCCAGAAACATTTCACAGGAAAGCATCAAATTAAGGACTATTAATTTGAGATTATAACTTACTGATAAGGAATGGAAATGCAATATGTATCCCAGACGGTCAAAAGACTTATTTGTTTCTTGGTTTCTTTTCTGTGATTTTTCCCATTTCTTCCACATTTGGCTCCTGAGCCACCAATGGCTGAAGAAGATATCAGTATGTCAAGGACACGTTGCAGAGCCTTCCCAGAATATGTAACTGATAAATGTACTTACATTAGTTATCACTCCGGAGCCAGCAGGCTTGAGGGTAGGTACATTAAGTCAGATCATTCCCAAACACATTCAGAGAAAGAGAAGATGGAATGGAAGAGTTTATTTTGTTTCTCCTCGTAGGTCAGTTTTAGGAACACAAAGTGCTCTGTGGTCACTTGGAAAATAAAGAAAACAGAATGTATCCGACTGCTGCCCAGGCTGGGGAAGCAAATCCCCAAATCACACAGAACTAGGAGGGATTTGGTTTCATTAAAAGCAGCCACTGGCATTTGGCCCCTGAAGATGAAAGCAAAAGCCCCTTAAACAGGCTCGAACACGAGCTGAATTTCCGGACAAGTCCCCAGGGTGCCAGGATTGTTTCAAAGGAAGGCATGAATGTCTACATCTTCCCAGAGATTTGAAAAAGCAGGGCACTATCTAATCCATTTCTCCCAATCTTATGGAAGAGAACAGGGGATGAAGAACCAACATGTCAGGTGCTGCAGACACTCGATGGCTTAGTACTCACACAACCACATACATATTACTATTTCCAATTTACTGATGAGAACACTGAGGACTCAGTAAGGTTTAGTGGCAGGCCAAAGTCTACATAATAAATAGCAGTACCAGAAATCCAAGAGAAATCTTTCTAACATCGAAGTCCATGTTCTTCCAACCACTTTAACACAAAAATTCGTGTTTCCAAGTTAGTGGGTCATATTCTCACCAGGCCTACCTGTATGTCATCACAGATCAGGCCCCTTGGTCTTTCACTTTAAATCCACCAAAGTTCACATTCTGCTCTAGCCTAGAATGGCCAATTACCAACAGCTTATGACCCAGGCTCAATGCCTGGGTGAGGATGCTCATTTTCTAATTTGGGTATTCATACCAGCCTTCCTCCAAAAAAGACAGAAGTTGGCTATGCAGGCTCTGTAAGACTCCATAGTTAACAAAAGAGGACAATAAAGGAGCTAAGAAAAGTGCATGCTCTAATGATACGTGGTTTTATGTCTGAGAAGCCCACAGATCCAAGGTTCTAAGCCTTCTAGCATTGATCTTAAAAAGGGAGGAAGGGAGGAAAGAAAGAAGGAAGGAAGGAAAGGAGGGAGGGAAGGAGAGAAAAATAACTTCTCAGATTCACTATGTCCGCAAAATTAAAAAGCAAAAACACCAAATAACAACACAATCTGCAACATCCTTATAATAATAGACCAAAGACACACTGCATAGCGCTATTTTGTAAATCAGCTCTTATCCTACAAAACATTTTGATAAAAGCAGTTCTATAGGGTGTTGAGGCAATGCTGTCTCCGAAGCCCACTGCTTGGCTCTCTGCTGAGACCAGTCAGTGTCACAATTTCAGAAGCCTCAGACCACACTCTATTCCAGGGAACATCTCATCCCTGCTCTTAGTCACAAGAGAATAAGCATGGACTCCTGCAAGCTTACCCCGAGAGAAAAACACTTGTCTGCTGGAAGTCAGATATCAGCCCCATAGTGTCACGTCCAAGGTGATTTTGAAAGTATACCTAAAGATCCAGAGTCACAACTAAGGGGGTAAAAGCACTTCCCTTCTTTCGTAGCTTTCGTCCTTAAGTTTCTACCTAAAACACTAGTACCCACCGATACCTAGATTTTGATTAATGATCCTAGAAATTTGATTTTTTTTCCCCTCAACATTTTGTTCTTCTAAGAGCTCCTGAATCCCAAGGGGGAACTAGTTTGTCAGAAGACTTCTAGTCTGAGTTTGCAGACCCAGTTTAACTCACACACAACCTTCATTTCTTGCTCTGAATTGCACACCCTTCTTCCTCTCACTAAACCCCAGCTGGGACAGCAAGAGGACAAAAAGAAACCCTTGCTGCCCCTCTCGTGGCCTCAGTCTCAACCTCTCCACTGAGTGGGGTTAGGTCGGGGAGGTGCTGGAGTATGGAGCACCGGGGACGAGGAGTGTCAGCATGCATGACTCCTTGCACCTGTTGTCAGACAAGGCTTAACAGAACCCTCTCTTAGTTTGGCTCTCCAGCGTGGTGTGCACTTCAAGAGGTGAATCCAAGTGCCTTTTCCAGCCAGGGTTTCTGAGTGTCTCCATGCTAAGAGGCAAAGCACTTGACATTTGGCTGCCATGCTGTTGTGAGCACATCTGATTCTGCACAAGGAATGTAGAAATCAGAATGTACCTGTCATAGGTGTCAACCTCTCTCTGACGGGTACAGATCTGGAGAGTGGTCACAACTAGCTGATTCTCACTGCAAATATCTTCCTTGTGACCTTTCATCCACAGATGGGCAAGCACCAGCCTTTACATGCTAATGTGTCCCTTTATATTCCATGAGTTTCCTTCTAGCTCTATGGCTAGATGATGGGAATTCACGAGAAACAGAAATGGGTAAAAGCTGTTCTTAGACCACATAAAGCATGCTTGGAAATGGCAATGACTTTCTCTGGTCAATAGGATACCAATGCAAAGGTACAACTTATGTAATATGTTAACATGCCAATCCATCATGCATTTAAGAATGTATGACTCAGGGCGCCTGGATGGCTCAATCAGTTAAGTGTCTAGCTTCGGCTCAGGTCATGATCCTAGGGTCCTGGGATCGAGCACCACGTTGGGCTCCCAGATCAACAGGGAGTCTGCTTCTCCCTCTGCTCCTCACCCCAGCTTGTGAGTGCCTGCATGCGCACTCACTCTCTCTCAAATAAATAAAACCTTAAATTAAAAAAATCTTTTAAAAAAAATAATACACGATTCAATAACACTTAACATTCTAACTTATTTTATTATTTATTTAGGTGTCCCGGCCTCATTTGACAAAGGATTACAAATAGCTATTATATTTTGGATAGCACAGGCAATTCTCCTACTGTATTAAGTATTCATAATACACACTGGACATAGCCAACTGATTACTTTTAGGGGGCACAATTTTTCATTAAGCATACCACATGAGTAATAACACAGTTGGCTCAGTGGCTAGCTACTCAAATGGCACCGTGTTCTTTCTTATAATGAACTGTGGCTAGAAATTTGAAAATGCTCAGAATTTTTTCAATGAGTTTTTGCAGAGGGATTTCAATTGTGATTCACTATATTATAATTCTGGCTTATCAAAACAAGATATATTTACAACCATCAAAACTTTTACTTAAATTTCTAATGAAAAAAATTACTCTACATATTTTTGTACATCTGAAACTCTCAAACCCCAACCTTCACAGATGAACACAGAGTCACAACCAATATCTGCTCACCTAGAGCAGAAACCACGGAGGCCACAAACTGGAAGAAATACCTAAATGGTACCTTTGACAAACTGCTGGAAGCTCAATGTAAACTAGTAGGAGAGTGAGTCCTAGTGGGATCCTTATGCTTTTGTGGGTTTTACCTCTAGGAACCACAGTAGGTCTCACAGTGAAGAGCCAAGAAATATCTCATCATAGCTCTGGGAGAAGGAAAATGTAGCCACATGAGACACAACACAAGCATTCTCCATAACAAAAACTTATTCTCTAGTAAATAGACTCTGCCTTATCCCATATAGAACTTTATCCCTTATAGGGGAAAGTTTAATTATCAAAGCAGCACTCTCTAGCCTTCCTGTCTCACCTAAGTGGGGAAGAAACTAAAAAACACTTGTAGAAGTCACAGCTCAGAGAGGTCCACTAAAAGACTAAGATTTTATCATAAAATAGCAGAATACCTCCCTTCCATCACATCTTGCCACCACATCAAAAGGACTCCAGTATAACAGTAGATTACTGTTGAAAGAGCTACAAGGTACAGATTCTAAGGAAGAATTCTTAAGGAAACCCAAACAAAATAAAAGAGACAAACACGAGGACACCAGAGGAATGTGAAGCTCCTGGCACAAAAAGCTACAGTGCCAACTCCAAGCTAGATTAACTTAAAATCTCACACAAGGCCTCTTACCCAAGTTGTTATTACCCAATACATTATGCCTAGCTTTCAATAGAAAATCCAAGATATGCTTTAAAAAAAAAAGCAAGGAAAAAAACAGTCTGAAGAAATAAAACAAGAATCACAATCAGACCTAGAAATGATACAGACTGCGGAAATTCCAAAGAATCAAAAATAACTATGCCTGCGATACCCAGGTGTCTCAGTTGCTTGAGTGTCCAACTCTGGGTTTCAGCTCAGGTCATGATCTCAGGGACCTGGGATGGAGCCCCAACTCAGACTCTACACTCAGCGGAGAGCCTGCTTGAGGATTCTCTTCCCCATCCCTGCCCCTCCCCAGGGAGAACACGTGTGTTCTCTCTAAAATAAGTAAATAAATCTTTGAAAAAAAATAACTATGATTTATATTTTAAGGGCTCCAATGGAAAAAGTAAACAACATATAAGAACAGATGGATAAGATAAGCAAAGAGATGGAATCTCTAAGAGAGAATAAAAAATAAATGCTACAAAAAAAAGTAATGAACAGAAATGAAGAACACCTTTAATGGGCTCATCATGAGACTAGGACATGGCTAAGCAAAGAATCTATGAGCGTGAGGATATGTCAGCAGAAACCCCAGACTGAAATACAAAGAAAATAAAGAATGATAAAAACAACATTCAAAAACTGTAGGGCAGTTTCAAGATGCATAACATATGCATATTTGACCTATCAGAAGGAGAAGAAAGAGAGAATGAAACAGAAGAAATATCTAAAGTAATAATGGTCAAGAAGTTGACAGAACTGGAGGTAGGAGGGATGGGTGGTGGGGTGACTGGCATTGGGGAAGGTAGGTGCTATGGTGAGCGCTGTGAATTGTGTAAGACTGATGATTCACACACCTGTACCCTGGAAACAAAGAAAACATTATATGTTAATAAAAAAAAGAAGAAGAAGAAGTTGATAGAACTAATGACTAAACTACAGAGCCAGAAACCTCAGCAAACACAAATAGGATAAAAGCCCAAGAAACTCTACATCTAGATCATATTCAAATTGAAGGAAACCAAGAACAATGGGGAAAAAATCTTTTTTAAAAAGCCTTACCTATAGAGAAACAAGGATAAAAGCTAAAAGAGTTACATCAGACTTCTCATCAGAAGTCACGTAAGCAAGAATATGGAGGGAAATGAAAGTGGTGAAAGAACACCATCCACCTGGAATTATACAGCCAACGAAATTTTCCTTCAAAAGTGAAGGAGACAGGTATCTGGGTGGTTAAGCATGTGCCTTCCACTTGGGTCATGATCCCAGGGTACTGACATTGGGCCCTACCAGGCTCCTTGCTAAGCGAGGAGTGTGCTTTTCTCTCTCTCTCCCCCCATTCCCTGCTCATACTCTTGCTCTCTCTCCTTCTCAAATGAATAAATTTTTTTTAAAAAGTGAAGGAGAAATAAGGCTCTCAGACAAACAAAAAATGAGAGAATTCATTGCCAGACCTGCCCCATAAGAAAGGTTAAGAGAAATTCTTCAGGAGAAGAAAAATTATATAGGTCAGAAAGTCAGGTCTATATAAAGAAGAGTATAAAAAAAGAAATAAATGAAAGTAAGAAATTTTTATTTTTATTATTATTTGTTTTATTTATATTTATTTATTATTATTATTAATATATTATTAATTAACAATTATTATTTATATTTATTTATTATTTTATATATTTATTAATATTTATTTTATTACTTTTATTATTCTTAACTGCACTACACTTGAAGTGGCATAATGTTATCTGAGGTCAAATTTAGTTGTAAATGTGTATTTAAAATCTAGGAAAAAAATTTTTAAAGAAGTGTAATTTGATAAGAGAATGAAATGAGTCATATAAAATGTATATAATCAAAACAAAAAATTAGAGCAGAAAAAGAGGGGGAAGAAAAACAATAAATAAGTGCAACAAGTAGAAGTGAATCCAACTCTATGAATAATTACTTTAAATGTGAATATTTGTCTAAATATACCAATTAAAAAACAGAGACTGTCAAGGTAGATTTTTTTAAAAAACCACAAAACTGTACGATGTCTACAACAAAACCCACTTGTGATAAAAATTCAGGCAGGTTAAAAGTAAACACTAATAAAAAACAAAGCTGGGTAACTACATTCATTTCTAACAAAGCAGAACTCAGATAAGGAAAATTATCAGGAATTAAGAGGACATTACATAGTGATAATGGTGTTAATTCTCTAAGAAAATGTAACAATCCTGGCACAAAAACAGACACATAGATCAATGGAACAGAA
>CM053610.1:65018456-65032946 GCA_028646535.1 Procyon lotor
TATCTCTCATGAACTACATGCAAAAACTCTCAACAAAATATCAGCAAATATTCAACAATGTATAAAGATAACACACCACAACCAAGTAGGAAGGATCTATTCCAGGTATACAAGGCTGATTCAAGAATCAATCAGTATAATCCTCCATGTCAACAGGCTGTAAAAGAAAACACACAATCTTATCAATAGATGAGGGGAAAGCATTTGACAAATCCAACACTTGTTTGTGATGAAAGCTCTTTGCAAACTACAAATAAAGGGGAATTGCCTCAATTTGATAAAGAACACCTCCAAAAAAAAAGCCTACAGATGCATCACACTCAATGATGAGAAAGTAAATGCTTTCCCACTAAGATCACAAACAAGCAAGATGTCCACTCTCACCACTCCATTCAACATCGTACTGTAAGTCCTAGCTAGTACAATAAGACAAGGGAAGGAAATAAAAGGTATATAGATTTGGGAGGAAGAAAAAAAACCATGCAGATTTGGAAGGAAGAAATAAAACCCTTTGTTTGCAAGTGACATGACTGCCAGTAAAGAAAACCCTAAAAAACATTTTTAAAAAATTCCTATAACTAATAAATGATTACAGAAAAGTTGTTATACAAGCAATACAAAGTAAATACCAAAAAACTCAGTTGTTTTTCTACATAACAGCAATAAACAACTGGGATCTGAAATGTTAAAACAAAAATAAAACATTTACAATAGCATCAAAAATATATACAACCTGACAATATATGTATAAGTTTTATATGCAGAAAACTACAAAACTCTGATAAAAGAAATCAAAGGAAATCTAAATCAATCAACAAATAGTCTGTGTTCATGGATTATAATGTCAATTCTTCCCAACTTGATCAATAAGTAGATTCAACACAATCCAAATGAGAAACAGAGCAACCTATTTTGTAGATAGTGACAAAATGAATCTGAAGTTTATGTAAAAAATCAGAAGGCTTGGAAGACCCAACAAAATACTGAAGAATAACAACAAAGTAAAGGATTCACTATAAAGCTACAGTATTTAAGACAGTGTGGTAATGGCAAAAGAACAGATATGAAGATCAATAGAACACAACAGAGAACCCAGAAGTTGACCCAAACAAATCTAGTTGACTGGTCTTTGAGAAAGGAGCAGAAGTAATTCAGTGAAGAAAGTATAATCTTTTCAACAAATGGCACTAGGATAGTTGTATGTCCATATACAAAGGAAAAACAAAAAATCCAGACACAGCCCTAACACCTTTCACAAAAATTAAATCAAAATGTATCACACAGCTAACTATAAAACTTCTAGAAGAAAACGGAAGAGGAAATCGAGGTGATCTTAAGTTTGGTAATGAATTTTTACACAGAATACCAAAAGCATAGTCTGTGAATGAAAAGTTGGACTTTATTAAAATTTAAAATTTCTGCTCTGTGAAAGACACCATTAAGGGAATCAATACATAAGCCACAGACTGAGAGAAAACATTTACAAAAACACGTATCTGATAAAGGACTGGTATCCAAAATGTACAAAACCTCTTAAAACTCAACAAGAAAAATAAATCCAATTTTACATGCACCAAAGATCTGAACAGATACCCCACCAAAGAAGATATACAAATGGCAAATAAGTGTAGGAAAAGATGCTCAACATCATATGTCATGGGGGAATTATGTATTAAAAACCACAATAAGATATCACTAAACACCTATCAGAAAGACTACAGTCAAAAAACTAACAACACCAATGCCAGCAAGGACATAGAGCAACAGGAACTCTCATTCATTACTGATGGGAATGCAAAATAATACAGTCACTTTGGGAGACTGTCTGGCAGTTTCTTAGAAAGCTAAATGCAGTATTACCATAACATTCCAGCAATCGTGTTTCTAGATATTTTCCAAACTGACTTGAAAACTTAGGACCACATCAAAAACTGTACCCAAATAAGAGCTTTATTCAAAATCCCCCAAACTGGAAGTAATTAAATTGTCCTCAACAGGCGAATGCATCGTGGTATACTATGGGTACACAACGGAATATTACTCAGCAATAAAAAGAAACAAACACCAAACCACAAAAGGACCTGAATGACACCTGGATGCCTATTACTAAGTGTAAGAAGCCAGTCTGAAAAGTTTACATGAGTGGTTTCCAGGAGTTCAGAGAGAGCAGAGAGCTAAATAGGTGAAGCACAGGGCATTTTTCAGGGCTATGAGTCTCTCTCTATGATACTGTCATAGTGCTTACATGCCATTACGCATTTGTCAAAATGTATAAACGTTTATAGCATAAAGTATGAAACTTAATGTATGTAGAATTTTAAATATCATTTAGGAGGTCAGGACCACAAAGATGAAATACGGACTATGACAAAAGAATTTAACTGTATTATAAAGGCATGAAACAATATCAATAAAGAAGCAGAAGGAAAAGTTGCCGACCCAAGCAACTTTGGAAATGAATGGCATTTTTAAGACTACAGGCCAAAAGGAACAGTATATAAGCACTGTACTCAAGTTGATAAAGTTGTGTCCCACAGGGATACAGGTTAATAATTCTGATACTACTATACATGTATACGGAAATTGAAAAATTTTTTTAAAGATTTTATTTATTTATTTGAGAGAGAGAAAGAGAGATTGCAAAGGCAGAGGGAGAAGAAGATGCAGACTCTCCACTGAGCAGGGAGCCAGACAGGGACTCGAGTCCAGGACCCTGAGATCATGACCTGAGCTGAAGGCAAACACTTAACTAACCGAGCCACCCAGGTGACCCTGGAATTGAACAATTAAGTAAACAGATAGTGATTGGTGGGAATCCGGTTTCTCACTGTTGGGAGTGGGAGTTCACAGATAAGCAAAAGAAGACTAGAATGATTTATATGGTAATGGGTTAGAGTTGAAGACGTCATTATGAACTTATATTTGACTTAATATAGATGGTTACATTTAGAAATACTGATATGTTCATAAATATATGGATTAGTATGCACGCATATATTTCCCTGTTCTGCCAGCTCAAAGAGCCTCTCATCAACAATGGCACAGTAGCAGTAAGCACACCTACCACTCAGATCTTGATTCCCAATACCATTCTCCAAAACAGAAGTCAATTCTATGAATGGGGCAAGAAACATGATGAGCCTGGAGTCTCTTGTAGTGTCAAAATCAAGGAAGTGCTTAGAAAAAAAAGAAACTTGAAATGATGCGGGTATATCAAAGAAACATAGGAACTAAATGAAAGAGCTCCCAATGGCAAAAGCTAGAACAGTCTGAGCAACAAAATAAATAAAGCAGTACTGGTTTATAAGCCAAAGTATAGAATAAATGAGTACATACTAATATAAGCAAATAAACTGGAGATAATATATAAATCTCCTATGCAAAAGAATTATAAATAATTTATATATACTAACCCCTCAGGCAGGTAGAGCTTAGTTTCCCGTTGCTTAAGTTTAGTTTCACATAGTGAGTTCCTTCCAAAAAGTACAGTATGGAGAGGGGTGAAGAGTAACTTTTCAGTGGAGAAACCAGACAAATTAAGAGAAACCAGAGAATTCAACCAGGTGATCAAGATGATAAATGTTGACAGTACCCTTGATATGATATGATGTGTCAAAAATGTCAATTTACCTCTGTTGTGTTCTTAGCAATCCACAGCCTGAATCTAATCATGAGAAAAACATCAGACAAATTCCTATTGAAGGGCATTCTCCAACATACCTGACCAGTACTCCTCAAAACTGTCAAGGTCATCCAAAATGAGAAAGGCCTGAGACCCTGCCAGACAAAAGGAGCCTAAGGAGACATGACACCTACATACACGGTGGCATCATGGATGAGATCCTAGAATAAAAAAAAAAAGGATGGGACGCCCGGGTGGCTCGGTCAGTTAAGTGGCTGCTTTCGGCTCAGGCCATGATCCCAGGGTCCTGGGATTGAGTCCCGAACTGGGCTCCTTGCTCAGCAGGGAGCCTGCTTCTGTCTAGGTCTCTGCCTGCCACTCTGCCTGCTTGTGCTCTCTCTCTCTCTGGCAAATAAATAAATAAAATCTTTAGTTAATAATAATGTATCAATAGATTCAACTACTGTAACAAATGTGCCATACTACATATAAGATGTGAATACCAGGGGAAATTAGATGTGAGAGATAGGAGAACTCTCTCTACTATCTTCACAATTTTCCTATAAATCTAAAACTGTTCTAAAAAAAATAGTCTCTTCTATTTCAAAAATTAATAAAACTTTACACTTACCACTGTGTACTTAAATATATATGTAATTCTTACTTATAGTTCATTTCTTTAAAAAGTTTTAAATCAAATAAATTATATGACCTAGAATAACCTAAAACTTTTGCCATAATAGACAAAGGGTCCGCTTTTGAGAAATTCAAACTTATTCTTCTATTTGTTTGTCACTAAGGTAAGAATCAAGATACCTTTTTTATTTACAAATTTATTAATTTTATATTACATCAATTATGATACAATATACATTAAATTTTTCATCCTACAATTTATCAGTTCTAAAAAGAAGTTATGAAGCTTTGTAGTAATAGCTAGAGGTAAAATTAGACAACAGACAAACAAATACTAAGGCAACAGGCTGCAAGCAGTATCCTAAAATATGCAAGGAACAATCAATGAGAAAGACTGCGAACTCAGCTGGCCTTATGCGCTCTTTCTTCTTCCTGTTTTTGCTAAGTATTTCATGCTACATTTTCCCAGTTATTTTTTCAGCATTTTCTCCAATACAGATCCATATTATTTTATGTCTTATAATTGGTTTTTCCGCCAGGTTCTTCTCCCTTTGACTCTGACCTACTGACCCCAAAGGATAGTTGCGTAAAACATAAGAATCTCATTTCTCAACATTGGTAAGACCAATGTCATCATTTGCTTTTGATATACGTGGCTGGTTGGCCCCTGAGAAGGTTGACCTGTCTCTCCCTTCCTCCCTCTCTTCCCCTCGCACCCACCAGTCAACAGCTGCCCCGTGGAAACCAGCAGCAAGATCCTTTCTGGCTACTGCTCCTCTGAAGCAGAAGGTATTGGGATGTCTGTAGCCTGAAGTAGGCTTGGCATTAAATCGTGAAGCTACCCTGCCTCCTTCCTGTGACAGAATCTATCCTTGGCCTGCTGTGGCCTGAGTTTTGATTGAGCTCAGAAAGGTGTACAAGCCAAGTAGTGGTGAGAATGGTTGAGAAACTTTTGTCATTTTGTTGAGGAGCTAAAATGCCAGTAGGCTCTTATTCCGTATTTGTTAAATGGATAAACTTATTAATTTAGAAGGCATGTAATGTTTCACTGACATGTAACTTGTATAAATCCCTAGAATAATAACATTTTCAAGCTTCAGAAAGGACCTGGAGAGAAATCTTGTTGTCTGACCCTTTTATTTTCTAAATGATGAAACTAGCTCAAAGAGGTCAATTAACTTGCTGAAGCTGGTTGATCCTTAAACCACCACTCTTTATTATTACCAGCTTCCTACTTAAATATATTATGTAGTAGGACACATTTGTTTGTGTACAGCCTAGTTAATCCCTAGGTCCATCATGTCTCTCAAGGTATTGTATGTAACTTCTCCGTATGTGTGTCTCTCTCCCCCATTCCCCTCCAGCACTTTGTATAAAGATACTTGTCTCTGAATTTTTCCTCTTCTTCCCCCCTTATCCTCAGGTAATGCAATGTGACTTCAGAATTAAAGAGTTAATCTTCGTGACCATTACACCCTACCACCAGGAAGAGGGCATCATAAAACTCCCTATGGCTTAACAAGGACACTATGTGTCTTCCAAATCAAATCAGCAAACTTATAGGTGACTTTTTTAATCAGAAATTCTTTTGGATCAGTGCTTAATTGGAAACATAACTAATTCGATTAACAACTGACTTAATCAATACAAAGAAATCCAAACCTGATGTTAACCTGGCGTGATGCTCCCATATATTAGTGCATTGTCTTTGCCTCTAACATGAATTATGTGGTTATTACTAATGCAGTCCTCATGCAAGAATTTATTCTTGATCATGTCTCACACTTGGGAATTCATATGTGAACTGTCCTTCTGTCTGCCTTCAAATACTTCGTGGAAGCATCCCCTCTACTTTGGAATTCTCAGAGAACTACGACAGGATACCACACCAGTCCACCAGACCCAGTATGCAACTACATACTCAGTCTAAGTTCTTAGTTCTAGCTCCCAAGAGGAGAAACAGTTACAAAGGGTTCCAAAATTCTGTCACGACCAAAATTCTCTCTTCACTAGCTTTGTCTAATAAAGAAAATTCCTTGTTTTAGCCTTCAAAGGTTGCTCTTAAAATGCAAGGCAACACCTGTCATTGTCAGTCAGAAACCTCTTGGCTGTAATTAGCTTATCAACACTGGGTGAGAGGACAGCTGAGTTTGGATGAGAATGAAGATTTCACAGTCTGGAATAGAAAGCAAAAGAGTAGGTCTTGGACAGCCATAGGACCAGCAGAAGGGTACTATGGAAACCCAATCAGCATTCCAAATAATTAGTTTACAGGCCTATAGATAAAACATGCAGCATGGAGAGAGTAGATTACTGTTCATCGTGGATGCTCCATTAATATTAGCTACGATGAATTGAGAGAGATTTTTTCCTGGCTTCAAAGAGTTTCTCATCACTGGAAGTATACACTTCCAGTGTATGACCCATCCCAGGGGTGGGATGGTCATGGTAAGGGTCAGTAGAAGTAATGACGAACAGAGTGGTCTAATGCAGGTAATAACCCATTTGTGGCCCATGAAATTAATGTAGGGGTCATCATCAGTATTGTTTAATGGAATGGAACAGGAAGTTTCAAGATGCATTACACACAGTGAGGACATTGTTTTGTGAAATGTTTATTTCAATTGTGTATACACATGTGCCTGAGTGTAACATGGGGGTTATGGTAAGAAAAGTAAAACACTGGTTTTGAGGATTTTCAGAAACCATAACTCTATTTATTCATCTTGCCTCTCCACTCAGTTGTATATCACCTGGTCCATGGTAGGTGCTCAAAAGCTGTGATGCATAACATCAAGTAGAAATAAAAGAATCTTGGGATCTCAACAACTCTGCTTGGTAAGTATTTAATTTTACAGGAGATAAGATTAAATTACCTGTTTATGTTAAATGACCTGTCCAAGGCCACACCACTCAGCTGTGAGTTCAATATATGGACCCAGTCAGAACAGGGCTCTACAAGCCCAGATGTGGAAAGCACTCCATGGTACCCTTCAGAAGCTTGATAATAAAACAGCAAAAAGTTCTAAAAGTAGAAATCAATCAAAACTTTTTAGTGAATTAAAAGTCAATTTATGAGGCTCTGATAGAAATGGCAATGATTTCAACTTGCCAATTCCCATTATTAAAGTAAATAAAACTCTAAATCACACAATCTGAAGCAGCAGTGCCTGAATATTGATCCATCGGCTACATCACAATCATTGGAGGAGCTTTATAAAAATACGAATTCCCAAATTTTATTCCTAGAGAATCTGACTGAAGGGGTATATTGACAAAAACCCCAATGCTTATGCACAGACAGGTTTGGGAACCATGAACCTAGTTCCATCCCTAGACTGAAGATCTCACAGTGTTTAACTTGAAGAAAGGTTGGACACCATCCAGCCCTTGGTTTCATCTTGAGTATCAACTGCAAATGATAAATAATACTCCTTGGAGAATCAGTAGATAGATTCAAAAGAACACATAGACTGATCACACAATTGATCAGTCTTAATTGTTAAGACTAATTAACAATGTCTGTTATGGATAAGGAGGTAGGGGAGAACACTGCTATGGTCCAAACCCTTCACTGTCCCATAGTGACATGGGATTGAAATCCAGGCTTCCTCACTCCTAATCTGATGCTTTATTTTTATTTATTTTTTTAAGATTTTACTTATTTATTTAGAGAGCACATGAGAACGGTGGTGATGGGGACGGTAGAAGGAGAGAGAGAAATAATCTCAAGCCAACTTTGCACTGAGTGTGGAGCCCCACTCAGTGCTCGATCCCACGACCCTGAGATCATGACCTGAACTGAAATCAGGAGTTGGAACATTGAACCAGCTGAGCCATCCAGGCGCCCCTGGTGCTTTATTTAAAAAAAAAAATTCCATTCTCCTAGTCTGGTGCTTTATTTAAAACAATTTCCATTATCCATTATAAGACATATCAGAAATACTGGTTTCCAGAGTGCTTCCAAGCTAGAATATGGCAGAAAAGGCCAATATTTACTTTACTTGAAAGATTAAGGCAAATCTGCCCCAATCGTTCCCACTCACTAATGCCTCAGCTACTCTGAAAGGCAGGTAGTATATTTTATTCCATTATTAGTTATAAAATTTTAAATATTGAGATCTCTGGAGAATTAATTAAAAAAAAATCATGTTAAAAAAAAAAAGAGCCCAGCACCATTTCTGACTTGGGTTTAAATTCATACCAAAGAATACATGACTAATACAGTAACTTTTCTTGAAAGTAGGTTTTAATAAAAGTATAGAGCATAAAAAACAATACTGGTTGCCTGAAGGCAAGAGAAGGCACCCCTGAGAAAGGGCAAATGTATAAGAGAAGATGCCTGGGGGTACCAAAGGAACTAGTCCACTTCACAACTGTGCCTAGAACAGCCTGGTAAGAAAATGTGCACCCCTTCAGCTGGGGCCTTAGACAAGCTACCTGGCATCAATTTTCTCATCAGTAAAATATAGGTAGTAACTCGTACTCCTCAAGGTTGTTCTGAGAATAAAACGAGAAAAACCTATGTTCCAGAAAGGGCTCAAGACATTTCCTGGCATACATTAACTCCTCAGTAAGTGTTTATTAATCTATGCCTTGAACTTGGACAAAGAACTTCATATGTACTGAGAAACCTTTACATGAAAATCAAAACTTAGGTCTACTCAACACAGGGCACTATCTGAGCTGAGACCCCATGGGTCCTCTAAGACTGAAAGCCAAAGGCAGGGGTCACTACAGGAGGTACGGCTCACTGTGTTACCTGGCAAACGGAGCTATGACATCCTTTACATATCCATCATATCCATCCATCTACTACTGCCCATCAGTTGTTTCCAGACAGGGGAAGTTCAAACCACCTGAGGCTCTCAGGAAGGTGGCCCGCGGACCCAGCTTCTCTAAGTAGTGTTTAGATGGCACCTCAGGAAAACAAATATTTCTGGCACTGGAAGCTCCATTTGTAGACTAAACACAAGGCTTTCTAGGGAACTAAACATTCTGACTTCTTCCCTTCTCCAGCATGTCTGCCCAATATTTCCGATAAGTACTTTTGAACAACACCTATTCTGAGGTGATATGGGTAAACTGCAAAACATTAATTTACTATTAACATAATTACAGGGTTTTTTCTGCTCTGTAGAATTTGTTTAGTGCTTGGGGCCAAATCCCTTTCACTCTCACAATACGTCCTTTGTTTTAAAAAGGAGACACTACTCTACAGTGTCTAGCTGGGGTCTTGGGGGGGAAGTGCCCTTTGAAATTTCCTGTTATCACTGTCAGAGCTGCTTCTAATCAGGGGCCATGAAATAGACACAAGGCTTCTTTAAAATGCCTACAGTTTGCTAAGAATTAAATGTCTTCCTTTGCGTCTCTCCTCAAAATATATTTTTAAATAACTGCTCAGTCCTAAGTTTTCCCTAATAAGGTTCCATTTAAATAAATCTGGAAATATTTTCCTTCTTTTAAAGAAAGCCACTCAATTTGGAAATGTCAGATAAAAATACATGTACGTTATAAGGCTATCACCTATTTTCAGCTTTGTTTTTCCAAGCTCTCTCTTTTCCTTTCTTTCGTTCTTTTTTCTCCTTCTGTTTGCTGTTCCCAGCAGCTTCTGGGAGCTTCCTCACCCAAGAGGACAGGGCTCATCAGATCACAAACAATTTCATCTGTTTTCCTGGCTGTAGCCATTAGACGAACAAAACTGGCCCCCATTGCCTGATACAGCCCTTCTGAGTCACCCCAGCTCCCTAAACCCCAGTTGAGGCCACATGACTGAAATGAAACCAACTTGCCCTTAACTTTGGAAAATTAGCCACTCTCCTCCTTGCTGTGCCATGTCAAAATTAAAGAGTAAACAGAGGTCCCCCCAATCCCCCTGATTGCATTAATCATTCAAATGACGTATTAGCATTCTTCAGACTCTTCTGTTGTGCTTCCAAATTAACACCTCCAGGTTCAAGGGAATAGAAATTAACTGAATTATCTGGCAGCCCCAGATGTCCTAGCATGCTCTTCCTTCTTGCTGATTTAGTATGCCTGAAGAACAGTTATGAGGCAGAAACACTGCTAATGGTCAAGAAATAATTTATGACATGTGTAACCAACAGCCTTAGCCCTCTCCCACATTCCAAAGTTGCTAGGATTCCACGGGAGCACTGGCTACCACTGTCGTTGGCCATGGCCACCTCATCCATCGTTTTCCCCTCCCAGGTCACCACGAGAGTGCTGGCGTGGCCATCCCTTTCTAAAGCTGGGAGTCAAACTCCCCAGTACCAGCTGGGTAGCACCCAGCAGCACCGACAGAGATGGCATGTGAAGTTAGTCCCAGAGTAGGACAAGCTGGGAAGGTGTGAGAGCAGAGCCCACAGGGCAGACAGGGGCCTCTCCAGTTTCCCAGCTCTGGCCACTGGCAACCTCCTGTGGAGGCTTGAAAAGGTTCAGCGATTCCTCAGAGCAGTGGAAGGGCTTTTTAGAACATTGAAGTAATCCCTCACAACAGAAGCCTATTTCCCTTGGGGGTTAATCCTGTCATTTGGGAGTGTCTCCAGGGCATTAAGCCGTAATTGCTTGCATAACTCCAAGAGGCAAACAGGAAGCTGGCGCACACACACATTCACAAGCTTCCTAGAGCAAGCAGGTCCTGTCCCTGGCACCGCAGCCCTTTCCAAACCAAAGCTCCATTCCCCCTACCCATTCTGAGGGGTGGCCCCAAGAGGAGGCATAAGCCTGATGGGTCACCCAGGAACCTCACCCCATCCAGGCTCCCAGCTGCCTGGCTCTCCTGGAGCAGGGAACAGGGGAACGGGGCTAAGGGAGGGTCAATGCAAGACATCACCTGAACACAGAGGCCTCATAATAAGAAGCAGAAATTCAAATGCTTTCTTCATGCCTTGGTGGGAACCGAAACATCAGATGTTTATTAAATGACATAGCGGTGGTGACTACTTTGCACAGAGAGCCCAGAAGTGTATGCTGTCACTTTAAAAAAAAATTGAGCCGATGCCAGGCTAGTCATGGTAATGCTCCCATGGCATGATTAGATTCATGCCCAGGGTTGTATTTGCATATGATATTCAGGGCATGATTTTTTTATTGTTCTTAATCAGAGCCGAATGTCAACAAAATAAATGAAGTTGCGAGTTGAAGTGAAATTTTTATCACATCAGGGATGTGCTTTTTCTCCCATTTATCACAGCCCATATTGAGAGAGTGAAATTTTTTGAAAATGTGGTAATCAATGGAAGAGCTCCATATGGCAGGGATCAAAGGTGTTACATAGTGTGTGGTTCTGCTTTATTGCCAGCCAGTACTGTTAATTGGACAACAAGATCAGAGGCAATATTAAAATCCAATTAAATTGATATGAACAGATTGCCAAGTGATGTACACTAATGTATAATTGAGTATCAAGCAAATGCAAGTCCCCATCTTCTGCTTCTACCTCCTGAATAAATGATGGCGCCATAGAGGACAGAAACAAGTTTGCACATTAGCTCCACAGCTCTGGGCTCTCGTTTGTTACTTTCGGAGTTGATGACTTTTGGTTTTCCTCCTTGTCTGTCTTAAAGAGACAGACCCTACCCCGGGCCCCCAAAGCTCTCACCCCCCAGCCCTCCACCTGGGGTGGGTTTTCCACCCTGAAACCATTTTCCCTTTCCAGGGCTTGGAAATGAAATTCCTGTTTCCTATGCTTCATTACATGTCTATTATACAGCAGGTCCTAAAGAGCAGCTCATTGATAATACATTGTGCTAGTTGTAAATGATCTGTCCATCCAGAGTAGAACGCTAACACATTTCTGATGCTGTTTCCCAGATATAAATTATACCAGAATGTGTCTCAACCCAAAAGGAAAGCAGGAGAGCAGAGCCCAGAATGAGCACCGTTGGAATACCTCTTCACACAATGAAGGACCAGAGTAGCAGTTGGAAGAGGGCTGTCCGTGCTGTGGATCCCAGCAGTGGATCCCACGGCCAAGCTGGCCGCAAGGGCTGCCAGCAGGAGCTGGAGTGGGCCTCCATTCATTCCACTCCAATCCAAACAGGGCAGGGACAGAATCAAGGGGAAGGCAGTCCCTCCCACTCAATTAGAGCAATTAGCTCACAGGCCTTACCAGGGCCAGGCCTGGCTGAATAGGATCCCCCTGCCCCACCATTTGTTATCCGAGCTGAGCTCACACAAATTAATGAGGAGCAGGAATGAGTAAAGCCAAGGGCTGTTGCTGGCAAACACTCTGGGGGCCTCGTCCCTTCCTCCTGTAAGAACAACCCCAGATTACCCCCAACAATAAAACCTGTTAACTTATACAACTTTGCTTAAGAAACAAGCCTGATGGGACGTTGGCAGACTTCCCCACTGCCAAGCAAGAACTATTGCGGCCAGCCTTGAGCTTCTCAGGATTTAAGCCCACGATGGAATTGTAAACGAGGGAGCAGACTGTTTATTCCAGCAGCCAGATTGTCTCTGGCCATAAAGTTCTGTGTTTGGAAAGTTCTTTTCTCCCCGGTATATTACCCCCAAAAAATGAGAAAAAGGGGTAGGGGAGGGCATATTGAGCAAAGGTCATGTTTTGTTATCATTTACTCAAGCTGCTCAAAGAAAAGCATCAACCCTCCTGGCTTTGAATGGACTTGCTAACACATAAAACCATTTCAGTATCTCAGAAAGAGAGGAAAGGAGGAAGCCAGGTGGAAATGGGGTTGAGGGGGAGAAGCCAGCAGGTGGGGGGGAGGGGAATTTAGAATAAAGTACAAGGAACAGGATTATAACTAGTTTGGAATTTGAGTTGCAAAACTAGGTACATTTCAAATTTTGACCCAATATTTATGTCTCTTTATAAACAAGTACACACTTTAAGAGATTAGATTTATTTGTGAGCCTTAAAAAAACTGAGATGATATCTAGGGTCATAAACCAGTTTGAATTTTCTTTTTTGGCTTAGAATAGTCAAAACAAGTGGTGGATTCCTGGTCAGCAGGTACTTACTAAGCAACTGTTGAATCAAAATGATGTTTTGTTTTCTTTTTCCCTCGACTTAGGTCCAAACAGCCTCAATCCACAATACCCCAAGAAAGTGAAGCAAAGAGAAACTCAGAGTGAAATCAGACCTACAAGGCACTCAGCAACACCGCTGAAACATGTGATCCCACCCACATGAACCACAACAGATGAAGCTGGCAAAGGCTGGTCTCCCATTAAACAGGGAAAACGAGACCAGCCATCTTTTGCCTAAAGCAGAGTTATGCTTTTCAACAAGGTAGCCAGCTCAGGACTATGGCTCCTCTCTGCTATTACCGTGACAAGAACTTCCCCACAAATAACAGCAGACAGGTTCCTTGGCACAGGGTACCCAAAGGTCTCTTAGAACTCGAATGAGAAAGCTTCTAGAAGCTACAGTTTGACTTGAATCATTTCTTGGTGCCTATTTACCCTTACCATGACTACTAGGTTACCCTTAAAAGCAGTTTCAAGAATGCGGTAGAAAATCAAACAAACTAAGGCCCTCAAATGTATGATGGAACTTAACAGAACTTAATATTTTAGCAAAATTACAGAGTAGCTTACAACACACAACAGCCAAGTGGTTTATCTTGAAACAATATCAGCCTCACCTGGGAACAGTGCCCCAATATTTCTGGGCCTGTTCTGGCGCTCTGCATGTGGGAAACCAAACACTGATGCTGCAGGTGATGTCAGTGACAACAGCTCCTGCTCCCGGGACTGCTCCCAGTGCCAAGCATCATGCCTTGCTCTGCATGGCCTTTCCTCTTTCGTTCATCACCACAACCTGCAAGGTGCCAAACACTGCTCTCATTTTTCGGAGGAAGAAAGTGAATCTCAGACAAGTGGAGTCACTACCCTGAGGTTTCACAGGGGAAAGACAAAACCAGAATTTAAACCTAGACCTGCCCGACTTTCATCTAAATTTTATTTTCTTATTTCTAGTGTCTACAATCCAGCCTCCCAAAGTTGCTCCAGAAGACCAACCCTTTTTTTTCACTCTTTTTTTTTAAATTAACATATAATGTATTATTTGCCCCAGGGTACATGTCTGTGAATCATCAGGCTTACACATTTCACAGCACTCACCATAGCACATACCCTCCCCAATGTCCATAACCCAGCCACCCTATCCCTACCTCCCTTACCCCCAGCCACCCTCAGTTTGTTTCATGAGTTTAGGAGTCTCTTATGGTTTGTCTCTTTCCGAATCCCATCTTATTTCATTTCCA
>CM053610.1:65033046-65047315 GCA_028646535.1 Procyon lotor
GTTTCCTGACTTGTTAATTTTAACCATTCTGACTGGTGTGAGGTGGTATCTCACTGTGGTTTTGATTTGTATTTCTCTGGTGCCGAGTGATGTTGAACACTTTTTCATATGTGTGTTGGCCATTTGGATGTCCTCTTTGCAGAAATAAGACTAACCCTTTTAAAGTCCTCTTTAAATTGCAAACTCATCCGCTGCCACAGATACTTGGATTGAAGATGCTTAAAGAAATGAGTTATTTCTGAAAAGACTAAGGTGGGTCGTGAGGGTGGTTCTAAAGACAAGACATTGGCAATCTAGGGGCCTGGGTGTCCGGATTTCTGCTAGCACATTCCATAGCTTCAAGTATGTCACTAATTCTCCCCCCTTATGTCCTTCTACTTCCTTCAGGAGCAGTGGCACCAGCAACCTGCCTGTTTCTCCTAAATGTGGATTAGCTATAAACACTAAAACCACTTTACACTCTTCAGGAAAAAGTCCACCCGAATCACCATTATTACCATATCATTATGTGGTAATCTTGAGGGCTGCTCTCACTTATTCTGATCCTCTTTCTAGGCAACACAACAGGATCTGACCGATGGAGGCCGTGTCTTGCCTTAGCTACTCCAGGAGGTGGCCAAGTGTCTCTTCTGAGTAGAAGGTTTAAGAACCGCATGATTTGCTATATCCTTTCCTCCTTACAACAGTAATATGGGAAGACATGCTGGAATGAAGCCTTCATCAACTTAAATACCCTGAGTGACTGGATGAGCAGAGCCCCCCTGTCAACCCAGGATAGATACGTAGCATGAGTGTGAAGTCACAGAGACGTGTAGGCTAGCCTGTTACTGCGGCATAACCTAGTCCACCTGACAAGTACAAACTACAGAGAAGACCTGTTTCTGGAGAGTGCCAACAGGGGAATGAGGCTAGCAAGTAAAGAAACTGAATAAAGAAAACCCATTCTTTTAAGTAATATGTATTAAGTACTTATTTTTTTGACAGGGTGTGCTTATGTGAGAGATACATTCTTCTTCCTGAACTTAGAAATTCAAAAGAGGGGCGCCTGGGTGGCTCAGTGGGTTAAAGCCTCTGCCTTCAGCTCAGGCCATGATCTCAGTGTCGTGGGATTGAGCCCCGCATCAGGCTCTCTGCTCAGCAGGGACCCTGCTTCCCCCGCCTCTCTGCCTGCCTCTCTGCCTACTTGTGATCTCTCTCTCCCTCCCTGTCAAATAAATAAATAAATAAATAAAATCTTTTTAAAAAAGAAAGAAATTCAAAAGAGCATCTTCTATTAGAAATACATCCAGTGTTCTTTCAATGAGCTGATTTGAAATTGGAAAAATATTTGCCTTTGACAGATACTTTTAACTACAAAAATCAATTTGTAGTCTAAGGAAAAAATTTCCCTCCCCAAAGTTATCTACAAATCTACCTTTCAAGAAAATTTGGTTAGATGCTTTCATTCTCTTTAATTCTCTGTGCTCATTTGTAAAAGTGTAGCTAACTGCACCTAAAAGAGGGAAAGCTTTAATCTAAATGTAGTGAAAACATTTCAAGATGGTGACAAGCATTTCTACAGACTTCTGCTAAAGGCTAATACGAAAGACTAGGATTTAAAAAAAAAGAAAAGAAAAGAACCTCCTCCCCAATGAGGAATCTACCTTTACTACTACTTAGAATCAAATAAATAAATCAACAAACTTGTGGTTTCCCCACTTAATAAGGTTTAAATAAACTTCAGTTTTGTTTGTGAGAAAATAATTGTCCATTGTAATAAGCTCACCCTACAACGTTATTATTCTCTTTTTTATCTCCTATGGGCTTACTTCCCAGTGCAACTATGGTTTCACATTTCTAGGCAGTGGCATTCCATCATAAATAACCTAATAGTATACAGCATAAAATCTTTAAAACAACTTATTTTATTTTACTTATTAATATTTTAAGGAAAATATTATGTGAGAAAATGTCGAATTTCATAATCCCATGCCTATTTTTTCAAATCTTTCAATTTTTATAACTGTTTATGAAATTGGGAGTTTACCATAATTAAGCTTCTGTATATATTAGACAGCAATTCGTGTCTCTAAATATAAATTTATATTTACATGTATGCACACACACGTGTAAACGTTGAAGAGACATGGTGTTGAAGGCAAGCCTCCCTCGGGACTACGTTAGGGAGTGGTCAGAAGCAATACTGTGCTGGGAACAGCCCCAGTTCAGCTACTCCCAATCTCTGTCCTTTAGGCAAACCCTTCACCTCTCTGGACTTGTGCCATTTCACCCACAGAACAAGGAAATCAGGCCAGATGCTCTTGAATGTCCCCTCTTGCTCATTCGTCCACGGATCTGCTACCGAAAAGCCGCTTCCAGTTTGCAAATGTTATTGGGTAAATTAAAAGTCTGTGTACTTAGAATTCCAACTGGGTAGAAATATGTCAGCCAACAGCAAAAAGGGAAAACTCAAACATGAAAAAAGTTATGATACCAGAACGGAAAGATTGCTGGAGATTTTTTTTTCTTCCTTTTTTTTTTTTTTTCCAAATTCACTTACTATCATTGCTCCATTATTTTTATAATTTTATTTAAAAAAATAAATAAGTATAACAATCTGTGAGGGGGGCAGTGTTTATAAGTACCCTCAGAGCATCAATATATGAACATAAGCCCCTTCTTCATATTTGTAGGCATACAACATTTACTGCACTCAAATCTATGATTATCAATTCCAATTTTTCCACAACAAAATTCTCTCAAGCAACATTATTTATTTGTCTAAAGATGTCAAATAAACTAGTTTGGCAAACATTTTCCTTCTTCAATTGTCTGCCTTGGCATCATGCCTACTATAATACATGTCTAATGTCACCCTCCATCTCACCTTGTCCACCCACGCACACATGCTTGTAGACATGACAAAGCTGGCATTCTCAGGTTAAAACTTATGCCAAAGGTCATAAAAGTCATGTTAAGCAGAAGCGCCCAGGGAATTCAGGTCTCTCTCTATTACCATATTCTCTCCCACTGTCCAAGTTTGACAACATAATGTGATTACATAATAACTCAGGCAGGAAGAAAATTAGACACCATACAGGAAACTCAGGTGAGGCCCCCACGGAGTTATCTGAGTCAGTTATTCTGCTGCATGTGAAGTCAGGCACAAAACAAACTTACAAGCATTTTGGAGCCTTGAAAAATCCTATTCACTTCCCCATTCCACTCCCACCCAACCAAAGCAATCTCTTCCATGGGAGAAATTCTACCACTCAGAAAATGGTATTTTCTTCAAACCATAAACTGATGGTAACAATGAATTATTTCAATCAACAAAACCCTCGGTGGTCCAAAGAATCAAAAATCAGCTATCTTCCTCTCAGTGCGTTCTCATTGTCTCAGAATAACCCTGAAAATTACCTTTTTGACCCCTAGCTACAAGGACTTCGTTTCTGAATAGAACACCTAAACTATTAGCACAAAAACACTTACAGTCCATAAAGAGAAATTAAGGTTTTAAAATATCTTCCTTTTAGAATGTCTGAACAGCCTTCCCATGATTTCTGTATCCCACAAACCTAAGAGCTCCCCAGAAAAGCAGGCTCAAACAGTGGCTCTATAGCCCTCACCTGCAAGATCTCAAATCTGGTTTCTGCCAACACTTCTGTGAAGTTCACCAAAAAAATGCGACTGACACAGACCCCCTTCCCCACCATGAGACTGAATGGAGGAGCACTGATATGCCTCCTCCTACCTCAATAAAATAAACTGCACAGAGCAGGAAGCCAACAGGAGTCCTTGGCAAGAACCAAGAGAATGAGACAACAGTTTCAGCAGCATTCTCCCTCCTAATAAGCTTCAGTCTTTCATTTCATTATCATTTTGAAGGTGGTTCCTGTCTTCTTCTCCAACTAGTGATCTAGCTTTGATAATAAATAAACAGATATTTTTAAATCTCTGGTTTTTTAACAATTTAAAACAGCCTTTGTCCATATAAGATTGGGAGATCTCTAAAGAAGACAGGAAACACTGAAGGGAGGCAGTAAGCACAGTAAGAATTACCCGAGAGTTCCTGAGACCATGCACCAAAATGTTCAACATACCGCAGTAGGTGAGTACCTAGACTCTGGAGCCAAGATATACAGGCTCTAATCTCAGCCCCACCACCTCACAGCTGCAATATAAGGCAACTGATTTCATCTTTCTATGCCTCCATTTCCTCATCTGTATAACAGGGATAATAACTGTGCCTTCCTCATTGGGTCACTGCAAAGACTAAATGAATATTTACAGTAGTACCTGGTATATATTGGCTGCTACATATTAGCTGTTATTACGGCCAGTTCAGCCACTGGATGTCTTTGGATAAGTAATTGCTTTCCCTCCTTGAGTCTCCATGTTTAAAATGAAATTAATAATATACTTATCTAGCCAACTTACCTCAAAAGGTTGTTGAAAAAAATCAAATCACTCAATTGATGTGCAAAGGTCTTTGGGATAGAAAAACACGTCACAGTAAGAGTTGTAATATATTACTTTCCAAGTGTCTGATTTTTTTAATAAAATATTACTTTTTAATATAATACCAATATATCTCAATCAATTAAAACCAAGTCCTTCATGCTAGAGGAATGAAAAAGAAATCATGAATTGGCCAGGAACTCCACCATAGGCCAAGTTGAGTGGAAGACTTGAAAGGGAATGTGCCAACCCGGTTTTTACTTCTAAAAGTATATTTGAAATCCACTCTATTGAATGAACCTTGAGGATTCATTTAAAGCTAAATCACTGTGGCTCTAAGGCAACTCGTGGGTACTTGCTCTGAGCAGCAAGACAATATACTTTCTGATCAATTCTGTCTTACTACAAGAGTACTCTGAAATCAGAAACATTTCAGTTGCTGCTAATAATTGCTTGGCAATGCAATTTCTGACCCTAATGACTGTCCTGGGGCGAATGGCAGATGCTGTTGTCACAACTGCCCAATCCCAAAAGCCACCCAGGCCAAATGATGATTTAGAGTTTGGGACTCACAAAGGCAAGCCACCAGCTCTCCCCAAATGTTTGCTGGACTGAACTTTTGGATTGAAATGACCAGTTGTGCTGATGCCAGGTGAACATGGTTGGAAGCAACCAGATGCCACATGAGTCAACTGCACTGACACTACTAGTCAATGATTGGATGTATCTTTCATTCTTTTTTCTATCATCCCTATTCCTTGCTAACACACATCCTTGACAGTATATATCTTCTCCATACTGCTCCCTCCTATCCTTCCCCTCAACAATGCTATGTCCTGGGCTATCAGCCTCATTTCTACTTATAGGAAAAGCTCACATACCATTTTTAGTAATTCTAAAAAACTTACCCTTTTTTCTTTTTTAACTCACCATGCATGCATGCAAAGACAACTTCACTATTATACATTTGCAGAAATAGTAACAACTGATGTTTATTCACTTTACTCTGAGCTAGGCACTGACCTCAGTACTTTACTTAAATTATCTCAAATAATCCCAGAACAACTCTATGAGGTGAAGAATATTATTATCCCCTTTTATATCTGAATGGGCTAAGGCACAGAGATGGCAAATATTGTGCTGAAGGCTGCACGACGTTCATGTGGGACATCTAGACACTGGCAGAACCAAGAGATGAGTCGACAAAGTCTGATTCACAGAGCCCCACATTTTAGCAGAGTACCGAGTACTACAATATGCAAACGTGGGGATGTGCATCTTCACAATTGTAAAACCTGAAGTAATTTCATTTCACACTGGCCTCCCTAGGGATGATGACTCACATAGACTTGTCTCAGATCTTTTCAAGGAACACAAGAAAGGACCACTTTAACGCTCTTTGAGATACAGCACAAGCTTTTTTAGCTTGATCCCACAGATCCAGTTTTCACACACATAACTATATGGGACGATATGAATATTCCTTCTTCCTGTGTACAAACTTTCAGAAACATAATTACACCTTCTAAATGGAATGCCTTATCATTTGTCAATCAAAATGTAGTCAATAGATGGTCAAGAATTTATTGTGCCTGCCCCTGGGAATAGAATGGTAAAGACAGCGCTCTGGACCCTGCCCAGATGGAGGTTTTTACAGTGTAGTAGGGAAGACAGACATTGAAGGAATGAATGTAAATAATTTAGGGAACAATGACAAGAAAGCAAAGTGCTCTAAAGAAAAATACAGGGTGTTTTTGAGAAAATGGAGGGAAACGGAGAGGTAGCTAATTTCCTTTAAACCCATGACATCCTTCTTGGAATTTGAACTGAATGCTTTCAAAATTGCCCCAAATCCTGAAATCACTTAATAAATATTTCTGAATTAATATCCTAGACAAGGGAAATGAGGTAATGCTTGCAAACCAGAGAAACACGTGGCAGTTTCTTTATACTCCCAGTGTTGGGAGAAAGTTGAAATGAGCTCGAACAGAGAATGACAAGAAATACAAGAAAACCTTTGCTGTGGTTACAGCACTAGCCACACTAGCTGGATTGTTTTGGGCCTCACTTTCATGAGGCTTAATACAATCAGGAAGGGCTTAGATGCTCAGCCACGATAAATACCCCACCAGGAGCCTGATCAAGGAAAGAACCAAAACCCAACCAGCCCAAGCTCCCTTGCGGTGCCCAGACACACATGTGGGCGGCTCCATCAGCCAAAAATGCTGGTCCCCTCTGGGGCTCCCCAACCCCCACCAATCAACACATTCTTAAAGTAGCCTGGGGCTGCTGAAGCTCATAATCAGAACGGGATTGGATTGCAAACATCTCTATAATGCCAGTACTGGCTAACATGATTAGGCACAGAGCATTAGCCAAATAAAAGGGATGGGGGACAAGGAGCCAGAAAGACTGGGAGATGGGGAGAAGAAAAGGAGGATGTAGTCCTCACAAGGGGAAAAACGAAGTGGGAAAAGGCCCTGTAACAGTCCTGAAGAGAGGAAATTAAAAATCAAAGAAGCACCTGAATTCAAATCATTTATTGCTTATCCACCTGGCCAGCCAGGTAGTTAACAAATATTGAGAACCTACCACATGCCAGTCCTCTGCATTGAAGATGCTGCAGTGAACAAACACGTATGATCCCTGCCTTCATCAAGCTCATAGCTACCAGAAGGTAGACTCAAAACAAATGCCATTATAGCCCAATGTTTAAGGTACCCACCAAGACCTTACATACTTCTATAGCAGAGTTTTTTGGAGGGAATGAGTAAGTGAATGAATGAGTGAATGAATGAATGAATGAAAATAAACAAATGACTATCCTACTGTGGTGAATGATGTGTCAACTTGGCTAGGATATGGTGCCCAGCCATTTAGTCAAACACTAGTCTAGGTGTTGCTGTGAAGGTAATTTTTAGATGTAATTAATATTTACAGTCATTGAACTTTAAGTAAAGCGGATTACCCTCTATAACGTGCGTAGACCCAAACAGTAACAGCAAAGACTAAAGTTTCCAAAGGAAAAAAATTTTTGCTTCAAGACTGCAACTTAGAAATCCTACCTGAATTTCCAGCCTGCTGGCCACAAATTTTAGAATTTCCACTCCCCATGACCATGCAAGCCATTTCCTTAAAATCTCTAAAGACAGACATAGCTAGAAGTATATAGATAGGATATAACTTGATAGGACGTATAGTAGGAGATAGATAGATATCTTACTGGTTCTACTTCTCTGGGGAACAATGTCTAATATACCCATTAAATACACTCGTTAGTTGTAAGCCAAGCCCTAATTCCAGGAATGTTAAAATGTGAAAACTTTTGCTTCTAAGAATTGAGGCGATAAGAACATTAGAATTAACTTAACAATTGTCAGCATGTTGAGGACTGCAAAGAAGGAACAGAGAATGCCATGGCAGTGAGTACAGACACCCCCATCCCAACTGCCCCCACCCCCACCCCAGAATGTGGGAATGCCAAAGTGCTGAACATAAAGAAGTATCACCAGCCAGAAGACAAGATAAGCTCAAGCAGCAGAGCAGAAAGGAGGAATTCTAATAAAGTATCAGGAAACCTGAATGTGCGACCCACAAATTCACCCCCAGCACTCAAAGCCATGCCCAACTCGCACTGCCCAAAGCCCAATACCCTACATGAGCCCCACCAGCCTCTTCTCCAGGTCCTAGGAGAGCTACCCCTGGAGCAGAGCACATCACCCATTGGCTCAGGCCTACAGCTTTCCCATCCTGAGAAGGAAAGCCAACAGCTATGAGCCCACACCCTACTTGCACAATCCCAAAAGGGTTAATTCTCTACTCCCCACTGCCCCCCCCCCACACACACACACTGTAAGTAGTGGCAATCTTTCCTAATCATTTCCATTTCTATTCCTCTTTAATTCTCCCATTCCCCTCTTTGTTTTCCTGACCTGTGGGAACCTGAACTCCAGCTGGAGGTAAAGTCTGCCTTTATACTTAAAGCAGATATTTAAGCAATTATCCTGTCACTGGGCCTTGCCTTGCCTCCTCCATATGGGTTGCTCCCAAGCAAGGCATTTGGTTTCTCCTTTGTTCCTGGTGCACTGAGTAAAATTGTTCCAGAAAGCCCTTGCCCTTGAGCAACAGGGGAGGGAAGATGAGGGTAAATTCGGCTGGGGACCTTCAATGTCAAAAAGGAGGCTGGGAATGGTGACTTGGACGGCTGTCAGCCTCTTTGGCTCTGCCCCAAACCATGCTGGACGTCCTTTCCCCATCTAGTAGCAGAGTTGATAAGGACTCCTGTCCACTCCCCGACACAGAAGCTCAGGTGGTGGGAAAGGACAGGGGTGTGCCAATGCAATGAAGTTTGCCTGCTGCACTGGGCTGCAGATGCATGTGCTTCTCTAGGACCCTGCTGGCCCTGTGCAGGAGCCAGTGATCAGAGAGCCAAAACAGACACAAGTAGAGAACAGTCAGGTTTGCTGTGACGTGAAGGTACCACTGCAGAGTACAGGAGTGTCCAAAAAGAACCCCCAGTATTTGTTTCCTGTAGCTACTACAACAAATTACCACACACTGGGTGGCTTAAAACAACAGAAATTTATTCTGTCACAGTTACGGAGACTAGAAGTTCAAAACTAGTAACATGGGCCAAAATACCCTTGGGAGGGACTAGGAGAAACTCCATGCTTTGCTTCTTCCAGTTCCTGGAGGCTAAAGGCATTCCTTGGCTTATGGCTGCATCGCTTAGATCTCTGCCTCTGTAGTTGCATTGCCTTCTCCTCTGTATACACATATCTATCAAACCTTTCTCTGCCCTTCTCTCATAAGAACACATGTGATGGCATTTAGAGATCACCTGGATAACCCAGAAAAAACTTCTCATCTCAAAATCCTTAATTTAATCACATCTGCAAAGACTTTGACACATAAGATTCATAAGTTCCAGGAATTAGGAACTGATATCGTTGGAGGCGGGGGTCATTATTCAGCCTGTTCTTCCTCTCTACAGCAATCTTATGTCTGCTTTATCTCAGAGTAAGAAATGGGGCTAAGAGGGAAGGTCAGGGAGGCTTCTTTCCCATCCTAAATTCCTAGGTATTGAGAAGGAACTAGGGTCTTAATAGATAAGCAGTGGGCCAAATCCTTCACAGTCACAGAGGCCAAAGAGAGTGGAATAGTTGGGTTTTAGTACTCTACTGTCAAAAGACTGGGTAGAACTGAAGGTCAATTAAGGAGATCTGGGCTAAATTTTCTATCCACCATTTACTAAAAATGTGGCTTTGAACAAGTTAACCTGACATGTCTAAATCACAATTCCTGAATCCATAAAATGGGCACAATAATCCCTACCTGAATGAGGGCTGTAATGATAATTACTGAGCATTTACCATGTGCCAGATATTAAGGTCAGACTTCACAAGTATTTTCTACTTTAATCATTAGAGACATGTATAAGGTCAGTATTGTTATCCCCATTTTACAGATGAGTAAACAGAGACTCACAGAAGTTACATGATATGTCCAAGAAAAGCACACAGTATAAAGTAACTCTCAGCGCCTTGTTCTGTAGCAAAGTCTGACTCCAAATCAAAAAGTTAAGCCTGGTTCTCATCCCTGGATGCACATCAGAATCACCAGGGAGCTCTTATCATCTAGACAAGGCCAGCCCCTCTTGATTACTTGAATCAGAATCTCTGAGGGTGGGGACTGGGCATTCATTAAAAGCCCCTCAGGGGATCAGTGCAGAGCCAGGGCTGACAACCACTCAGTTAAATAAACCCTTCTCCTCCTCTAGCTGGGTGAGGGCAGGCCTCCCTCCACCCAAGAGAGTCCACTGCAGCCAGAGGACCTGCTCTCTGACCTCCAACTGCACATCCTCTGTTAGCTCTTCTTGCTGGCCCTGATACCTGATGTAACAAGAAACAAAGCCCTTCCTTGCTAAGAAAAGGATGTTCTCAGTTACTTATTTATTCACTCACCTAAGGACTGCAAACTCGAGGTTGCCTTTTTCCAGCCCCAAGACCAGTACCTGGCACCCAGTAGCTCTTCAGCAAAAATCATTAATTCATTTAGGTCAGGCAGTTATAAAGCCTTCTTTGTCACTTATCCCTTAGATATACTTTTGTTCCCATTTTGTCTAATTTCCTCTGCCCATTCAGGACAGGTTCTTTTTGCCCTAATTCCAGGAATTCCAGGAATCACCCTGTGCAGGCTATCTCCCACACTGATATCTGGAAATGATCCCCATTTCCTGCCCTACCACTTGTAGGGGGCCAAATGGCCCCTCAAAGATATCTTCATTCTAATCTCTGGAATCTGTGTTACCATATTTGGTAAAAGTGTCTTTGTAGATACAGTTAACTTAAAGATCCTGAGATGAGGACATTTTCTAGGTTATCTCTATGGACCCTAAATGCCACAGCAACTGTCTTTACAAGAAAGATGCAGAAGAGGGGTACCTGGGTGGTGCAGTTGCTTACGTGTCCAACTCTTGGATTCAACTCAGCTCATGATTTCAGGGTCCTGTGATTGAGCCCAGCATGGAGCTCTGTGCTCAGTGTGGAGTCTGCCTGAGATTCTCTCTCCCTCTCCCTCTGCCCCAAACGTTTCTGCTCTTTCTCTCTTTCTAAAATAAATTGAAGAAGAAGAAGGGGGGGGGAGGGGGAGGAGGAGGAGGAGGGAGAAAGAGAGAGAGAGAGAGGAAGAGAGAGATGCAGAAGTAAAACAGAAGAAATGGACAAGGCAATGTGACCATAGAAGCAGAAATTGGAATGAGCCGAGAAATATCTATAGCCCCCAGAAGCTGCAAGAGACAAGAAACAGACTTGTCCCTAAGGCCCTCAGCGGAAGCATGAGACCAAGCTGCCACTTGATCTGGCCCACTGACAGTGATTTCAGACTTCTGGCCTCCCAAACTATGAAAGAATACTCTGTTGTTGGTAACTAGTTATAGCAGCCAAAGGAAACTAATACACTGCTTTCCCTAACCTATTCTTTGTATCTACCTCATGGCTCTGACCACACTCAATCTGGCCCTCACCATCTGGTCCACATCATGCCAGGTTATTGTCCCACATCATCACTCCAGAGGAGCTTTAAATCCTCCTTCTCACTCCTTGGAGCAAGGGCCTAGAATTTCCTCCATCAGCATAATGGACACATTGCCAGTACCAAGTTCAGAGTCTGCAGGACTAGACCCTGGGTGAAAAGAAATGGAATACAAGACCAACTCTAAGGGACCCTCAGATCCCTTCCACAGGCAGCCCAGCAAGACAGTTCACATGCTGGAGAATGACAAGAGTGGAATCACCCAGAAAGAGCACAAGGCTTGGAAACTGTAGTAAAAAGCTGGACTCCACTCCCTGCACTTCTCCTATAGCCTCTCTTTTCATCTCTCCCTAAAAAGGATCATGGGTTTTCCATCACCTTCAGTGACAGTCCCTCATATTTATATAGTACTTAGTGCTTTTGCAAAAAAACTTCTACATCCATCACTTCATCTGTGATTCACTCTGTGAGGTAGGTGGGGGTGTTACTGTCCTACTTTACAGGAAAGATTTGAAGACTGTACCAAAGTCCAAAAGTTTGGGAAGTTAAGCCAACAATCAGTGTAACCCAATAGCAGGTCGTCTGACCCTGAATCCAGCGCTCTACCTAGTTCACTTCACCTCTTGCTGATGTGCCTCTGTGGCTTACAAACACATTGCACCAGTACAGAAGGGCTGACATATTAGTCATCTGAATCAACAGATCACCCTCCTGCACACTTCACTTGGATTAACTCATCTACTCCTCACCACAACCCTTGGACACAGGTACTATTCATTATCCTCATATTATAAATAAGGAAACTAAGACATAAGGAAATTTAACAATTCATCCCAGGTTTAACTAGTATATTAGGAAAAGTCAGGATTTGAACCCAGGCAATTTGACCCCAGGGTCTGTCTTAACCCAAAGGAAGCTCAGATAGTACTGACAAGACTGCAAGTTTTCTCAGAGCAGGAGCTCTGCAACAGTGTATTAAAAAGCAATGATGTTCTAAGCTGCTCTTCAAAATAAAGAACCAGAGGCAAAATGTAACTAAATTAGTCCCTTAGAATGAAAGTGATAGTGCTTTGAAATTCGTATTGGAAACTCTTTCCACCAGATGTGTCCATTTGTAATATGGTCATCATTAGGCACACGTGTTTGGGATGTGTGTGTGAGAAAGAGAGAGATGCAGTGTGTGTGTGTGTGTGTGTGTGTGTGTGTGTGTGTGTGTGTGTGTGTGTGTGTGTCTTCATGTAGAGTGAGATGAGTGGCAGACCTTCCAGATGGTTCCCCAGAACCCTTACATCAGGGCTCTCTCAGTGCCCCTGCTCCATCAAAGGGACTTTGAGTTTGGAGTTTGAGTAAATTAACAACATCCCTGTTCTTTATTTATCCTCCTTCTGCCTCTGATAAATAGCCCTGGGGAGTCCTTCCTATTTCTGAGTTGAGAGAAAAATGAAACATCCCTGCCTACATTTCACACCAGTATGGATAGAAGGGTATTTATTTCAAGCTAGCCGTCTAGCCGTCTTCTACTACTATAGTACATGTTTTCAATCTCCCAAAAGTAACAATAGTGCTCACTGCCATCATTCCAAAGCCTTACTAGTGACCTTGACCAGGATGCCAGTGCTATATAGAAAGGATTAGGCCTTCCCTGTAAAACTGACAGTCTAACCCACAGGTCTGATGCATACAGCCTACAGATCAAGAATAATACTGACCCTGGCTGAAAGATGGATGTTGGGAGGTCTTCCAGTCTAACCCTTTTATCATATAAGTGTGAAAACTGAGGTCCAGAGACTGGAAATCATCTGTCCAAGATTACACAGCAACATAATAGCTGTGCCTGCTTGTACTGGTAGACTAGGAAACTTGAACAAACCTTTATGCAGAGAATAACCCAAAAATCTGGGCAATATAAAAAAATTACCTGGCACTGGAGATGTTCCAAGACAGAGAAGAATTACAGAACCAAATTTGAATGACAGAAAGGAAACCCAGAGAAGTCAGTCTGGCATTTGAGGCTACTTTTCCCCACACCCTAGCGGCTCAGCCAACTCCAGCACAGGTGGTTGAGAGGTGTAAAACTTAAAAGATCTTTTGACAAATTGACCTGTGATAGGAAAAAAAAAAAAAGTTCAGGATCAGCAAGGCAGAGAGACTAGTAAATCCCTGAATTTTGGATTGGGTCATGAAAGGGATATAACCTTATCGTAAGAGTATGGTTGAACACGGCATGTGGGTGGCTCAGTTGTTAGGCATCTGCCTTTGGCTCAGGTCATGATCCCAGGGTCCTGGGATGGAGCCCCGCATTAGGCTCTCTGCTCGGTGGGGAGTCTGCTTCTCCCTCTCCCACTTCCCCTACTTGTGTTCCCTCTCTAAACAAATTAAAAAAAAAAAAAAGGGGAAGGTTGAATCAAAAATAAAACAGTTCTCATAGGAACCAAGAGCCAAGTTTTAACAATGGTCGTTGATAAGATTAAGGTGACCCTGGATTTCAGAGGGCCCCTAGTTTCCAGTAACAAGTACATTAAATCCTCTCGAAAGTAAGATACCTTATGCTAAGCCTCAAATTACCTTCATTTTTTTCATATGCAATACCTGGTACTCAATCAAAAATAAACAAGCATACAAAAGAACCCAAACAATAGTTATCACAGACTTTAAAATATCTATACTTAATATATTCAAAGAATTTAAAGCCAAAATGGAAAATTCAGGCAATCGACTAGAAACTACTTTAAGAAGGAAATAAATACGACAATTAATCTTATAACACTGAAAAAATAAAATAAAAGTATTTGGGGTA
>CM053610.1:65047415-65142619 GCA_028646535.1 Procyon lotor
ACATATGCTAAAAATACAGTACTAAAACTAAAAAATTACAGTAACTAAATTGTTTTAATCTGGGCGCCTGGGTGGCTCAGTCGTTAAGTGTCTGCCTTCGGCCCAGGTCAGATCCCAGGGGCCTGGGATAGAGCCCCGCATCGGGCTCTCTGCTCTGCAGGAAGCCTGCTTCTCCCGCTACCGTTTCCTCTGCTTGTGTTCCCTCTCTCGCTGTGTTTCTCTCTGTCAAATAAATAAAATCTTTTAAAAAAAAAAAATTGTTTTAATCAATGGAAGGCTTTAACAACAGATTAAATACAACTGGAAAGTTAGTGAACTAGAAAATAAAGTCAGAAGAGAATAGCCAGAACAGAACACTAAAAGATAAAAGGATGGAAAACAGGAAAGAACATAGAAGGTATCAATATTTATAAGAAGAAAAGGTCTAGGTAGTGTAATTTTTATCACAGAAGACAGAATGGAGGAATAGAAATATATGAGCATTTTCCAAAATTTCTGACACAAAAAAAAAGCACAAATACACAAAGCATTCACTATGACTATCAAGCAGGATAAATACCAACTTTAAAAAATATTTTAATCTTGCCTTATCAAAAAAAAGAAAGAAAAAACACTGATCATTAACACAAAAAGAGGGTCTCTGAATTAAAACAGGAAAAATGACAGAAGCAACAACAGAACTCACATCTGACTTCCTATGAGAGAGAGAGCACAAGTCTGACAATAATATAATAATATCCTAAAACTGTTGAGAAAATAATAGCCATTCCAAAATCCTATACCCAGCTAAAGTGTCACTGAAAACTGTCAGTGAAATCAGGCTATTTTTCACAAAAATAAAAACTAGAGAATTTCTCAGTAGACCTGAACTAAAGCAAATGTCTACACAAGAAAGATGCCACCTTAAAGAGGAGCCTTAAAGATGGAGGAAGCATTAAAGATGCAGGAAGACATGAGGAGCAATAGGAAAGGCAAATACATGGGTAAGCTAAATGAATAGCAATTCTATAAAGTAATAATTTTGTTTTGTAAGACCTAAAATATCCATAAATTAAAATTACCAAACTAGCATATACATTGAAAGGGGAAAAATATACTAGATTCTAGGCTCTTTGCTTTAACAAGTGACTGATGAAAATTCTCATTTATTTTATACTTATGTCAAAGATGTATATATAAATTCTTTGATTTTCTGTTATAATTATCACCAAAAATATAAATATTACAAATAGAGATAGAAGATGAAATAATAAAGAAATAATAATTTGAAAAGAAAACAATGAAGGAGAGAACATGGAATACTACAGGTTAGACAAACATAAAATAAATAGTGTGTAGATTTAAAGCCAAATATGTCCATAAATACAGTAAAAGACAGATGAACAGAATACGCTAATTGAAAGAGAAATATTACCAGACAGTATAAGAACCCAAAATTCCAAAAATATATGCTGCCTACAATTGTTACTCATTAATATAATCATACAAAAAGGTTGAGAAGATATAAATATATATACTATGCAAATACTAATGAAAATAACGCTGCCACAGCTAAATTAATATCAAAATAGGATTTTAGGCAAAAATTATTAACTGAAATAAAGAGGAACACTTCATAATGATAAAAAAAATATTCAATTGACCAGAATACCATATTGTTTTAAATTTATACATAGGTATTAGTATAGTCAGTCACCACTAGGCCAGACTCAAAGTGATGAAAAAAGGATGTCCCTGGCTTCATAGGATGATCTTAAATGAAGACAAGGAAAGGAAGGGGTGGAAGGGGAGAGATAAAAAAAAACATGAGGTGAGCCATGGAGACAGAGAAGAAAGAGACAGACAGAAAAAACTAAAAATCTTGGATGCGAAGGGGAAAAAAACTGGGAAAAATAAAATAGGATAGAGAAAGGAGAAGGAAAAAAGAAATCAACGTGTTCAAAGAAATGTGTTCAGAGAAATGTGTTCAGAGAAAAAGTAGGGAGTCAAAGAGATTCCACAAATGCATCTCCTTCAAAGAAGCTCAGGTTTTTAGCAACTGGTGTCAGAACTTTCTGTGGCACATAGAATGATTATCTGCTATTAGGCTTTTTTGGCTTTGTTAATTTCAAAGAGGAACAGTCTTGATCATGACCCCCTTTCTCGCCTCAGAACTTGCACACAAATGTGGTGCTTTCCACACTATATACTCAAGAACAATCACTCATTTCCCATCTGCCTGGAAAAGCCAAGAAGTCAGAGGTCATCTTGCCACACTCCAGCCCAGCCATACTGCCAGGAGCCCAGTCTTGCCTGCAAGGCCTATCAAAAATAATCAGAAAAGGGGCACCTTCGTGGCTCAGTGGTCTAAAGCCTCTGCCTTTGTCTCAGGTTGTGATCTCAGGGTCCTGAGATCGAGCCCCACACTGGGCTCTCTGCTTATTGGGGAGCCTTCTTCCCCCTCTCTCTCTGCCTACTTGTGATCTCTCTGTCTCAAATAAATAAATAAAATCTTTAATTAACTAATTAATTAGTTAATAATCAGAGAAGCCTAAAGCAGGACAGGACTCAACTAAATCCTTAACTCAATTTCTGAGCCATTTTTTCCAGATGAGAGTTGACTTCCAGGTGAACATGACAGGGAATACTGTTTGGTAGCAAATATCTATCTATTGTCCTCTATCTGCACTGAATGTTTTGCTATTTTGCTGGGCTCAAAAATGAGTCCTTTTTTCAGGCAGAGAGGGGCGGGGAGAGCTGTCACTCTAAACAAAGAGGTTTTTGATACAGTTTTGAAAACACTGATGCCCAAGACCTTCAGGTGGAAGAACTCTATTTAAACCACTGACATAGCAATTCTAAAAATTAGGGGATCTTAGAGGAGTAATCCATTTATTCAACCAATTATGACAATACAGTGATGAGTGAAGCAGAGTTGACATTCTAGTGAAGAGAATATAAAAATAATTACAATTTGTAATGAGAGATGGGACAAAGAATAACTGGGGAGAGGAGAGAGCCAACTTCAGAGAGGGGAGTCAGGGAAGGTCTCCCTGAGAAGGCAACATCTTGATGAGGTGTAAAGGATGAGAGAAGCCAGCCACATAGGGGCCAAAGAAACTTTCAGCAGGAGGAAATGCATGAAAGATGCCTGAGGTGGGAAGGGATTTCTTGGTGTGTTTGAGCACCAGCAGTCAAGTCCAAAATTTGGCTGGTGCTTGGTGGAGGTGCAGTGAAAGGGGCAGTCAGGGCAGAGATCACGCAGAGCTTATTGGCCAAGATCAGGAGTTTGGGTTTTATCCTGCCAGCTATGGAAAGCTTCCAAAATGTTTCAAGTAGAGGAGTGACTTGATCCATTAAACAAGTGCAAAAGTCACAGCCCTCAAGGGCAACTGCTGGAGGAACACTCTGAAACCCAGAAGAGAACTTCCTGGCTAAGAATGGTTGGCACTAGAGCCTGTAGCAAGCAAGACCTCCCTGCCCTTAGGCTGCAAAAGCCCAGCTTTTACTTGCCTGAAATGGTCTAAGAGGGATGGATGTTCCTTAGGGAGGGCAGAACCTGGACTATGTGACCAAGGTGGTTCTTGTGGCTATAACAACACTGCTGGGGTTGGTTATTCCCAAACATAATATTCTAACAGTATTTCTGAACACTGATTCCGTCCAAAGGTGGCAGCTAGGTCTTATCAAATAGAAGATACTAGAGTCAAGCCAGGTAAACTATTTACCTCAATCAAGAGAAACAAATACAAGCCAAGCTTGAAAAGAGAAACAGGAGATTCTGATGCTGTGGAAATTTTGACCAATGTTCCTCTCCTATGGCCCAAGACTCATCTGCATCACAATCACCTACAGGACTAATTACAAATGCAGAAACCTGGCACATGCATTCCTGCCTCTTCAATTATTAGCATAATATAAAGACAGAAAAACACTATTGGTTATATGCTCTGAGTCTTCTAGACCACCCCAGAGCCCTGAGTATCCCTCTTATTTTAATGAGTCTCAATTTTAATTTGCAAAAGTATGGACATCTGATTCCAGATAAACAATTTAATCTGTATTACTAAGAAATGTAAGTTGCTTTTATTTTTGCTGTTTCTTAACAGCTTTATTAAGGTATAATAAATTATACTTTTAAGGTATGCACTATGATAAATTTTGATACAATATGATAAATTTTGACATACACACTCATGACACCATCACCACAATCAAGATAGTGTTTCTTCATACCCCTTGATAATCCCACTCTCCTGCTCCTCCCCCCATACCCCATTTCCAGGCAACCACTGATCTGCTTTCTTTCACTAAAGATGACTTTGCATTTTCTAAAATTTTTTACAAATGGAATCATACACTATGTCCTCTTTATTTGTCTGGCTTCTTTCACTCAAAATAATTACTTTAAGATTCATCTATGTTGGGACACCTACCTAATTCAGTCAATAGCACATCCAACTCTTGATCTTGGGGTCATGAGTTCAACCCCAATGCTGGGTGTAGAGATCACTTAAATAAAACTTGGGAAAAAAATTCACCTAGGTTCTAGATATATAGAGATTATTTTTATTCCTGCATGATAGTCTATTGTATACATATACAATTTGTTTATCCATTCAATTGTTGATGGACACTTGAATTGTTTAGACTTTTTGGCAATTATAAATAAAGCTGCTATGAACAAGTCTTTCCATGGCACATGCTTTCATTTCTCTTGGACAAATACCGAGAAGTAGAATGGATGGGTCATCTGGTAGATGTATGTTTAACTTTTTAAGAAACTGCAAACTGTTTTAAAAAATCTTTTATCATTTTACATTCCCACCAGCAGTATATGAAAGTTCCAGCTGCTACATATACTGCCAACACTTGGTTTGATCAGTAATTTTTATTTTAGACATTCTTGTAGATGAACCATGGTAACACATTTTGGTTTTGATCTGCATTTCCCCTATGACTAACAATGTTGATCAACAAGCATGGACACAATGGTCATCAATATATCTTCTTTGGTAAAATGTCTATTTAAACCTTTTACCCAAGGGAGAAGGATTATTGTCTTACAATTGAATGCTGAAATTCTTTATATATTCTGGATACGAGTCATCTATCAAATATGTAATTTACAAATATTTTCTCCCTGTCTATAGCTTATCTTTTTATTAAGTGACTTTTGAAAAGTACACATTCTTAATTTTTATTAAATCCAGTTTGTTGATTTTTTTTTTTTGCCCTATGAATCATGCCTCTGATGCAGATCTAGCCCTAGGTAAAGACAACCTCCTATGTTTTCTTCTAGGTTTTCTTTTTAGATTTTATTTTAGGTCTACAATCCGTTTTGGGTGAATTTTTGTATATGGCATGAAGTGAGAGTAGAAGTTATTTTTCTATTTCTTTTACATGGATATATAATGATTCCAGTGCCATTTATTGAAACGAAAATTCTCTCACCACTGCATTGTTTTAAACTTTGTCAAAAATCAATTGACATACATGCGTGTCTGTTTCTCAACTCTATTCTGTTCTGTTGATTGTTTATCTTTATGCCTATACCACACCATCTTGATTATTGTAGCTCTGAAATAAATCCCCAAACTACCCTTTTTCAAAGTTGTTTTGGGTATTCTAAGTCCTTTGCATTTCCATGTGAACTTTAGAATCAGCTTGCCAATTTCTACACAAAAAAAAAAAAAAAAACAAACAAACAAGTCTGTTGGAAATGCAACAGCCATTTGATCAGACTTACAGATTTGGACATAACCTTAACAATACTGAAACTTCCAATCCATGAGCACAGTATACTCCTCCAATTATTTATGTACTCCTTAATTTCTCTTAGCATTGTTTTCTAGCTTTTAGAGTGCAGGTCTCATGTAACTTTTAGCATATTTGTCCATAATATTTCGTATCTTCAATGCTATTTATTGTAAAAGTTGTATTTTTTATTTCTGATTTTTTGTTGCTAGCATATATAAATGAAACTGGATTATGTGTATTATCTTTTTTTTTTTTTTTTTAAAAGATTTTATTTATTTGATAGAGAGAAACACAGCGAGAGAGGGAACACAAGCAGAGGGAATGGTAGCGGGAGAAGCAGGCTCCCTGCCAGGCAGAGAGCCCGATGTGGGGCTCGATCCCAAGACTCTGGGATCTGACCTGGGCCGAAGGCGGATGCTTAACGACTGAGCCACCCAGGCGCCCCATGTGTATTATCTTTTACCCTACAACTTTGTTAAATTCACTGATTAAGTCTAGTAGCTTTTTTGTAAATTTCACAAGATTTTCTATTTAGGTTATTATGCCATGCACAAATATCTGGGTATCTTTTTACATTTTTTCTTTCATTGTTTATTTTTTGCCATATTGTACTGCCTAGACAACCCAGTAAAATGTTGACTAGAGGAATGAACACCTTGTCTTGTCTTCCACCCTTGACATCCTTGTCTTGGAGCCTTCCAAACAAGACTCAAGAAAAGCACTAGAGAAAAGCATTCAATCTGCTACCACTACATAAAATGTCAGCATACATTTTTCAAAGATATCCATTATTGTCAGGAGGTTTACTTCTATTCTTTGCTTACGGGGTGTTTATATCAGGAATGAAGTTGAATTTTGTCAAAATATTTTGGGTTTGTTTTGTTTTGTACCTATTGAGAGGACATTTATTTTTTTTTTAATTTGAATTATTAAATTGGTGAGCCCACTTGTTTAACTTTCAAATGTTAAATCAACACTGAATTCCAGAGATAAACACCACTTGGTTTTGATGTATTAGTCTTTTACATATTATTGAACTGGACTGTTAACACTCTGGTAAGAATACCACGTCTATGATCATGAGGACTATCAATCCATAGTTTTATTTTCTTCTAGTATCTGTCTGGTTGTGCTATCACTCTCATGCTGTCTCATCAACTGAGTTGAAGAATATTTTATCCTCTTCAATTTACTGGAAGTCTTTGTGTAGAATTCATTATTTCTCTCTTAAATGTTCAGTGGAATTTCTTCATGAAACTCTTTGGCCCTGGAGTCTTCTTTGTAGGAAGGTTTTAAACCATAAATTCAATGTATTTTATGTAGAATTATTAAGGATACCTACCTCTTCTTGAATGAGCTTTGGTGGTTTGTGTCTTTTCTATATAAGTTGTAGAAATACTGGCATAAAGTTCTCCTTTATTATCCCTTAAATATCTGCAAAATCCACAGTGATATTACCGCTCTCATTTCTGATGTTGGTAATTTGTGTCTTCTCTCTTTTTCTCATGAGTCTTACTAGAGATATATCAATTTTATTGATCTTCTCAAAGAGCCAGCTTTGAGTTTCATTGATTTATCTCTACTATTTTTCTGTTTTCTGTTGATTTCCATTGTGATGTCTAATACTCCTATCTTCTCCTTCCTTTGGGTTTCAAGTGTCTTTCTCATTTTAATTTATCAGAGTGGAGGTTGAGGTCATTAGCTTGCAATCTTTTCTAATACAGCAATTTAATGTTATACATTTCCCTTTTAAAGCTATGTTAGCTGCTTCTCATAAATTTTGACATGTATTTTCATTTTTGCTCAACTCAAAATACTTTTTACTTTTCCTTTTTGATTACTTCTTTGACCCATGGGTATTTTTTTGACCCATGGGCATAATTTTCAAAAATCTGGGGGTTTTCAAAGTATCTTTGATATTTAATTCTAATTTACTTCCTTCATGATCAGAAAACACACTGACTTGAACCCTATCAAATCTACTGAGGCCTGTCTTATGATCCAGAATGTGGTCTATCATGGAAAAAATATTCTGTATAAACTTGAAAAAAATGTATATTCTGCTGTTGTTGGGTAGTCTGAACTATAAAATTCAATTAAAACAAATTGGTTTATAGCATTGTCTAAGTCTCCCATATCCTTACTCATTTTCTGTCCATTTGTTCCATGAAGTACTAGAAAAGGGGTGTTGAAATTTTTGATTAAGATTGTGTAATCTATTTCTTCTTGCTGTAGTCTCAGTTCTTTTACCTTTAGGATTATAAGATCCCATTAAGAAACTGGCACTTCGGTCAAAAAAAAGGGGGGGGGCACCTGGGTAGCTCAGTTGGTTGAGTAACTGCCTTCGGCGGCTCAGGTCATGATCCTGGAGTCCCGGAATTGAGTCCTGCATAGGGCTCCCAGCTTAGTAGGGAGTCTGTTTCTTTCTCTGACCTTCTACCCTCTCATGCTGTCTCTCTCTCAAATAAATAAAATCTTTTAAAAAAAAAAAAGAAAGAAAGAAAGAAACTGGCACTTCTGTCACTATGAAATGACACTCTTTATCCTAAGTAGTATTCTTTGTTTAGAAATCTACTTTTCTGACATAAAAATACCCAGTCCTACTTTATTTATTAAAGTCAGCATGATAAACTATTTTCCATACTTTTGTATCTTTGATTAAAAATGGATTTTTTACAGATGATAGAGAGTTGGGTCCTTTTTTTAATCAAATCTGGCAATTTCTGTCTTTTGATTGGGATTTTTTTGGACCATTTATATTAACTGTGATTAATGATACGACTGGATTTTAACCTTTCATATTGCTGTTGGTTTTCTATCTGTCCCATCTGTTCCCTTTTACCTCTTTCCTACATTATTTTGGATTAACTGAGTATTTTTTATGATTTCATTCCATTTGCTTTTTGGCTTTTTAACTGTAATTATGTTATTTTAGTAGTTTTACAATTTACCTTACTCATCCTTATCACATTCAACCTTTGTGATAATTATACCCATTCAAACAGAAGTACCTTACAACTTTATACTTTCATTTCCCACCAAGTTTCTCATTTCTTTTTTTTTTTTTTTAGATTTTATTTATTTGACAGAGAGAAACATAGCGAGAGAGGGAACATAAGCAGAGGGAATGGTAGCGGGAGAAGCAGGCTTCCTGCCAAGCAGGAAGCCTGATGCAGGGCTCGATCCCAGGACCCTGAGATCATGACCCAAGCCGAAGGCAGACGCTTAACGATTGAGCCACCCAGGCACCCCAAGTTTCTCATTTCTAATGGAAAATTTTATCCATTTTTTCTTCAAATATTTTTTATCTGTCTTGCTTCTCTCTCTTCCCTTTTAAGGATTCCACTGACACATATATTAGACCACATGCAACTGTCCTACAGATCACTGGTGCTGTCCTTGTTTGGGTTCTGCCTGCCCCAGTCTGTTCTCTTCTGTTTTATTTTGGATAGCTTCTATTGCTGTGTCTTCAAGTTCACTGATGTTTCCTCCTTCAACGCTGGTTTCTTGAATTTGTAAACTTAAAGCAGTTATAACTATTTCATGTTCTTGTCTATAAATTCTATCATCTGTGTAATTTCTTAGTTGGTTTCCATTGAGAGATTTTTCTCTTCACTACGGGTCATATTTTCCTGCTTCTTCAGATACCTTATTTTTTTTTTATCAGATTGCTACACACATTAAGAATTTTACTTTGTTGAGTACTAGATATTTTTGTATTCCTCTAAATGTTTTGAGGTTTGTTGTTTGTTTTTTTCTGTATCACAGGTCACCTGGAAACCATTTGATTCTTTAGGTCTTTTTTTTTTTCTTTTAACTTTCATTGGATGGGATCAACATTTAATCTTTGGCTAATGTTCTCTACTACTAGACAAAACCCTTCAGAGTATTCTATTCAATGTCCTGTGGATTATGAGGTTTTCTATTCTGAATGACAAAAACAGGAACTATTTCTGCCACTATATGATCTCCAAAGATATGTTTCCTCTAATCCTCGTAGTCAATTCATTCTCCAGCCTTGAGTAGTTTCCTCACATGCATGTACTGATTAGTACCACTCAACTGACAATTTGATGGGACCCTCTATAGATCTCTATAAAGGTCTCCACTCTGCTAGTCTGCCCTGTGCACTCTGGCCACTTTGACTTCCTAGACTGCAGCTGTGTCTTCTAAACTCAGAGAAACTAATGGCATTTCCCTTCCTGTACCATGGCTTAGAAACCTTCTTCAAACATTAAGCTGAAGTGATCATAGGGCTCACTTCACGTTTCCCATATTTCAGAGATACCATCCTTTGTTGCCTTATGCCTAATGACTTGAAAGCCATTATTTCCCATATTTTGTCCAGTTTCACAGTTTTCTGGATGGGAGAGTAAACCCTGTCCCTCTTACTCCATCCTGATTGGAAGAGAATTCCTGAAAACACCTTTACCAAAGAACTCCCTACATTTATGTAACTGACCCTCACAAGACCATACTTTCTTAAAGGCGAGGGAACAAACTTCATTTACCACTTACATAAAATACATTCAATTACCACTGATTGAACTGAGTTATTATGGTAGAGTGTATCTCAGTAATTCCTACTCTAGTAAGCATGGGCAAGACAACTCCCTCTTCTCTAATATAAGGTATGAGACTCTGAATTTCTGGGTTCTGATCACACTTCTACCACCAAAGGGCCTACATGATTTTTGACAAAGTACATAATCTCAATAGGTCTCAAATGTCTCAAATGGGTCTCGAATGGAGGTAACTATCCTTATTGATTTCAAAAGTTTGCTGGGAATAACTTTTTAAGGGATAAAAAATCAGCCCAACAAAAAAGACTATCAAAAGCAGTAACAAGAATCTCTCAGGGAACCTAAGAAATGTCCATCCCTACCAATACATTTTTGAAGTTACTATGACTTAATACTCATAAACATTAAATTCCAGAATTGTAAAATGCTGTAACTGGAAGGGATCCTTTCACATTTACAGACACAAAAACTAAGACCCAGAGAAGTTAAAGTGATCCACTCAAGGTCACACAGTCAGTGACAGAGCTGGGACTGGAGCTCTTCCTATTACAACACAATGCCTTTCAGTTCAAAATATCATTTTCTTATGGTTTTCATTGATGATTGTTTTTTGCTCATTCTTTGATTTCACAATCTCAGTGTGGTGCATTCCCATGGATGGAGTGGATTACAATGTCATAAATTTTTTTTAATTGTGAAATCCAAAGGTCACTTGCATAACTGTCATGGTAGGCAGTAGGAGGATGATTTATAGAGGCAGGAAATATTCAGCTACAAAGTATTCATCTGGCAGTTAGTAGTATTCATTCTAAGCCACACGCTGGAGTCTGAAGCTGGAATACTCTTAAAGAAAGAAAACCCAAGACCAACATGTAACTGTACACTTCACTGGTTAATGCTCTTGGGATTAAAATGTCTGAGGGCAGAGCCCTGATCGACCAAGACCAAGGTTTGGCAGACAAAAGTAATCCAGTGCAGGAATTGAATGGAAGATTAAAGTCCAGAGGGGATAGATGTGAGGTGAAATCTACTGAGCTCCCCCTATTGGACAGGCCCAGAAGGCACAGCCCACAAAAAGGAAAAATCAGAAAACACGGTCCTCCAAAATACAATGCAGCACAAGTCCATGGACATCTCTGGAGCAGAGGTTAAGGGGTAAACAAGAATGGCTGAAAGCCTGGAAGAATCAGGCCCTCATTTTGCTTGAGTTGTGACATACAGGCACATGGTAAGGGGTCCTCTCATTACAATTTCCTGGAGGAATTCAGCAATATTCAGGATATCATTTAGAATAAACTCTCTGGTTCTGTATTGATGGTGGAATGCCCAGTTGCTCCCTGGCCCCTGGAAATTTCTTATAAGTAGATCCTCTGTAGAGGAGCCCAGCAAAGGGTTCACATGGCCATTCATGCTGTGTGTGGTCTTTAAGAATGCCCTGACCCTTAACTGTTCAGTGCACAACCTTACAACTCTATGTTGTAGTCCTGCTCTAATATCTTGAGACAAGATATATAGACATAGGAATTATTTGGTGTTCCACATAATATACTAGGAATCCAGTGATGATGTAAGACTTACCTACCTAATTCAAGTATCTAAACAAAAATATTTCTCTATCTCTTTGGCCAGGATTTCGGATTCTGATATCTGTTTTTTTTTTAACAAGAAAACAATAAGAAGCCAGCTAAGTAGAAAAATATCTTGGTTCAGAGGCAGGTAAAAATTATACATTTAAAGGCTGAGGAAAAGTAACCACATATGAATACAGATGAGTGTATTTGCATAGTTGTGCATCAGTCAGGATAGTCCGATTATGGTGTGGTCACTTAAAAAACTCAAAACTTCAGTGACATAAAACTACAAAGGTTTATTTCTTGTTCACACCATATGCCAATGGCAGATCAACTGGGGGCTCTCACCCCAATACCCAAGCTCATGGAGCAGCCACTATCTGAATCTTTGCCAACAAATGCGACAGAAGAAAACGAGAATACTAATTTACCACAGCTTCCACCTGGAAGTGACATACATTGGCTTTAGTTAACATTTACTGGCCTAATCAAGTCTTATGACTGTGTCTGCCAGTGCCCAGGAAGTGGAATTTTCCCTACAAGTAGAGGAACTGGCAATTGGTAAACAGCAATTCTCTTCCCCAGCACGGAGAGAAAACATTCAGAGAAGTCAATCTAAGAAAAAGGTATCCTACTATTTGGGGACAAGGTATGTTATGTTACGTTATATTACGATTTATTCACCCATTCATTCAACTAGACTATTACTCTTTGCCAAGCACTGGGTCTTGTCACTTCAGAGCCTTTGCTATTACCCACTGGCTATGGCACCTGCCCAAGTAACCATCCGTTTTTCTCACCAGAGTGATCTGGCTGGGAAGGAAGCTGGGAAGCCTACGGAATCAGAAGAGAAATGAGTGAAAGGAGAGCACTGCCTCATCCAGGAGAGGAAAATGGGATGAGTCACAAACTTCTGAACAAATAAACAAGCTAAAGAACAGCAAACAAAAAACAAAAACAAAACAAAATGATGAATCTTGCTGCACAAGTCAAAAGAAAATCTGGAAGGGAACAGCAGAGACTGGAGTAAGAAGGAGAACCCAGTGAACTACCAAAGTGCATCACTGAAGGACATCTGAGAGGAAGGGAGGATGTCAAAGAAGGGAGGACGTCACAGACAGTGAGCCCAAATCAAGGCCTATCCCCAGACACCGGCCATCAACCACCCTCAGGTAGGAGTCTGGGAACATAGACCCCTGGGCCGGAATGTGCTCACACACACTCACCAACAGACCAGTGTGTTTCCTGGCAAGGCTGCAGGCCACTCCATGGCCCGGCTGCCCTCCTGGGACAGCCACCATCTTTCTCTCCCTTTCCCATCTTGAATGGCAATTAGGAGAAGGTTAACTGAGTGTCTTTCTCCCAGGAATCCTCTTCCACTTTTCAAAATCACAGCGTTAGCAAAAGAAAATCCCAGCTTAGGCTAACAGGTAGGAGTGTGGTGCGGCCCTGGGAGCTGCTGTTGGAAGTGGGGAGATTGGGCGAATCTTCCCAGCGGGAGGTTAATACTCATCATTCGGAGTTGCAGCTGAGGCCCATTTGAGTGACAGGCAGCCGGGAGCTGAAAGAGCCGCTCGGATCCCAGAACTGCTGGCATGCGGGCTTGAAAGAGATTTATTTCAGGATAATTAGCTGGGAGTATTAAAGGTGGCCAGGAAGATCCGCAATTACTGTTTAGCAAACAGAAAGGAGACACACACATGCAAAAAAAAAAAAAAAAGCCAAAAATGAAATTAAAGGCCTAAATTTTTCTCCACTTGAAAGCTGCTGAATAATTGAAAAAAAAAAGCTCAAAGCAACTTTACTATATTCAGACACATATGCAGAAGTGTCAGAGGGAGAAGGAAGGGAAGAAAAGAGAAAGAATGGAGTCCTGGGTGACAAGAGTGATGGCAAAAAAAGTCTCTTCTAGACTGGGTATTTGGGGTGCAGAATCTTATGACAAACTGTTCTTATATCAAAAGGAACTTTTCATACCTCTTTTCTTCGTTGCTTCCTTTTACCGACAAAAAGACCCGTGCCAACACTAGCATTCCTTCAGCTTAAAAAAAAAAAAAAAAAAAAACAGATTAAACCAAATCATATGAAAGTGCACATATCTGAAACAAGAAGAGTCACATTTCCTAGATTTTTGGAAGAAAGAAAGAAAGACAGAGGAAGAGAGGAAAGCAGGGAAGGAAAGAAAAGGCCCTGCTTTTCCCCTGCTACTTTATCCTCTGTGCTGGAAGGAATGAGCGGCTTCATCTGGGGCCAGAGGAGCTGGGTCCTGGCACCTTCCAGAGTCAGAGGGCCGGGTATTTCATCCTCCCATTTTTCACTTGTCCACTCTGACCGGAGACAAGGGCTCTCTAAAAAGGAAGACAGCACTTGTTTACCTCCTTTTACCATAAAGTGACCAAAAATGTAATTTCGCTTCTGGAGCACTCCAAAGAGGATCCCAAAAGGTCCCTGTCCACTCTCAGAATTCACTCACTAAAGACGCAGGTTCCACCTTCTCAAATCTGGTCAAGCACGAATACACTAACTACTCAGTAAGGCTGGCAGGTTTACAAAGAAAGACTAAATCTCTGGCCATGTGTGTTTACATCTTGCTGAAAAGATCTGTAGAATTTTAAAACACATAAAACAATAGTTTATATTATTTATGGACATATATATGTGGTAAAAGTACAAAAGTATGCACCGCTATGATACATACAAAGTTGTCAGAGGACGAGCGCCTAGGACTGTAGCTCTCTCAAGCCTTTATTCTTTCCAACAAGGTAATAATGCTGAAGGGAAATAAAGAAAGGTAAACAGCTTGAGAATTACTAGAGTGGGAAGCCTGATTTGCCACACATTCAAGTGTTCCCAGGAAGTGTCACAGAAGGTGTAGAATTTATCAGGGAAGGTTCTGCTCTCACTCCCAAACAGCCTCCATCTGCTATCACTCCCCTGGTTACATCACCAGTCCTGACTTCTCAGTCTATGTGGTGTGGCCAGAGAGAAAAGTCTCTTGTTTCTCAGGTCTTACCTTCTTCCTAAGATTATAGATTCCAGTGGGGAGAATGGTTTCTTCTGCCTGCTTGGGAGTCCCCACTGAGCCTGTCATATAGCTGGGCTCCTGTAGGCATGTGACAGGAGAAGAGAATTCTGGGAGGAGAAGACATTCAATTTTTCAGGCAACTGGGAATAATTACCCGGTGTTAAAGGATATTCACTAGAGTGTTGTTTACAATTTATTTTAATAAAATCACTTGGGTTTTTTGTTTAAGATTTGTTATTTATTTACCTGAGGGGTTGGGGAGAGCACAGGTAGAGAGGTACAGCAGAGGAAGAAGCAGACTTCCCACTGAGCAAGGAGCACAATGCGGGGCTCAATCCCAGGACCCTAGCATCATGTCCTCAGCCAAAGGCAGACTCTTAACTGACTGAGCCATTCAGGCACCCCTATTTACAATTTTAAAAATGGAAACAATCTAAATATTTATCAATAGGAAATAGTTTATATGAATTAAGGCACATCAATAATATGGAATTTTTTAAGATTATTTAATCATTTATTTGAGAGAAAGCATGAGCAGGGGGAGAAACAGAGGGAGAGGCAGAGAGAGAATCTCAAGCAGACTCTGAGCACAGCTGATGCAGGGCTCCATCTCACAACCTTGAGATCATAACCTAAACCAAAATCAAGAGTCAGACACTTAACAGACTGAACTACCCAGATGCCCCAGTAATATGGAATATTTTACAGAATACCTAAAAGAGTAAGATTTATGGCAAGTTGTCCAAGATATAGTAAGTGAAAAATGCTAGTCCCACTTTAAAGACTTTAACACTCAAAAAGAAAAAAAAAGAGAGAGACAGTTGGAACACTTAAAAACTATACACAGAGTACATTAAACATTTTTACGTAAATGTTAATAGAGCTGGACAGCTATATACAGTATCAGTCATTATTCTGACCTGGATCTCCTCACTCCCTACCCGCCTGTGTATACAAAACAAAAGGGTCATACAAAAGACAAATACCCATGTGGCCCTTCTAACCTTTGGCTTACCCTGGTTATTACATGATCTAAACAATGCAGGAATCATTCTATCATCATTAGGCATGGGAGTCTTTGTAGAAGAGCCTGGTGATTAAAGTGCCTCCCTGGGCACAGGAGACAATTTACCCCTCCTAGAGGCCCTGTCCTTGCCTAAGGAAAAGGTAAACATATGGACAAGGTCCCATCCTATAGAAGCTATCCCTGATCTTGGGGCATCTCCCTATCTCCCCATCTCAGAACTTCTGCCTTTTTCCAATCCTACCATGCCCCCACCCCCAAGTTGCTGGAGATTTCAGAAAGGGAAGCTATGGGCAAACAATTTCAGCTTTGACTTTACAATACAAAGTTGGCTCCTAGTTAGAATAGGAGAAGAAAAGAGGGTTAAGAATAGAACACAAATTAATCTCAGTTAAATTATCCTGCTATGGAGAGATGGCCAGATGGAAGGGAAAAAAGGATAGGATAGGATAGAGACTGGGTCATAGTGTCAGTGTTCTCTAGAGAAAGAGAAATGACAGGATGTATATATGGACAGAGCAATGTATCAGTTCTATTGAACTGGCTTACATGATTGCAGAGACCTGGAAAGTCCAAAATCTGCAGCGTAGGTTGGCAGGCTAAAGACCCAAGAAAGAGTTGCAGTTTGAATCCAAAGGTAGTCTTTGTTCTTTTAGGGCCATCAAACTAACTGGATGAGACCTGCCTATATTATGGACAGGTATCTGTTTTACGGGAGTCTACCAATTTAAATATTAATCTCATCTAAAAAACACCTTCACAGAACATCCAGAACAATGTTTCACCGGAGATCTGTGCATTCTGGCCCAAGTTGACACATAAAATTAAGTATCACAAGTAGATAAAGAGGAAGATAGGCATGTAGTTATAAAAATACATAATAGAAATAGATACACAGAGATAGAGAGGAAACAGATACATAGTCTCTGGAAAGAAACATTTCGACAACGGTTATTTTGGGAAGGAGTGGAATATATTTCTTACTTCTTAAAGTGTTTTACAATGAGAATGTACTAATGTATTATTTGTGGGTGTGTGTTTACTTTTTTTTTTTTTTTTTAAAGAACAAAGATTCTGGAAGGAAGGAAGGGAAAAGAATGCTATTTATGCCTTCAAACTGCTGACAAAGGAACTCTGCTGTCCTCTGCTGCTCCTTTGTAGAAGGGGTTAGTGCTGCTGTCACCTCTCAGATGCCAGGCGGAGTGTAAGGCACTGTGTGTGGAGAAATGAATACAACAAAGGAAACCCCAAACTCGTGGAATCTACATTGCATCATCTCATTTCAACAAGTCTATAAGGCCGGCACTAATGCCCTGCTTTCACAGATGAGGAAACATGGGCTAGATGATACCAAGAAAATGTCTCTAGGTCACACATGTTCCAGAACCTTATTTTGTCTATCCTCAAATCTCCCACTCCTTTTGGGATGAACACTGGACTCCCTCAGCAAAGGAAGTCTGTGTCTCTTGGATATTAGCACAACAAGCATGTTGCAGCTTTTTCAAAGAGAATTCCATTTCCCTTCAGCAGCAAGATAAACTTTCCATCTCCTGCAGCTCCTGAGCCGTGGCTGGCAGTGGCTGTATCATAGCCGTGCCAAATGCAAAGAAAGTTTGATGGACAAACACAGCCAGAAAGCATCAGAGCTTTCCATCCAGCTTACAGAATTATTATTTCTTATTATTTCTTGAGAGCCTCCACTGCTCTTTTAAAAACAAGGGGCCTATTTTGTGAGCTGCTCAATGGTCTATTTTAAACTCATGGGCTGTGTTTGTTTACATTCAATCCCAGGCCTTGCCCTTTGCAATAAACCGTCACTGGCATCGCACAGAAAAGTATCGTGGAGACTGCCATATCACTGTTTACAGCTTTCTCACTTGAAGAAAAGGGGTGAAAATCGAATATTTGCAATTGTCCCAATTCTGAGAGAGCCCTAGAGAAGCCCTGGAGAAGAAAGATGGTGCCAAGCCTACAAGTCTAAGGATTTCTGGGGCAGCAATGAGTAATACAGAGGCACCAGAATGGAAGAGAATTTGTTCTCATACACCAAGGAGAAGAATAAACATGCTAACTTACTCAACAAACACTATGGCCCACCAACTATGATAAGTGCCAGGCATTGTTCTAGGTACCTGAATACAACAATAAACCAAAGAAAGAAGCTGCCCTCAGGAACTGACATTCTCCTGAACAGGAAGTAGTCGACAAATAATAATACATTATATTATATATAATGTGCTATATGTGTGACACTAGTAAGTTAATAAAAATAATAATTATTATTAATAAATATGTTGGAAAAACATTAGGTGCTACACATAGAAACTCAAGACCTTTCCTAAAGAGAAGCCCAGGCCTTCCCTTAATGTGACATTGGCCGATCATTTAGAAGTTGTGACATCTGAACTCTGAAGACTGTTGGTCTGATTTTATCAGCTCCTTAATTCTTCTCATCACTTTAGCCCAAATCTCTGCTCACAAGGTTAGGCTCCAGCATGGCCGGGAAGGAAGCCAGGTTGATCCTCAACACCCTCTGGCCCCTTCCAGCCTTTTGCCAACTGGTACTCAGCAGACCCTCACTCCTCTGCTCCACGACCCTCAGGTCAGGGAGAGAACAGTCCACTATAAACATGTTTGTAACTGTATGGGCTCCAGTTTACCTCTTGAAAGTATTCGCTTGTTGATTCTGGCCATTCTAACTTGTGTAAGGTGGTATCTCAATGTGGTTTTGATTTGAAAATCAAATCATCTCCCTGATGGCTAATGATGATGAACATTTTTTCATGTGTCTGTTAGCCATTTGTATGTCTTCTTTGGAGAAGTGTCTGATCATGTCTTCTGCCCATTTTTTGACCTGATTATCTGGTTTTTGAGAGCTGAGTTTGAGGAGTTCTTTATAGATCTTAGATATCAGACCTTTGTCTGTAGTGTCATTTGCAAATATCTTCTCCCATTCCATGGGTTGCCTGTTTGTTTTGTTGACTGTTTCCTTTGCTGTGCAGAAGCTTTTTATCTTGATGAAGTCCCAAAAGTTCATTTTCACTTTTGTTTTCTTTGCCTTTGGAGATATGTCCTGAAAGAAGTTGCTGTGGCCAATGTCGAAGAGGTTACTGCCTATGTTCTCCTCTAGGACTTTGACAGATTCCTGCCTCGTGTGGAGGTCTTTTAACCATTTTGAGTTTATCTTTGTGTATGGTTGTAAGAGAATGGTCAAGTTTCATTCTTCTGTATATAGCTAATTTTCCCAGCACCATTTATTAAGAGACTGTCTCATTTCCACTGGACATTTTTTCCTGCTTTGTCAAAGATTATTTGACCATAGAGTTGGGTCCATATCTGGGCTCTGAACTCTCTGTTCCGCTGGTCTATGTGTCTGTTTTTGTGCTAATACCATGCTATCTTGATGATAACAGCTTTGTAGTAAGCTCGAAATCAACATGATTGGAGAGGATGTGGAGAAAAGTGAACCCTCTTACACTGTTGTGGGAATGCAAGTTGGTGCAGCCACTTTGGAAAACAGTGTGGAGATTCCTGAAAAAATTAAAAATGGAGCTACCCTATGACCCTGCAACTGCACTACTGGGTATTTACCCCAAAGATACAGATGTAGTGAAAAGAATGGCCACATGGACCCCAATGTTCATAGTAGCAATGGCCACAATCCCCAAACTGTGGAAAGAGCCAAGATGCCTTCAACAGATGAATGGATTAGGAAGATATGGTCCATATATACAATGGAATATTATGCCTCCATCAGAAAGGATGAATACTCAACTTTTGTATCAACATGGACAGGATTGGAAGAGATTATGCTGAGTGAAATAAGTTAAGCAGAGAGAGTCAGTTATCATATGGTTTCAGTTACGTGTGGAGCATAAGGAAAAACAGGGAGGATACTGGAGAAGGAAAGGAAGGGTGAATTGGGGGAAACTGGAGGAGGAGATGAACCATGAGAGACTGTAGACTCTGAGAAACAAACTGAAAGGTTTGGAGGGGAGGGTGAAGGATGGTGGGGGTTGAGTGAGCCTGGTGGTGGGTACTGAGGAGGGCACGTATTACGTAGAGCACTGCGTGTGGTACATGAACAATGAATCTTGGAACACTGAAAAAATAAAATAAAATGAAATAAAAATATTCATTGTTTAAATGTGAAGTCCTTTCTCCTTCAAGGGCAATGCTTAACCCAAAAGCCTACCCCTGGTGGAGGAATTTTATACTTTGTGAAACCTGAATAAGCAAAATATTTATAAGCCAAGAGATCTTCTGGGCACTCTCCTGGGATCACATAAATCTTCCTCTCTGTCCCTAAATCTGCCTCTTGCATCCTTCACTGGTCAAATGTCAGAGGCAAGTCATGTTTTCCAAGGACCAGCAGTCACTATATGACATGGGAGTAGGGAGGGAGAGAGGAAGCAACAGAGACAGACAAACTGATATCAGAAAACCGGCATATTTGAGCAGGATATTTGTTAAGAAGGTCTTTGAACCCCTCAGGGAGAAGTCCATCATAGATCTGATTCCACAGTCTATGCAAAGGGACCCCCACACTGCAGTGATGTTTTTGACAAGACCTGTGATTGATTTGCTGGTTCACTAATGAATGGACCTGGAACTGCACATTGCTTTGGCTCTAGAGAAAGCATATGATTACAGCATGCACAGTGGCAAATGCTATAATTAAAGATGCAAAACAGGGTTCATTACACACCCATTTTCAGTGCTTGAAACTTTCTGAAACAGTTTCCTTTTCAGAAGCACCATCTGCAGGTGACAAGCCTCAGGAGACTTCTTTCACCCAGGACATACCCAAAAAAAAAAAAAAAAAAAACCTTAAAGAGTAGGATTTGGGTAGGGAATGGGAGCTTACAAATCTTTAGAATGAAACAAAACAAAACAAAACAAAACAAAAAGGAACCTACCTTGTCTAATGAAAAAGTGAAAGAAGGATAGACACATCTCTCAGAATAGAGACCTGCATAGCTGGGTCTGGAGAGTTAGGACAAATGCTGGCTTGCATTCAGAAGGCAGCACTTGGAAATTATATCATAGCTCTGAAAGATCACATCTCAGCAGATCACTGTAAGACATGGTTTGTCCTGTGATACCGGGTTCACAGCAGTTTCTGAGCCATTAAAAAATGAATAAAAGAACTATAATCCCAACAAAGACAAAAATACCCATTGTGAATGTATAGCACACCTTCTCCACCAAAAGCACCAAAGTAAATTGTCTGGATATGCCTGACGTCTCTAACTTAGAGCAGATAGAGGAAATATTCCTTATTTTCCAGGTAGGGAAAGGAAGGTAATGAGGCACAGAGAGGTTAGGCGAGCTGCCTAGGGAAAAGGAGCAGGTCCCCAGCCAAATCAGGACCAAAACTGGCACTCCTGATTCCCAATTCAGTGCTCATTCTCCTCAGACTGCACTGTCTCAGAAATGTCAAACATATTATGCAAGAATACCAGGAGTCTGCGCTAAGGCAGAAAAGCTTGGTTTCCAGTTAATAAATCCATCAGTACATGCACAGCACAAAAATGCTCTCCCCAGCCGAGAGCAGACCATGGAGTAGGCCCTGGGAGCCAAGCAGCACATCCCTTTAAACACTGGCTAATAGTGGAGCTGTGAGATGCCACGCCTCTTATCCGCACCCCTTTCAGGATGCATGACTAAATGTGAGCTTGAAGGAACCTCCCCATTTGCAGAGGCAGGATGGAGGAAGAAGGGTTACTGATGCTGGAAGCACCTACCTGACTAGTCTCAAATTTTGCCCTTTTTCTTGATCCTAAAATATAAAAGGGTAGGGGGTGTGAAAGAGAAAAAGAATGTCACATTGATAGTTGCAAAGACAGTGAGACTGCAAATTCTGACCAGGCCAGGCTAGGAACACCCCATTCATGCCCACTGGCCCTTCTCAGGAGGCATTCTAAAAAACACCTGGGTGTGGGCCAATGGTGTGCAAATTGCACACTGCGTGTATATGCCTCACAAAGGTGGTTACTTTCTGTAACTACTTAAGGAGACATCCATGACACTGAACTAGAATATAATTCCACAAAATCACAGAATCCCTCTCGCTAGGGAGGGAAATTCAGGAAATCATGGGTCAGCATCTCTGATGTGAGCCCATCTAGAGAGACGCCTTTAAAGACCTCCGAAGATAGATGCAGTAGAACACTCCTCACTTACCTCTAGGAGAGCTTAACTGCTTCTGTTCCTAGAAAGTTCTTCCTCAAGGAGAACTCACATCCTTTAGGCTGTGGCTTAAACCAACTCCCTTCCTCTATCCTGTCACTGTCAGAAGCACATTTGCATTCTTCTGGCAAATTCCAATTTTTCTCTTTAGTACTGGTAACAACCAAGGATGCTGAGTAAAAGAGGACAGCATGTAGATTTATGTGAAAACAAGTAAAAACCATGGATAAGGATCTTTAACTATAACCTAGATGCGTATTTCTACCTTAAGTTAATAACAACAGTTTAAACTACCAGGCCATACCTAAGATGGCTTTTGAAAACACTTTAGATATTTCTGCCTAGAATGACCAGTTTAAACAAAAACTTGAAGTTTAATAGTAACTACAGTTTTGAGGCGTTCTATTCCAGCACTAATTAGAATTTCTGGTGTATACCAGGGAAAAACTGAAAACCCTAAACTGAAGGTTCAATGAACACGCTGATAAGGCCACTAAAATGTGCCGCACATTTCCCTCATGTCCTTGTTGTAGGGAATCAAGAAATCTGGGCTTTGGATCCTAGCATAACCACTAATACATAACCAGGTTGCTGTGCAACCCTAGGGAAACAACTTAGCAGCCCTGAACTTGATCTTTCTTCACCTGATAAGGAAACATCAGTACAAATGATCTCAAAATGAGACTAAGATGTCTAAGATTCTGCATAATAAGTGTGTGGTGATCATGAATTGAGATAAAGCTTGTGAACTACTTAGCTCAATGCCCGTGAGCACATGATAAACACTCAACATAAATGTTCGCTATAATTACCAGTTAGTGATAGGCACAGTCTGGGCTTACCAAGTGGAAACAGAGCTTTATGTCCTACTCCACTGTCCTGTAAGAACGCCACCACTGAGTCCCCAAAGATCCAGCAACAGGTAAACTCATTATAGTTATATAAGTATATATAGTTATAGAAAACTATCTATACCCACAAGTAAAACTGTGAAACTTTAGAATGATGAGGATGGCATATGGAAAACCACAAAGCCCCCTGAAGTCATTAATTCAGGCTGTTGCTTTGTGGCTAGCCAGCATTACCCCAAATCAGACCAATCTTACATCTTAATTACTCGCTTGAGCCTCAGTATATCAAAGACCTACCCTGGGTCATGCTATAATACGACAGCATACAGTTTATGTCATTCACTGTTTCTCCTTACCGTTTCCTGCTCCTGCACACACAGAAAGACTGCACGTCCCAGCCTCCCTGGCAGTGGGCTGGGGCCATGTACCTGAGTGAGCTCTGGCCGTCACAATGGTGGGGGTAGTGACAATACAATTTTCAGATCCAGTCCCTCAAGGCATCCGGATCATAAGCCATCTTTCTTTTTCCTTTTGGAGGTCACATGTGAAGATGACAAAGCGATAAGATGGAAGTCACCGGGATCCAGACAGAGGAGACCTGCCATAAAAACTTGTCCAACCGGGCGCCTGGGTGGCTCAGTGGGCGCCTGGGTGGCTCAGTCGTTAAGCGTCTGCCTTTGGCCTAGGTCAGATCCCGGGGACCTGGGATCGAGCCCCGCATCGGGCTCTCTGCTCTGCAGGAAGTCTGCTTCTCCCGCTACCATTCCCTCTGCTTGTGTTCCCTCTCTCGCTGTGTTTCTGTCAAATAAATAAAATCTTTAAAAAAAAAAAAACTTGTCCAACCCACAGTGAACCTTATGAAAGCAAGAAAAAAACTCCCACCATGTTATGCCCCAGCTACGTCAGGGCTTGTTTCTGTAGTACAGAGGATTGTATCCTAACAGTAAAGATTCTGGTCCTTCAACAAATTAGGAGAATAGACATGTGTTAAGTACCTATGGTGTTTGTCAAATTATTTGGCCCTGAAATCAATTTGGTTTTCTTTTAAAGATTATCTTCTTATTTATTGAGAGAGAGCGAGAGAGAGCATGAGAGAGAAGAAGGTCAAAGGGAGAAGCAGGCTCCCCATGGAGCTGGGATGTGGGACTCGATCCCAGGACTCCAGGATCATGACCTGAGCCGAAGGCAGTTGCTTAACCAACTGAGCCACCCAGGCACCCGGCCCTGAAATCAATTTGGTGGATTGTAATCACCACGTTGAATGAAAAATAGAATAGAACAGAAAATATCAGGAGCTACTTTTAGCATATATGTAAAAACTGTTTCATGGAGTGCTTGGTTCGGTTTCAAAAGTGTGAGTTATGTATTTGTGTGTGCTGGGTTGTGATATAAACTGCATTTCTTATTGTGGCTTGTGCTCAAAAAATGGAAAGCTTATAGCAATCTCATGAGGTAGGCATTATCCCCATTCCAGAGCTAAGGGTGCCATTCAGAAGGTTTCGGTGATTTTTCAAAGTCACGTAGCTATTAAGCGGTGGCACTAGCTTTTGGGCCGAGGTCAGTGTGCCTCCTAGTCTCCCGCATGTCGGTCCCCATCACGGGTGATACAGCCGGCAGCCACTGGCCCACAGCCACATCAGCCAGCCTCCTCCTGGGGCTCCTGAGCATGGAGCCTCCAACCTTACCTGGCCCCTTCACACATTTTTAGGAGCCATGTGTGAGCATCCCGATGGCTTCTATTTGTAGATATTTCAAACAGATGCGCATAAAAAAAAAAAAATCACACAAATTTCTCAGCCTATCTGTAAAATAGGTCAGTTTATATTTGATTTCTCCCAAGCGGTGCCTCAAATACCACAGAAGGAAAACCGAGAGAGAAAGGTTAGCTGATGCCAGGCCAATGATGGCAAAAGGGGATCTGATATTTATAAATCCTGAGCATCAGATGGGAATGAAAGAAGAAAAAGAATCCATTCTTATAAGGCTAGATGAGGTAAAACAGAAAAACCTAAACTCTAATAAGATCTATCCATCCCACTTATTCTCATTGATCCCTCAAGTGCATCTGTGGACAATTCAAAACTAAAATATAGATACTGCATTTCTTGAAAATCGGTTTGAAATATTCCTAGGAGCTTTGCCCCTTTAAATATCAATCTACATGGTTATCAGCTTGGCTCCTAAGCAACTCAGGCCTTGATTCTTCAGGAAATACAAACATTCTTGATTCGGAAGCTGGAAGCAGCACTGTAGGTCTGATCGTGCCTAGTGACAACAGACAAGCAAGGGCCCATGGCCACCCCGATGGAGGAGTCCAGGGGCCACTGCTAGAGGTGTGCAGATAACCAAAGCGCTAAACAAGACTAATAACTTGAGCTTTTACCTGGAACGGACAGAAAACATGCTGGAGCCAAGTTCATCTCCGACCCCTCAAGGGCTAAAATTCAAAAGAAGCTCTGGAATGGCAAACAAGTCTTGGCTGGCAGCTTCCCAGGAAGGGAGGTCTACTCTCGGTAGGTGGGACGGTACAGCGTCTCTCTGGCTTTATGGCCAGCAGAGGAGCTTCCCGCCTCCAGGCAACCCGGCGTAATGCCCACAGGAGACAGGTACCAAAATGAACAAGATTCTGAGGGCATTCCTCACCCATTTTAACTAGGGTCTATCCTATTCTACCATGGCCCTCCCGGAGTCACTGCCAGAGAGAGACCTTTGTGCTTCCGTGGGGGTTGCCTGAAAATCCACAATCATAACAGGTTAGCAAGAATGACATTGTAACCCCCACGCCTTACCCAGGAAGCTCCACCCTCAAACCCACATAACAGGCACACGCGGACTCATCACAACTCCTAGTCCCTTTCCAGCTGACAGAGTGCTCCTTGAGGCAGGATCTTTCACATTGAGTATTTCCAGCTCAAATATTCCATCCGAAACATTTGGGCCCCATCTGAGCTCACACATTCTGGCATGGCCTCACCCACACCCCTCCCCACCCACCCCCAAGAAATAATAGTCTGATGTTCCTTCTCTTCTCTGTCTCTTTGGAAAGAGAAGATGTTACTCACTAACCTAACGAGTGTATTTAAAAATTGCAGCTGACTGCCATAGTAAATTCATGTCATGTTTTTTATGATAGATAATATTTCAGAGACACAGTCCTGAATGGAACCTAAAAAAAAAAAAAGCCTTCTTAGAAATACAATTTCTGTTCAGAAACTCAGCTGCCCGCTTTCAGCTGTTACTTCTATAGAAAAAACACATTCTGGATTCTGGCAGACAGGCAACAAAGCCAGCTAGGGGCCGGTGCAAAGAAGGAGTTTGTGTGTAACTTAAACTTAATGTGGGAAACTCCAGTCATGGTAGCACACCTTTAAATCTCATTAAGCTCCTTCTAGGTATCAAAGGTGGGCCAGTCGTGCCATTTCCTGAGTCCTGTCAAGTACAGGGTACAGGAAATTGACAAAAGAGCTTCCATTAGTCTAGCCAAAATTCACATGGCCCTATTATTAAGATGCTGCCTAGTCTGATCACCCTCTTAATCTATCAAAACTCCAAAAGGATAATCTTTTAAAAGCTTCCCCCTTTCCCACCCTTTTAACCTCCAAGTCTTTTTCTTTGTTGCTTAAATCAAGTTAAGTTGGTTTTACGCAAAGTTTGGAGGAGAGACGTGCTGATAGGTGACAAAAAACAAACCAGAGACTTTTCTACCTGGAAACTGTTCTCTTTGATTCAAGATTGAATATTACCACTTTGTAAACAAAAATGATTTAAAAATGCTGCTGCTTTTTTTTCCCCCCAGACTCTTCTCCTGGCACTCTCAAAAACCCCCATCAGGCAAAGCATAAGAATACTCAAAGGGATTACGTGCTCTTTACTGGTTTTGTTTTATAAGCCAGGGGCCACTAAAAGAAAATAGAGCCTCCTGTCCAGGTGTCTCTGTCCAGGTAAAGGACATTAACATCTTCAGATCTCTGCCAGGCACACCACCAGGCCAGCTCCAGGGAGGCCTTGAAGAGCAAAGCAAGACTCGCTTGCACCGCTGGAGATCTCTCTCTCTCTCTCTTTCTCTCTCTCTCTCTCTCTCTCTCTCTCTCTCGATAATGGCTTTTATGCTGGGAACAGACTGGAAGGCAGGTGCTCCTCCCCCTCATGCAGACTGAGTGAGGAGCTGAATGGGCATGCAAGATGGACTGCCTGCATTATTGATTTCAGATGGCCAGGTGATGGTACACGCCACCTCTTCTTATTTATTTCCACAAGGTACATCTTTCTCTAAACTCAACTGTCTTTGATTTGAAAGCCGGGGTGTCTCCCCTACCCCCACCCCATAGAAACTGAATCCCATCTCGACACAGCTGCTCCAAGGCAGTTTGGTGGCTGTTACTGAGGCGAGCTTTTGTGCTGCCGAAGGGAAGACAAGGTCTGCGCTATGAACATAATTTTTGATCATACCTGTTTAAATATGCTGAGTGTCAATCAGAGAAGTTGGAAGAACATTATAATTACAAAATATATCCCTGCTCTATAATCAGTGTTGTTTGTTATAGTGGCCTGGATGGTAATAACAATTTCAGAATATAATCCTTGGAACTTACAAATACCCATTTTACATGTGCATTTAGGAAATACACTGGGAAGAGGAAGAACACATAAAAAGGACCACACCAGTCAATGGCATGTTTGGATGGCTGGGTTACCCTCCCGGTGATGGCAACAGTGATGATGCAGCATTAATGAAATGTTGTCCACCTCAGGGGACATTTTATGGCCTGGAACACTGGGTCAGGACTCTTTGGGTTCACTAAGTGATTGGCTATTGCCTCAATTTTACTTTCATCTTATACGGGATCTTGTGGGGCTCAGCCTAAGCCAGGAACACTCCCACAGTCACCCGCAAACTGGGTCTCTGTGAATCTGTGTGTTCTTAAAAGAGCATGAAAGCCCACAGAGCCACCTGGATGGGAGAGAGAGAACTGACTAAGCCATGCTGACTGGGGACTGCTTTACTCTGAAAGCCTCTCACCCTTTAGGAGGCAAACTGGAAATGAATTTTAAAAGAGACCCCTGGGGGTGCCTGGAGTGGCTCAGTGGGTTAAAGCCTCTGCCTTCGGCTCAGGTCATGATCTCAGGGTCCTGGGATCAAGCCCCCCATCAGCAGGGAGCCTGCTTCCCCCTCTCTGCCTACTTGCGATCTCTCTCCCTCTGTCAAATAAATAAATAAAATCTTTAAAAATAAATAAAATAAAAGAGGCCCCTGATACACCCTCAGCCTTCCCCTCACTTTGAAAACTGGTAAGCAAACCTACCCATCCAACATCTCCCCACCGCAGGCTGGCTTCCTTCACACCCACCTCCCATAGGACCCCCAAGCTTTGATGACAGAATCATCTCCCAGCACTCCAGGGCCTGCACAATAACTGGACAGAACTGGCTGCCTTCCTGGAAGCCCTTCATGAGCCAACAGAGAGGCAAGCTCCAGCAAAAAACAGAATCTGCCTTCACTGACTTCCTTATACCTACCGGGTCAAGTGCACACTTTCCAGGCTACTGTCCCATGCTGCCAATTGTCTGGCTCTAGCCTTGCAATTCAGCCTCCCTACAGAAACTCTCTTATTGACAATCCCCCATATCCCACCTTTGCTAGTGCCTTCTCCTGCTCTGAGATCATTCCCCAGCCCTCCTGCTCCAGCAATTTTGATCCTATTTGGTCCGCACCCACCCCCCCCACATTCATACTCACCTCCCCACACTAGGACACCCCATCTGATGCTCAGGCTCTCTCACTTGGCACCTGGGATACGCACTCTTAAGGAGAATTATAATATTTGAGAGTAGGACGTGGCCTTACATTTCACCTAATGCAGCATCCTTTAGTTCTTCAAGTGAGAAATCCAAAGTGTATGCTCGGGTTTCCCAATCTGCAGACCCTAGACCTTGGAGCCCATGAAGCTTCATAAGCTTCTGAAGGGCAAGTACCCAGTCTGCTGCCTCGCTCTGTCCTCTCCAGAGCTTCCCAGGGTGCCCTCTTTACAGAGGAGCACAAAAGAGCTGGCGAATGAAGTCCTTGCTGCCATACTGATTTAGGTTGCCTGGCTATTCTGGGGCTATAAAGTCACCTTTTATGTTTTCCACAGTGTGTAGCTTTCTCCAAAGTAAATTACCTATTACTTAAAAGGCATGTTATCCTTATCCCACCTTTTTTCTTCTCCTCTACTTCACCTCCCTTCAAAGTGAATCCTTTGTCAAGGCAATATGTGTCTTCCTTAACTACCACAGCTTTTCTTCCCAATTATCACACCACAGGCTTTCCATCCAAGGTCCCAAGTTCTGGATCTTGTACCAGGGAAAAGCAAATAAAATAAAAAATGCCAAGAAAGAAGCTGTAGAGAAAAGAAAGCAAGGGCCCTGCCTCTCTAAGTCCTGGTCGCTACTTAGCAGACTGTCCCACACCCCATACCCTTGGGATTCCACAGTGGCCCTCATGTCCCTTCAAGTTGAAAACTAACTTTAAAAGGTTTAATCTGTTTCACTCTCAGTTTGGAATCACATTTTTTCTTTTGAACAAGGCCAGGAAGTGGCCACTGTACCTTATTAAAGAAGTCATATGAGAATATACAAGCAGGTATATAGTGTATGTTCGATTCAAGGGTAACATCCGCCTGGGTTACGCAGGGATGGCTTCGTGGGGGAAAATAGGATTTGAAGTGGACCTGAAGAGACAAATTGGATTTGGACGGTGTTTCAAGTAGGGGACATGAAGAGACAAAGTCACAGGAGTAGGATCCAAGGTGGCTGGAGACAATTAACCAGGACTGGGTATGAACTACGGATGTCCCTCAAACAATGTCCACCAGTGACACGGTCAGGAGATTTCCTCCCATCACTTGGGTGAATGGAGAAAAGGGAGGTGGGCAGGAAGAGAAGGATGGAAGGTTAGGGGAACTCTGAGAGGACAAAGCAACCAAATGCTTCTCCGAAGGCCCCCAGGCAAAGGCAGAGGACAAGAAGAAAGCTACTGCTGAGTGTTGGGAAAGGCTCTAGGGACATCTCCCCTGCCTGTGTTCCCCCTCTTCACCAGCATCCGCCACAGAATGGATAATAAAATATTAATTCTATCTGATCTGGGGCCACCCAGGCAGTATCATGTCACATGATACTTTAATGACCACAATTCAGGCAACACAGCCTGGCTGTGAAGGAGGAACTCCTCTGCTATCCCAAATCCAAAAGGTGCTCATGTTACAGGAAGGAACAGGAAGTGGGGGCTCCGAAACTGAGCACAGGACCCCAGGAATGCACCAGAGCCCCCTGGGAGCTTGCCCTGTCTGTACAGGATAGAAAGGCAATACCACTTTCCACCTTGTTCTTCATTACCGCTAAAGTGAGCTGTTCCTCAGCGTATGGTGTCACTCCAGAACTAATAACATGTGAAAGTCTAATTGTATTAGCAATTTCCCATCATATTCTATTAATATGTATCATATTGGTATCCATTTTCACTGATGTGACATGAAAGGCAGTAATGTGATTACTTTCTTAGTGAAAACAAATGCTAATGTAATGAAATGTTGACCACAGAAGCTGGGAGATATGGCAACCAGCATGCATTTGGGACTTTCTTCTTTAAAAAAAAAAAAAAAGGAGGTGGAGGAAGAGGCAGGGGAGGGGTCAATCAGAATTGAGCAAAAATATTTCAAGTGTGCTATAGATACTTATGATCAAAACCTGCCAACAACAGAGTTCTTCTCTAGGGCAGTGCCTGGCACACTATAGGTTAACAGGCACAATGGAAGGTCATTCAATATAGAGTTAAGACATGGTTGTTGACATCAGAGAGATCTGCCTTCATACTCTGGAATTTTCTAGCTGGGAACTTTGGGCAAGTTAATTTCCTTAAGCCCTGGTTTCAGCATTTAAATAACAGAGATAATAACAGCATCAAACTCAGAGATTCTTAATAGAATTAAATGAGATCACGCTTGTAAAGCACTCGGCAGTGTCTGGCACATAGTGAATGTTCACAAAATATCAGAAATTATTGTTGTGATAAACATAAGAGCAGAATTCTCTAAAACTTTTTGTCCGATAATATTAGTTCATGTTCAGCATACCACCCTTTAAAACATGCCCTTGTTGTTCTGGAATAGTCTACCTTCTTTGGAAGACGCAAAAGAAAATGCTACATTCGAACTGTAAGGAAAGAAAACGTGGGGAATAGAAAATAAACCTACCTACAAACCCTTCTGAATTTTGTTCACTGCTGAGCTAAGAATAAGTGAGATTTTAGGATCAAATGTGCAAAGAACAAGTGACATTTTGAAGTGTAAAAAATGTTGTTTTTTTGTTATTTTCATCTAGGTCCTTTGTCCCTTCTTGCTAGTTCAGAAGTGAAAACCCAAAATCCCTTTACTGTGCTGACCAGGCAACAAGAAAGGTATTTACCTAGAGACTCGGGCACTGCCAGGGACACGGAGGGTATGAGCTGGCCACCAAGTGCCTCTGACCCAGGCTCCTAACCAGCTGGATGGTAGGTACTCCAAGAGGGATGTGGCTTTTCAGAGGCTCTCGGAGCCAGGACTCTGGGTGCCACTCCTTCCATCTTGCAGGAGGAAAGCTACAGACCAGAGAGAGGATCAAAAGGCCTCTTGGGGTTGTTTCCCAACAGGATCAGTGCAAGACAATATAGGTTCTGGCTACTGAAAGCTGCCAGAGCAATTTCTGCCCCAACTGGCACCAGATCACTTCCAAGTTCCCTTCTGACTACAAGAGGCTCTGACTCTACAACATGCACCTGAGAGAACAAGCCACTTGGCCATCAACTTTGACTTCTAACAATCGACTCAACTTTTTCCCACTGTCCAGCATCCCTAACGCACACTTTCCCCTAGATATTTGGAAAGAGCATCAATGAAATGCGAATGGGTTTGTTCAAGGTGACTGGTGTCCTTCTGTGCCAGGACACAGTGAAAATTTCATTTTCTACCTCAGAGAATTCCATACATTTGGAATTTTACATTATTTAGAATTACACTGGACTGCTCCTTTCATAAATGAAGTTTATGTACTAAGCATTACGCTCAGCACTGTATTAAAAACTCATATGAACCCTCTGAGAAAGGCATTATTAACCCCATTTTACAGATAAGGAAGCTGAGCTCAGAGAACAACCAGGAACTAGAGGTAGCACTAAGAATTAAATCCATCCTGATTCTAAACCCAGTATTCTCCAGAGGATCATACTTCTTGACAAAGTTACCAGCAGCTCACTGAGGGCAAGAATTGCCTTTTACCAAATGAAATCAGGAGCTCTGGGTTTAATCCCTGCTTCCAACTCTCACCAGCTCTGTGAACTTGAACTGTTATCTGGCCTCTCTAAGCGGGGAAGCCATGTAATTTATAAACCAGACCAGAACACATCTGAGACGGAAAGGGAAAACTAACCAGACAGGATGCTGGGATAACAGATAAACCAGGGTCGTCCTAAGGAAATGGAGACACGTGGTCCCTCAGAGCCTCACACTCTCATTTGCAAAACAGGCTGGATGAAACTTGGAGGTTACCTCCAAGGCTGAGAACTTGGATTCTAGGAGTATAATAAGGGAGGAAAGATACTCATCTGGACATCCAACCAGGAACACAAAATGGTGAATACTAGGGGCCCAATGAGTGCACAGATGTGATTTGTTCATGCTTGTTTCATCTCTAAAAAAACACTACAAAACACATGAAAGAAAAGCCATCTCTAATCTCACCAACTAGAGCCCTCTTTGAAGTTTGGTACATTGCTCTTTCCTGATTTGTACCTATGTTTCAACAACATAACTATATAAACACATCTTTTTTTTTTTTAATCAAAAGTGAGTGACCATGCTATCAGCCTGCATTTGTGTTTATTCTCACACCAGCATAGAAAAATCTGCCTAATAAAGTAATATGCTGCATAATCTTCCATCACATGCATGAGATTATACATCTCACCATTTCCCCTATTACTGGATATTTTAATTGCAACCATTTCACACACCAATCATAAAGAATGTCATCCTACATACAGACATAATACTCCTGCTATTATTTTTAGGTACTACATAAGAGCACTTTAAATTCTAAGGAATCCAGCCAAACTACTCACCAGAAAGTCTACACCAATATACCCATTCCCATTGACATTATCTGAATCTGCCCATTTCCCTGAACACTTGCCAGCATCAAATGTTTTTATTTTCGCAAATATCCTAGGTGAAAAAACAACTGTATGTCAGTGTTTAATATTTCTTTAATAACTAGCGAGACTGAGTATCTTTTCAAATGTTTATCAGCCGCTGACATGTTTTTTTCTGTAAATTACCTGTTCATACTTTCCCCATTTTCCTACGGGCTGTCTTTTACTTCCTGCTTTATACAACCTCCTTCATATATTAAGAATAGTAATCCTTTATATATGATGAAAATATCTTCCCCCAGTTGGTCATTTGTCATATAAATTTATTTATATTGTCTTTTAGCATACATAAAACTTTCTGCTTTTAAGTCCTATGTTTCTTTTTTTTTCTTCAAGGTCTCCGGGGTTCCCGTCTTCCTTTGCAAGTCATGCCACCCCTAAGTTTATCAGGGTATTATGCACAGTGGGAGTTCTAAGGCTCGGGATCTCCTGGAATCATACACAAAAAGGGTTGGGTTGAAGCCACACCTCATGTGCCCTAAGGGATTGCTGAGCAAGACTGGGGGATAATGAGCCACAGAGCTATTCCCACTTCCCTCCCGAAATGCCCCAAAGGGCAGAGAAGAGTGGATCCACACTGCCAGGGGTCTGAAAGCCTAGCTCAGTGAAAGGGAAAAGTTCTTAGAGATCCCATGCTTTATCTTACTAATTCATTAGAATATTGTTTCTATTCCATAATTTATTAATACTTCTTTTGCTCTAAAAGTAGTATTTTGATTACTACTAAATTAAATCATTTAACTTCCCCTCCTTGAAATCATCCACCAGGTTTAAGAGGCAGGCAGCATGGGAACTTCTAGTGGTAACTAAACCCCAGGTCCAGGCATTTTTAACACCGCTATTAAAATTAGACCAAAGGAGCGAAGAAGGACAGTGTTGAGTTGACAAGTTCCACAGGTTAGGGAACTTAGAGCTCCTTTCAGGACCTATCATATTGGGAATCTGTCCTGAGAGCCGAACATAAAGGGTAAAAGTCTGGGCTTCCAGAGCCCTCTGCAGATGCTTCCATTCTGCCCTTCTCCACAAAAGTGTCCTTCCTTTCACTCACCCAACCATCTCCTCAACATCCCCAAACTCCTCTAGTTGCCCTACAATTTCCTAGCATATTCTTGGATGGGGCTGCTTTATTCTTATTTGGGGGTCATAGATCACAGACCTGCAACCAGCCATCCAAAAGGCCTGGGCAAGCAAAGACCACCCTTACTGTAGGAGTCACCACGGAATGTGGCATCTTCCACTAGGACAGATGCTGTAGCAAAACGCTGCACAAAACGCTCAGGGTGATTAAGATAGTTACTGTTCGTCTCCTGATGAACAAGATGGAGCAAAAAATAGTACTACTTCATAGGGCTCCAAGGAGAATCAAATGAGTTAATACAGATAAGGTCCTTAAGACAGTTTGTGACACAAAGTAAGCACTCCAGAAATGTTAGCTGTTGTCCATATTATTATACCATATTTAACGGCTCAGAGTTTGTCAACTAACGAATGGTTCTTGTGCCACAGCTTTTATCCACAAGAACAAGCAATCCCCTGTCCTAAAAGGCAAGGAGGGATGGGACTGAGGTGGCCCAGGGATGGGAGGTATGGGGAATGATGTCAACTAAGCAAGTATGTTAGAGTAGGTAACCGGCTCGCCTATCACATGGCACTTGCATTCCAGGCTGCTCCAGAAAAGATCAACAGATCTGTGCATTGGATTGCCCTGCTTCCAACAAAAAAAGATCTGGATGAGAAGCGGCAACAACCTCCGGAGGCCCAATTTTCAGATGGATTTACTTGGTAAGAGGTCCTACTTGCACAGAGTCTGGCAGCACCCTTCTCTTGGGTTGATCCCGAAGTAAGACTCCCGGACACTCTCCACTTATTCTCTCCCTTCAGTTCTGAAGCAGCACTGTGATTTGTCACTGCTCTCTGGTTTTCATTCCTACTGCCCATGGGCCCCATTCCCAGCTTCACCCTACCTCTCACTGAATGACAAAAGATCAAAGCTTTCATAAAGCCACAGTGAGAGGGAAGGAGATCAGGTCATCTGGGCTATTCACTATACACATACAAAGGCATGTGTGTACTCATGTACAGACACACACACGCATGCACACTCCTCTGCCAGATTATAAACTGCTAAGCCAAACAAGCCATAAACTCTTATGAGGGACGAGGGGGAAAAGCCATGCCAGAGCGATAACAACAATGTCAAATTTCAGACATGAGCAGGTTTTTGTGTGTTTGGGCTCCAAACCAGGGGTTTGGGATGGAAAAGCTGGAAAAGCTGACAGCCCCTTAGAACTAAAGCAGCTCAACTGGGTGCCACTATAATAAATCAAAATCAGTTATGTAAAGTGTAAAATTATCATTTGGAAATCACTCTCTCTGAATAATTCAATCATTGACTTTCACATCAAACAACGATTTCAACCACCCACACACACAGTTCAGTCTCACACTGGTCTTAAACTCTCTTTAATTATCAGCATTAACCTATCACATTACTATTTCATTCCTATTTCATCCTGGGGGAGGGGTCAGTGATTATGATAAATCACAATGAACGAGAAAGACTTTCAGCTGTCCTTCCACACGGTTCCAGAGTTCCCCTGATCTGACGGTGACAGGTCTGCCTTTGTCCCAGGAAGGGACAAGGACAGATAAGCAGCCTCCCTCTTGACAAATGCATTACGGATGCCAGTCAAACAAAAGGCCAAAGAACCCAGCTCTGCAGCTGTGCACGGCCGTCTCCCATTCCTACGTCCCGGGCTAAGCAGAGATGCCTACTTGCCCCTTAGGCTGGTGGGTGGAACATGCTGATCCATGTAAACAAATTTCACCAACAGCCTAGTTTCTTATATACCCCACTAAGCAGCAATTCTCATAAAATAATAACAAGAATTTTTAAAACACATGCATATGTCTAAAGATAATCACGTACCCCTCCAAGAACAGCTTACTGAGCCACAATGGCAAGTCTCCTATTATACTCTTTTGGGGGACTCTAGCCCTTGCCTTAGTGATCCCAAGAAATAGGCTGCATAAGGGCTTCAGGTGAATATTTCATTTAGGGAGTGAGGGTTTCCTCCATTGCTGGTCAGGAATCCAGCTTCCTTGTTCTATGTGTCTACGAGTGTCTCCCCACTCCTTACTTACCACTCCCACTCTCTCCCCTTTCAGATCTTTGGGTTTTCAAGTATTTAACAGGGAAGGGATTAACCACAAGGAATAATCAACAAGATAAAGATGTTTCTGTACAGATGTCCACTGCATCCACTATACAAAAGAAGAAAACAACCTAAATGCCATCTATGATACAGAGCTTAAATAAACTGTGGCACATCCATTCAATGGAATGCATTTCAACCAGAGTATCAGGTCATACATGTGCATTTGTAAGCAACAAAAAGCTATTCATAGCATATTTTTAAGAGAAAAAAAAGCAAAACCAAGTGAATCATCTGAGAGCATGGAAACGTGTTTGATTCTATTTCTTTTTAATATGTAAGAAGGACAAACCGTATCAGGGTATGTCCAAAATTCTAATAATGGTTGTATCTGGTGGCATTATTATAAGAGATGCTTACTTCTCATTTTCTACGCTATTTTTATCTATATTTTCTAATCAGTCTACAAAAAAGCAGGTTAACAGAGTGGTTAAGAGCATGACCTGGGGAACGCCTGGGTGGCTCAGTGGTTAAAGCCTCTGCCTTTGGCTCAGGTCATGATCTCAGAGTCCTGAGATGCCCCATCAGGCTCTCTGCTCAGCAGGGAGCCTGCTTCCTCCTCTCTCTCTCTCTCTGCCTGCCTCTGCCTACGTGTGATCTCTCTGTGTCAAATAAATAAATAAAATCTTTAAATTTAAAAAAAAAAAAAAAAGAGCACGGACCTGGAATCAGTCTTCCTGGAATCAAATCTAGTTCCGTCACTAAAGGATGTGACCTCAACTAAGCTATTTAACACTCCAGTGCCTCGGTTTCTTTCTCTGTAAAATGGGAAAATGAGGATTCCAGCCTCTCAGGACCACTGGTGACTATCAAATGGGATGATTCTGTAGAGCCCTTATAACAGTGACTGACGCACAGTAAACACTATGCAAGTATTAGCTGTGATTATTCAGATAATCATATCTTTCTTGCATAATCAAAACAAAAAAACAAAAACTGGGAACCTCGGGCCAGCTATCAGACCTTACGTACATCCACATCTCCTGGTATGTGTTTCCTCAATAGTAAAATGCGTGAATTAGATAGACAACCTCAAAGATCCATCCCCATTCCGTGATGGCATAATTCAGTGTGGATGTTTCTAGTGGGCCCTGAGTGTAGCCTAGACGGTAAAGGGGACATTGAAGCAAGATGCAGTGGGAGGCTAGTGGGAAGAAGGAGTGATGGGGCCTCTGAGAAAGATCAGAGGGAGTGTGAGTGCAGGGCTGGGGGGAGGGGAGGCTGCAAGAGCGCCAGCCAAGGCCAGCAGCCTCTCTACTCAAGTACGTGATTAAGTGACTGGCTTCTCGTTTTCACAAAGCCAGACTCCAGCTCAAAAAACCTCAGGGACTATTTTAAAGAAAAGTTATTCCTTTGTTTTTAATTGTAATTAAGTAGGTATTTTATAATTTTTAAATGGTGCAATTTACATGTCACTTCCATGATGCGCTGGGTACCCTTCACCAGAGGGAGAAAACGTAAGTTTAAGAGGACTGCTGTGTATTATTTTGTGATTAGTGAAGTGCATTTATGCAATTGTAAGTAGAACGGATATACTGGGATATTTCAAGTCTTCATTAAACACACCAGAACTTTAACAAATTTACATGAAGCCAAAGTTTATTCATGTTAAGATTTCATTCATCCTTCTTCCCATACTTTGACAAAATGTTTAAGTTAGTTTCTCATTTTATTTGTCTACTGAGTTCCCTAAGTTAGGGAAATTAGTATTGTGTATGCGGTTTGATTTAATTAGCAATTGGGGAAATCGGCCTGGCATGTTTCATGGAAGCTTGGGGAAATTGTCAATTAGCATTGTGTTAATTGGTGTCTGCCGTCCTTGCTTTTTAGTTTTTAACCCCTTTTACCTTGTTCCCTCTTTCACTATGTAAAATCTGGCTGTTTATTATTCTTTAAATAAAGGATTAATTGCCTGAATTCCTGCCTCTGCTCCATGTCCTTTTTCTCCCCGAGCAGATGGGGAGTTGGGCAGGCCCGCAGTGGCGGTCTTGTTGCTTTCAGGCCCTGGTCCTCCCTGGCACAGGAGGAAGCTCTCTCTGCTGTACTGCCCTATGCCCAGCCTGAAGCTTCCTCTCTGCTGTCACCAAGCCCAGTGGGCCCTCTCTGTCTGCAATCACAGAAGATCCTTCCTGGCTCTCAGGAAACCCCCACTGCTCGTTTTTCTGGAGCCCATGGCTGATACACTAGATTTGAGCAAGTCATGTCATCTGGCCCAATCAGTACCCTCCAGGACGGTAGGTGGGGGAGCCTCTCCAAAGGCAGGCTGGAGGCTACGTGAAGTGCTTCCTGGGAGCCAGCTCTTTTAATCTCACTATAGCCCCAAAAGGTAGGTTTATAGTAAAAAGGCTGGGGTTCAACTCCACTTGTGGGATGCAAGATGAGCCTCTGTTTATCTTGGTCAACACTGTATTTGCAGAGTTCAGCCCTCTGTGGACTATCTGGTCCTTCAACCAGCAATACTGGTATTAGCTGGGAGCCTGAAAGAAGTGCAGAATCGCGGGCCCCATGGGATCTTTAAGTCAGCATCTGCATTTAACAAACTTCCCAGGGGATTCACATCACATTAAATGTGAGAAGGACTAACCTAGCACATTGCTGGACTTGTGGTAAGCCAAAAACTTGCCTCTGCTGCTAGAATGTTTGCTGTACCATAGTCATCATCTTTTCCATAATCTTCTTTTCCATAGTCATAGAAATTCTGACTGGGCACTTAGCTGTCCACAGAATACATTTCCCAGACTCCTTTGCAGCTAAATTTTTTACTATGTGACCAAGTTCTGGACAATCAAATGTAGTGGAAGTTTCTAATGACAGCTTCCAGAACACTTCCTTAAGAGAAAACTAGCATTCCACTCATCTCCACCCATCCTATGGGCTGAAACATAGATGTGATACTGACAACTCCATCTTGGACCATGAGAATGAGGGTTATATACTTTGGGTCTGCCAGAGCTGAAATTTAGGAGACTGGTTCTTGGGGACTCAATGAGCAGAGCCCCCAACTTACCCTGGACTGTCTGCCCCACTTTTCTTCGGGGTGGGAGGGGTCCTATCTTTCATGGACAAGTCTACTCTTGACTGATAAAAAATCCAAAGCCTACCTTGTCTACATAACACATAGTGCTTGACAAAATAAAGAGGGGTGAGGAAATCACCTATGGTGTACAGAGCAAGGACCTGTAGGCAGAAGTCTCTCGAAGACAGATGTCAGCTCAACAAAATGTTTGCCTGTAAGTATAAGTGTCCAGCTGTAAAATTAAACAGCCACTTCATTGAGGCAGCAAGCTTCCCATCACTGGAAATTATTCCAGCAACAGCTATCTGGCCATCTTCCTGTGCTTCCGAATGCTGCAAAGTACTTTCCTGCTCCTTCACAAACACCCTACCTTCTCCCTTTCACTCCTCTCTTTCTTCCTTCCAGCACTTTTGTAACCAATCCCCTGCATTAAATCTCCTCTTTGTGAAACATCCCAGGTGGTTCCTGTTTCCCCGGCTGGACCCCAACTGATGCAATCAGCAGCTCTCATGGGTTTCTCTTTTCCCCTGAGGCCTCCCCAGCACATGCCAGAGGGGGACATATATAAAATTAGCACCTGGTGGCAGCAGCACCCAGCACCAGCCTTTCCTGCCCTGGCTGATCTCTGAGCTGTCATCCATCAGACAGCAAGCAAGACCAGAGGGCTATAGAGTCTTCAACTTAACACCCAACAATCACAGTTGATGAGGCCGCACTCTGAGACAGATCTATGGCTTCAATTTCTCACCAGTATTTTAGTTCCCCAGGCTAGTTGTCATGTAGCTGGTCTCATTGAGAGGACATTAAGGGACCCATTTTTCAGGAGTTGGCTTATGCTAGCAGAACTCCATTTCCACGTGATATTTATCAACAAGAAACTCTCAAACACATTCCCTCACCCCAGTCCCCAAGCAGATTTAACTACTAGACAGCACCCATTTATAAACAAGCAAATGAAATCCTTCTCTTTGATAAGGAGAGCAAGAAAATTCTCTGCCACAGGGTTTCTTCAAGAGGTCCCCTGGGAGAGAGAGAGAATTCTGGAAAGGATATCTCTGCTAGCCCTACCCCACTTCCAGCTCAGCTTCCAGAATAGGCATTGTGGCCCACTGGTTGGTTGTAGGGAGAGGTGAGACCAGAGAGCCAAATGAAGAAGCTTGTGAATTTTCTACTCCACTCTCTCTCTCTCATTCCAGAAAATACACTATCAACAGAATTGCAACCATTACACTGTTAATCAAGATACTGGGTTAGGTAGATATAAACCTCCATTAGGATAACACATTTTGTTACATTTCTTCTATTGTCCTACATGCATAAAAACTCTGATACAAGTCTATGAGACCCAACACAGGGTCCAGAATTTAATCCTAATGCATCCCCAGAATCTAAGATCTCCAACCCTTTGGAGTGGGGGATGGCTTTTCAGAGACCAGCTGAGCTGCTCCAGAGAAGTTTAGGGAACACTGAGTGGCAATAGGGTCTGCTGTGGGACATGGTCATGAAGTTTTTAAATATGTTTATCATTCGTCAATGTGGCTTCGAATACATCCCTACAGTTCTGGTGGAGAATCAGTGTCTGTTTGTACAAGTGTCTCTCGGTACCAGGGCTAGCTAGCATCAGAGGGATTGGCTTCCACTCGGCCCACTGGCAGAGCAGGTAACTGCTCACACCCCATGAGAACAGAATGAGACCTTGGTGAGAGCCAGGAACTCCAGAGTCCCCGGGAGAGATATGACTCACACCCGGCTGCCACTGTTTCACTTCCATGCAGCCCTCCCATCACCCAAAGGGACCACCAAGTCTTTAGGGGCACTAGGGGGCTAGAAAATAAGGAAGGTCTTTTTATTTTTTAAGACTGTATTTATTTATTTAACAGAGAGAGAGAGAGATCACAAGTAGGCAGAGAGGCAGGCAGAGAGAGAAGAGGGAGCAGGCTCCCTGCTGAGCAGAGAGCCCAATGCGGGGCTCGATCCCAGGACCCTGAGATTATGACCCCAGCTGAAGGCAGAGGCTTTAACCCACTGAGCCACCCAGATGCCCCAAAGAAGGCCTTAAGTGGACAATTTCCAGGTCACATTGATGAACAACACTAAAAATCTCCCTTTGTGCTTTTCTCTACAGAGAATGCCTTCCTTTATTTCAGTCTATGCTCATCTCCCCTCTCCTGAAATTCTTTATAGATTGGGGGCAGGATCATACATTAGAAACAATAAGCTCTAGAATTCCCAGGTTGTAATCAGAGTAGTTAGAAAGCTTTTGTCTCTCTCTATAGACACACACGCATGCGCGCACACACACACTCTCTATATATATATACACATACATATATGTATATACATATATACAACATATACATACATACACACTATATTATTTATAGTTTCTCTCTGTTTGTACGCATTCAAACCCCACATATACTATGTGTATATGCTGAAACAGTAGAATGAGGAAGAGAATCCAAAAAGGACAGGAAAACCCATGGTCATAGTGTAGGACAATCATAATAATTAGTTAATAACTAGCATTTACTATATGCCAGGCACCCTGCTAGTGCCTCTACATGTACCATCTCAGTTTTTTTCCAATTTTGGTCATATCCGTGTATACTAATAGTATCATTTGCTAAATCCTTTTCTTTTGATAAAGTTACTTGTTTATGATTATTTGAAGGGAAAACTCTCACAGTACCATAATATAATCATGGGTTTGATGTATTTTTGGTAAAATACATTGGAATAAAATCTACAACTATAATATTTAGCAACCCGTTCACCAAACATTATATACAACAGTACTCATAATCTCTTTTGGAAAAACACCACATCACACACTTATTCTTCACAATTCTATGCTGTATCACCATTGTCCCCATTGTACACTGGAACAATCAAGGCTCACAGAGGTTAAGTAACTTGTCCAAAATCCAAGAAAGTAAAGTCACAGTAGTCATTGGAGGAGACTGTCCAGAGAAAGGGAGTGGCCAAGAATGTCCAAAACCAAAACCAGTCAAGTTAACCAAAAAAGCAAAGGATCCCTTTACACTTGGAAAGTCACAGGCCCAGACTATAATGAGATGAGGAATGGGAAGGTAGGAGACGTGCTAAATGGGCAACTCGGGAACCTGGAAAGAGAGATGAAAGGGACACAGAATTTGTACTCAATACATGACTGAATATAAATTCAAACAGGGCCACAGTTGCTCCCCAATGCAAACCTCAGAATTGTGATTCCCTGTGTTCCCATTTCTTCCTGATAAAAGTAAGGCAAAATGAGGGCAAATGCAATCATAGGTCTAGAAAGGATGTCTCAGACCCCCCAAAAGGAATACTGAGGTGTTCTCAGTCAGGTGGCAGCTTGAGCCAGATCAGGGAGCCAGCCAGGAGGAAAAGTGAGGCACCTGGGTTACGATGGCATCCCTCAGAGCTCTTAGCATTTCTCCAACCTGGGGAGGAAAGGTCCTCACAGCAATGCCGGTGCTGAAGCTGCTCCCCATCACAGCCATAGCTCAGATCTGCCTTGAGGAAGGGACCCTCACGGAGGTTGCCATTTCCTCCTTAAAACACTGAACACCCTTGGTGGGGCAGCAGATGCTAAAGTCCAAGAATGGCAACGAGGGCTCCAGCCTGCACCATCACTGGAGGTGAGTTTACAGCCATTTAAAGGAGAATTTAAATTCTAAGAGCTCTTATGGATGTCTACATCCTCTCCTCATAACTGCAGACACGGTGCTGGGTCAGCCAGGACGTGTTTAAGGTAAATGTTTTAGAACCACTGAGAAAGAGTGGTTCTTTCCCCTCCATCCCCATCCAGGTGGAAGGATAGGGTAAGGATGAAGACAGAGTGGGAACCCTCTTTTATCTGGGGACTGACAATGGCTATCAACCTTGCAAATCATTTGGGAGGGCTGGCACTTCTCCAGAGAGGTGAGGTTTCTATTTCTTGAAAACTATTTGGCTCTATCCAAAGCAATCCTCAAAAAGTGAGATCAGAGTTGAATCAAATCTGTCAATTTTGTTTTCCCTTTCTGTGTAGCCCCTAAACCCATCTCCTGCACCCCAGTGCACCCCCTGCACCCCAGTCCTGAGAATCTCTGCAGAGCTCCCAGGAGCGACCAAAAGTGAGAGAGGCACAAGGCAGGGAGACAGAGGGGCCCTGCCTACCTACTCCTCCAGACACAAAGACAACCACCCGCCTGACCCACTGGACCCATCCTCCCAACTTGAGGCAGCCCTACAGGATGAAGTCTAGCCAGGATGCCTCCTGTCTCCTCCTCTGTCTGAGCCAAGAAAAAGAGAAGGGCAAACTAGCCCTATAGCAGGAAGCTTCCACTTAGCTATGAGGATGGCCATTTTGATCAGAGATTGCTTGTCAAGGACTGTTTTAACCTCAGCAGGAGGAGAGAGTGGGCCTTTCTTTTGTGACTGTTTGCAGCTGTAGAATTGGACTTTTAAAACCTAACCATGAGATTTATGACCTACCCAAGCCTGACACTGTACCCACTCAGACCTCTATTTCCCAGGGTTCATAACCTAGCCAGGAACACCATACCCCAGATGAAACTTGGGCTCAAAACATCCATTCAGAGACAAAATCTGTAGTTTTTAATAAAGAAGTGATCGTTTACAGGTTGATAATGCAAACCAACAGAGCACACATGTGATGCTCTCCTGAAAGACTTGGGAGCAGATCAAACTGTTCTGAGAATGGGCCTAGCTTATTCTCAGAGAACTGCAGGCGAGTGATGAGGATACTTGCAAAATAACAGACTGATATCAGAATGATGACAGTAACAAATATTTGCAGAGCACATATCACTTTAGAAGTAGTTTTATAGTCATTTTCTCTTTTATTCTTAGAAGTGATTTCCACCTGGGTGGCCTACGAGTGCATTCCACATACTCAAATGCATCCATCTTTTCCTCTGCCCATCTCCCCTCTACTCTAGTGCTGTTAAAGACATCAACCCTCTCCCAAACTGGACAGCACAAAATCTGGCAACATTTGATTCAACTGCCCCCTGAAGTTCCATGGCCCATATCTATAACATTTCACACCAAGTTTTGTTTCTCTATTCATCACCACCACCCAAGTCAAGCCCTCAGGACCTCTCACCTGGACAAGTGTAACTGCTCCTAACTGGCTTCTTCACCCTGTCATTTAGGACCTCAATCCATAACAAGGTGAAGGTCACAGCACTCCCCTGATTACAAATACCAGTGGCCTTGGCCTTCTCATCCCTCGAGGTCTCTTTCATCTCAACTCCCACAACAAAATGTGGGTGCCTCTTTATGACACCTGTTAATACTTTAATACCTTTATCTGCAATTCCAAAATAGAAAAAACTCTGAAAAGGGGGAGAAAAGAGCAACTTACCTGGTAATAAAACTTAGGAGGCTATTTAAATTTTTTATTTACCTCATTTAGAATATTCATACATTTCACTAAAATAATATTAATATCTTTGACTATGGAATAATTCCCTAGACCCCACTTGGGGGATTATAAATTATACTAGATATGCACCATAATATCTTGCTAAAATCTGAAAAGTTCTGTATTCTGAAACACATATAAGCCCAACAAGTGTTGTTTTTTTTTTAAAGATTTTATTTATTAACTTGACACAGAGAGAGAGATCACAAGCAGGCAGAGAGAGAGGAGGAAACAGGCTCCCCACCGAGCAGAGAGCCCGATGCAGGGCTCGATCCCAGGGCCCTGAGATCATGACCTGAGCCGAAGGCAGAGGCCTAACCCACTGAGCCACCCAGGCGCCCCATCCAACAAGTTTTTGATAATGAATTTGGGGCCTGGTAACTTTCATTAGAGTCCTTACTCTTCATGTCTCACATCTAGTTATCAATTAGTGAATCCTCAAATTGAATACATATTATATAGAAGGAAACTCCCCAGGCAGTGAAGGCATATAAGAAGTTAAAATACATGATTCTTGACCACAAGTTCTTAGAGCCCTACATCCTACAGATCTAAAGTAGAACCAACATGCTATGGACCCAATAAAGGAATTTGATGAGAAAGGCATCATGGCAGACTGGTGCTCAGGAAGAACTCTGCAGAGGAGGTTTACCTTATCCTGAGTGGCAAAGAAGAAACAGAAAAAGCAGTAAAGGCCTGGTAAGGCAGTCTGGGTGTGGACAGGAAAAGCAGAAAATTCACAAGGACTTACAAAGTGGTTGCCTATACTGAACTACCAGACTCATGTACAGTCATAGGATATCTGGCCACTATTTATATAATTACGGTTCTTAGAAAACTATTCCTTCTACTGCTACCAATGTCCCTACTAGCACTGCAGCCAAAAATGTCATCTGCACCCTCAGCAATGTTGGCTGAGAAATCCAACAAGTAACTATTTATGGTAAGAGCAATGAATGCCAACTCTGGTGAAAATGTGGTTGGAGAAGTAGCCAAGATCAGATCATTAAGGGCCTATGTAGTCAATGGCAGTCTAGTGGCTGACAGTATGAGCTCAACATTTAATAGCTCAACAACCCTGGGAAAGTTGCTTAATCCTTCTGTGCCTTAGTTTCTTCATCTGCACCAGAGGGATGCTGCTATTGCTGATGCGGGTGATACTACCTAGTCCAAGAAGTATTGTGAGGATTCAATAAGAAAGTGCATGCAAAGCATTCCATATTATTCAACACATGTTAGCTGCCATTATATTACTATTCAAAGGAGCTTAGGGGCCAAAGAGAGCAACTGAAAGATTATGACATGGTCAGACTGGCATTACACAGTCTCATGTGATGTACAGTCTAGTTTGAAAGGAAGCTAGAGGCAAGGAGACCAGTTAAGAGACTGCTGCAGTGATCCAGGCAAGAAATGAGGCAAGGTTGAACTCACAATCATAGCAACAGGATTTAAGGCTGACCTATGGGTTGAATACAAGGAATGTCCAAGTCCATGCTAATATAAATAAATAATATTAAAAATAAATAGATGGAGGAGAAGGAGCACCTATTTCTCGCAGCAGAATTCCAGTCAACAAATATGGAAGAAGTGACAGAAATAGAAAACCATGGGGCACCTGGCTGGCTTAGCAGGGAGCCTGTTTCCCCCTCTCTTTCTGCCTACTTGTAATCTCTCTCTGTAAAATAAAATAAAATAAAATAAAATAAAATAAAATAAAATAAAATAAAATAAAATAAAATAAAATAGATAGATAGATAGATGAAAGAAAGAAAGAAAGAAAGAAAGAAAGAAAGAAAGAAAGAAAGAAAGAAAGAGAGAAAGAAAGAAAATCACCATTAAGCAAATACATTGTAGTAATTGTGACAGGCAAGAACCGCTGAAGGATGCTAACCCTGGTGGGTGAAAGAACGATGGGAAGAGGAGAGCTTACCAGTAATGAAAAGGTTCTCTATCAAAGCTGGACAGTGCAACAATGGCTGCACTTGACCACCTGCAGCCAAAGGCACCATACACATTGAATTGGAGGTGCTGGGGCCTTGGCAGAGAAATTCAACCAGCCTCCAGCCCTGCCCTCTAGGAGAAGCCAGTCTGCCTGCCACAAACAATGCGGATCTCAGCCACCTCTGAACAAAACAAAACCAAGCACATCAGCTGTCTCTCTAATTGACTAGTAGTAAACACACAGAGTCCCTTCTGCCTCCAAGCAAATGGGGCAGTTGTTCTGTGACCTGTGTTTGAGTGGGACCTCTGGAGGCAGGCTGCTTAGGTTCTAATTCCAATCTACTACTCACCAGTGCATCTTTGGGCAACTCACTCTTGCTGGGCCTCAGTTTTCTCATCTGGAAAATGGCAATACTGGTACCCACCTTGAAGGGTTATTCCACATAAAGAGTTTATCACAGTGAATGGTCTATGGTCAGCACTTAGGACCAATAGCCAGCCATTAGCACATCGTGATGAAAGATGTCTGGCTGGGAACCTCCACTCAGTGGGAAAGGCCCAGAGGATGGCAGCAGCTATCCGAACTTTATACTCCCACACACCTTGACTCCTGACTTAAAGAGCTCTGAGAGGCACTTCCACTACCACCCCCAAATTTGGTAAAAACATGGAAAGTGCTCATAAACCCATTTTTATTTATTTCTAATTTATATTCTGCCAGCTTCCAGAAAGAAGGTAAAGTAGCACAGATAAACCTACTCAAACTCCAGTGACAGGAACCAGGGTACTCTTTTCTTCCACATCCACCTTGAAGGTCAACCCACCTTACCCCTTCCAAGTAGACAGGGGAGAACCAGGGAGCAAATGCAGGAGGGAGGTGGGACTCCACCTGGCACCACAGAGCTGGCATCCCCACCCCTCACCAGGCCATCTGCCTGCTGCTCCTATGTTTCTTACAGCCACACCGTGTCCATGCTGGCCTCTGCTGTTCTACAGGGCTTGCAGGAACAAAGGCTATCAAGGGGCAGACTACCCTTCCACAGCTACAAAAAAAGTATACAAATGAAATCAAATCAACAGTAGCTTTGGAGAGAAGATGTCTGTTTAATCATAAAAGAACAACCTGACACTACCAAAAGAAGGGGTGGGTATCTTGGTAGCTGGGTAGGTCAGGCTCTTCTCCCTACTCCACACCCCTGCAGCTGCCCGCAGTGACACCTGCTCCCAGCAGCTCCACTCCCCAGGGGTGGCTCTGGCTGAACTGCCCTTACTTCTCTCCTCTGCCTACTCCAAGCTCCACATCCTGCAAAGGCTTCCTGTGTAGAAGTTTATCCCAACTCCACTCACTGGTCTCTGCTCCCTCTAGATTGCGGTGTCACCAATTATCTCGGCCTCTCCTTGAGCACCCAAACCCTACTAGCCTTCCTTACTTCTCACCAGCACCCCTCCCCCCAGGCGTGGATCAGCAGATCCGTAAGCTCCCTGAGGCGGATGGGGCAGCACGCAGGGCACACAGGAGGCAGAACACAAATAGCCTGAAAGACATGGAGATATTGCTGCAGACGATCCTTTTGTATTCTGACCAAATTACTCAAAGCTAAGCTGGCAGTTCTAAAGGTTTAAAAGTACATAAGAATCAATTGGGAGGTGGAAGCGAGGGACGAGAGGGACATGCTCTTGGCTACAGCATAGATTTTCATGCACTACTCCAGAAACTCAGTTTTAATGAGTCCAGGATGGAGCCCTCGGATCTATTTTTAATAAGATGCATGGGGTCCTATGTCATGCTATGAGAAACAGACCCAACCCCAGGACCGCAGCTACGTGCAAAAAGTCCTGGCTTGGGAGTCCACTGCTGCTGGAGCAAAGTCCAAGCTCTGATACCAGATAGGTGATATTACGCAGGTAAACAACTTGTCTCATTCTCAAACTCCATCAGTGAAATGGACAGGTAGGACAAGAGTCCTAGAACTCTAACAATGCAAAACAGTAGCCAACATTTACTAAGCATCTACTATATGCCAGATGTTCTTCTAAGTATTTTTCACATATTTTTCCATTTACTCCTCAAAATAGACATACGAGGGAGATGCAATGAGGAAACTGAATAGTGGAGAGTTACGCGACCTGTTCAGGACCATGCTGTTGGTGATGAGAGCCCTGGGATTTAAATCCAAGCAGTCCAATCCCAGGTCAGAGCTCATCACCACCAAACTCTGGCACCAGAAAGAACTCCTGGTCCAAGTTTACAGAGAGAGCGAGCAGGACACCTGGGTGGCCTCCATACTGGCTTACCCATTCCAGGCCTCTAGCCCCCGCCCCAGAGCTGCCCCCAGGGTCACCCTCTTGGCCAGGTTAAAAGCAAGTCTTACTGCGTTAAGTCTAAATGAGCCTCAAAGCACAGGTGGGAGAACTGCCTATTACTTATGCAAACCAGGAGACTTTCAAAGCAAGAAGCAGGGTGTACAGGCCTAAGGAATGCCAGCGCCTCCTCAATTCCAGACGTTTCTCACAGGGGAAAACAGGACACTAGAGGGGAGGCTGGGAAAATTCCCACAAGGCTAGAATGTCAAGCAGAGTTTGTCAAGGCAACAGGCCACTGCAGGCTTTTGCCACATCTTTCAAAGGACAGAAAGCACAGATTACACCTCAGGCCATGAAGCAAAATGGCCATTTGTGAGGCCTACACATGCTTCCCTCTTCCATCATTTACTGCCTTCCCAAATCCCACTTATCTGTCAGAGCCCAGCTGAAAAGACCCTCTTCCTCCACTAAGCTGTCCAGAGAACTCTCCCTAACTACCCCAACCCAGGTCCATAGACCTCTCCTACTCAGCTTTTCCCACTCTGCCTTTGGGACTCCTTCTTCCATTATGGACTTGTGTTGGGCACACCTCATTGCTTAGAAGACGGACTCCTGGGTCCACCTGTCTGGGTGAGAATCCCAGTTCTGCCCTTTCCTAGCTGTGAGATCTTGAGCAAGTCACTGAATTTCTCCAATGCTCAATTTCCTCTGACTTGGGCTGGGAATAGTAATTTTACCAACCTTGTTGGATTGTGAGAATCAAGACATGTATGCAAGGGTCTTGGCACATAATAGCTACTTAATGAAAGTTGAGGATTCTTAGCTATCTTTTTGAATGTACCTAGATTTTAGCTTTTGCCCAGCTAGTACATATTTTCATGATAGGGCCAGGGTCTTTATATCTCCCAGCGGCAACATTGTTTACTTTCTACTGAGGAGCCACTGTGTGCCAAGGCCCATGCTAGGTCAGTGAAAGTCTAAGCTGCCCTTTCGGAGACTCCAGGCTGGACAGCCTACCTGGCACCCTAAACAAAAGCCATTTTTGTTGGCATAAATCTCCCTGCAGCAAGCCTTGGGCAGTTTCTACACTCCCCTTAGTCCCAGGTTCGGCAGATGCCTTCAAAAGCAAGCAGGAAAAGGTGGCTACGTGGAGTTCTATAACCCCTGCAGGGTGCTGCAAGGGCAGAGAAGGGAAACTATGGGTGTGTGTGTCCACGTCTATGCATAGGTGGGGTGGCCCACGGAAGAGCATTTTGCATTCTAGCTCATTTCTTGGGTCTATCACATAACCAGCAATGTGACCTTGGTCAAATTTCTAGCTAATTCTTGGTTTCCTCATCTATCCATGGGAATACAAATTTCTTCACAGTGTTACTATTAGAATTGCTTCCAACAAACACTTATGGACTGATCTTGCCAAACTAGGAAGCTACCAACCTTCCCCTAACCCATGCACCAAAGGGAAAAAGCATGTGGCCTTGGAGGAAGGCTCCAAGGGACCCAGAGCAGAGAAGAAAAATAGCTACATGTCCTTTAGCAACACTCAACAGTCAGCGTAGAGATTCCTAGGAGAACACAAAATCCAGTAATAATTAAAAGAGCTATGAATTCAACAGTATGCATGAACGCAGTGTTTCTTCACACATCTTTGCCCCAAAGCACTATATTGTAATGTGAATGGAAGCAAGGTCAAAGCAAAGGTCAAAGATGTGTTCATAAGTGAATATTCAAAATGGCGGGCAAAACCGTGTTACCAACTGGGGCCATGCTACACTTAGTCCGGAAGGCAAACTCATCCTGAGAAAATCACTCTCCTGCCTCCCACACTCCCCACTACTCTAACCTGAGAGAGTAAAAAGTGAAGATATTTTGCATTAAATTATTTAGAAACATAAGAGCATCACTTGAATAAAAAGAAAGGGGGTTTTGTTTTATAGTCGATTTAACAGCCAACAGCGGGCCTTGATTCTTCTTCTGTAAAATGGGTATTGTAAGACTGCCTCCTTCATAGAGTAGCTGAGAGAATTACTTGAGATAAAGAAGTAATTGAGGTAAAGAATTCAGTGCAATATCTGGTACATAATAAACTTTGATAAATGTTAGCTGACACTGTTGTTTTTGTTGTTCCTGTTCCTAAATTGTTAAAATTAAAGAATCATGAATTAGGGAAATAGGCACCCTACTCAAATGGTTCAGTCTTTGGGTTGGAAATCTTACTGAAATACCTAAACATCCCCTTCTTCCCATAAGATCTGTGGCTTAACAGGACACAACTTGCATTGTTCAGGCATATCCAACAGAAAACCCTGCCCTTGTCTTCTGACACCCCAGGACTCCCTGGGGTGGAAGAAAAGCAGAAAGCTCACGTCAGGTGGAAAGACTGGGATTGAGGACTGGAAGAGGAGTGGCTGAAAAGAAAATGGAATTGGTCCAAAGACACAAAAAAATAAAAAATAAAAGGGGAGTGTGAACAGTTCTTTAAAAGGCTCAGATGCCCTGGGAGAAACCTTCAAAGCAGAGAAGAATGAGCTAACCCTTCAGACCCTTTGAAGTACTTACACGTATGGTGGAATCCCTCGGTCCGCTCTGTCTTCAAATCCTGCCCAGTTAAGGGCCCCCCAACTACATGCTTTATATGGTGTGTACCTGAAAAGCCAAGTGCTCAGGCATTGAAGGGAATTTCTCTCACCATTTAATAAGGAATGCCTGGAATATTCCGGCCGAGAAGTATTTCTTAATTTCCTGTGCAATCTGAAGGCATTATCCAAGGGTTATTTTTGTTTTGTTTTATTCAGAAGTGGGGTTGCTGGAGCATTCCTCTTGGACATGTTCAGATTTGAATTAATTAGAATTCCTGTACAGTTTTCTTCGGTTATAATTATAGCTTAATTTGATTGCTTAATAGCTCTGGTTTTCGTAATGTTTAGCACCTGTTGTAAATTGCACAAGATAAATCACCTTCTACCTTCCACCGTGTTTATGCCTAACTTTTGCCTTTCCCCTTTCAGCTGGTGGGCTTGAGGTGACAGCCACATGCTTTGCTCATCCCTTGCCCTTTCCACCAAAGAACTCTTTTGCAAGGCTATTTAACCAGAGAAGAAGTGACTTTTACTTAAATGCCTCCTTAAGACTGTTAGATTTTTTTTAAGGGGAAAAAAATTGAGAAGAAAAAAAAGAGTATTTCAGATGCTATAAACTCTGCAGACTGACCTCTGGTATTATGTAGACTTCCACTTAAGGGTCACCTTTTTGATGCACTGGGTGTATGGAGTTTTTTCCCCCCCTCCTTTCCTTTCTAGAATTATTAGACAGCAGTGGAAGCCCTGCATCATTAATTGATTTCTTCCATGCATTGTGCTATGATACAATTTTTCAAGGCTGTGCATAATTGTGTTCTCTGTGCCAGCGTTCTGTGTTCTGTCCTTGTCATATTGTCATTGAAGGCTGTTTCCACCCTCTGTAATTGGAGATGTTCTACTTTTGGACAAAGGTGTGGGGGCAGCTCAGGGGAACAGCGCTGACATTTACTTCATCAATTTATTTTTATTGTTCCTACATTTATTGCAGCTATAACAGCCCTTTAATAGTTATATCTCCTCCCTGTAGGGTATTCTGGTATTTGAAATTTTTTTAACTCATTTGTTCTCATAGATAACAGTAAAGTGCATTTCAGGATAACCTTTAGGTTTCAATCTCCTCTCTTCTTTTGGCTCTGAGGCAGTCTTAGCTTTAAACTTTTACTGCATTGCCAGTCTAAAGGCCAGAGCGCCAAGTTCATTCTAGCACTGGAGTAACCACAAATTAGTGGTCCTGAAAATTTCAGGGAGGTTAGTCCTAAACCAAGAGTGCAGCTATTACCGTAATTCAAAACTGGTCATCCTTTTAACGGGGGGGGGGGCCAAAGGAAGGTGGGCGGGAAGGGGAGAAAGTGAGAGGCGATGACAGAGAATCCCAGTAAATACTTACAGACTTCATGTTACAATCCTGGTCAAATAAGAACTGTAATTAAATCTTTACGACTGATGAAGCATCACACTGGACCAATTCTGAGTCTCTGTCCTTCAAGGCCAAAGACACGGGGCACACTTAAGAGGAAACCGCACTTGGATTTACTCTTCTTCTTGTCTTTGGATACCGCAACCCTGCATCCCAGTCCCACCTCCCTTAGGAAAGGTTATCTTAGGAGAGCCTTGGAAATAAGTCTTTATCTGCAAGCCTAGTTTATTTATTTACTATTTAATTCTTCCCAACCCTGTAGAAAAAATAAATGCCAATTTTGTCTGCTTTCCTACCACCATCTTTGTGGCTGTGAAAACATTTGTCTGGGCAAGAAACAGTTTCCATGCTTATTTTTAAGACCATGCTACTAAGCCACTATATAACCTATATAACAATTTGTGCTCCAGTTGCCAGCTTTAAAACAATCATTTCCACTGAACAGTGTCTAGGCATATTTCAAATGGGGGTTCACTCCAGTTTCTATCCCCCAGTTTCTCTTACAGAATCCTTACTATACCTTCTCTTCCTATCAGTATCACCAGAACCTACTAGAAATCTGCCTTCATCTCACCAGAGAGACCCAAATGCCTTGTCCGTTATCATAATGCCAGGTAAGTAATCAAGAAAAATGGCTCCAAATTCCATACCAGTTCTAGCAGCACAACATCAACCTGGGAAACAGCATTTCTTATGCACCCAGTTGTCGCCATTTATAAAAAGAAAGTTTGTTTCAAATTGCACAAACTCTCAAGACTTCCATTACAGTAGGATGGGTCTAATGTGTCCCTGACACAGGAGGAAGAGATAGATTGGGTGGGCAAGGTGAGTGTTCCTGGTCTGGGTCCCTACTCCCAGGTTCTTTCACGATAATAAAGAAGGGGGGCCCCAGACCCAGGACATCCTGTTGAAGCTTCTAAAAGCCAGGCAAGCCTCTAGTCCAGTGATTCCTGAAGCCGGTCTCTGCTGAGTGGTAATGCTTGCCTGCACAAAGCTAGCCCACCTTTCATATCTTTTCAGTTTTTTCGACCCCCTGCCCCCCACCACCACTTCCATTGCAAAAGGACCCTTCTCAGAAGACTGTCTTCTACTATCATGTTGATACATTAATTAAACCTTCAAAAAGGGAAAACAGAAGATGAAGAAATAACAAGCATACAGCACCAAGAGGAAAAAGTACCACAGATTCTTGCAAGGCAAGGAATCCTAGCTTGGGGAGGAAAACTATAGAAGAGCATGGTTCTGGGCCTCTGCTTCCCAACAGGGCTCCACAAAACCACCCCAGAATGATGCTGCCAAGTTTCTGATGAGGATAGGATGCTTGGAGGCTCGAGTGGGATTTTTTCTAATTATTCTTATTCCGGTTGGACTTTATCCCTAGATAGTTACAGAAAGATACCACCAGCAGGGCATTAATCCAGATGAAAATATTTTAATGATTCCCCTTTACAGATCTGGCTCAAAATTCCAAGTCTTGGTTATTCAGGTTCCTGACTCCTTTCTACATCTTTGAAGACCTACAGAGAAAAATCGTGATGGGGAAAGACACCATAGCTTGAACCCTCCAGAACTGGGGAGAATATAGCCATTGAAAGGGTACAGGCCAGAGGTGGTCGACACTGTGATTTCTGTGCCTAATGGCAAGAATCATTCTGCACCAGTTGTCATCTGAATCATGGGTGTAATTAGAGCCACTAACCAACTACAAGTTTCGCTATCCACAGGCAACCTATTTTCAAGGGGTGGAGCCTACCTCAGAGTAGAGCTGCCAGGATCTAAATGACTAAAATTACTGAAAGTTAATTTTGGTCAATTCTGGTTTTAAATACGCACATGCATTTCCAAGTTAACCACGATGCTGGCCACAGCTAATATAAAGTAAGCTTGACAACAATGGCCTTCTGACAAGAAAGAACACCCATTCTGACAAGAAAGAACACCCTACTGCACAAACTCTGAGGTTTGTGAGAGGAGGGGTGTCTTTGGACTCAGAGATGACCCCGGAAAGTCAAGTGTGCTCAAAGTGGCCTTCTAAGTAGCAGACCAAAGAGGGCATGCAAGAAAGACAGAAGGAAGAAACTCTATACCACTCCTTCAGATCTGAGAGCATAACGCCATCACTGGGGCAAGGCAAGGCAGAAGGGAAGCCACCTGAAATAGAAATCAAGGAAGAAAGAGGTCCACAAATAGACCTGATGATATTGTTCTCTAGCCAGCTACTGAATGGCCCTTAGCAATGGTATGTGAGAAGAAAGGAAATGTGGTGTCAGTTGGTGAGGGACCTTCCATGCCAAGCCTATCCTCCTTCAAATGGTATGCCAGGAAGAGCTTGAGTTTGGACAGGTAATGAATAAAGTGATAGGTCCCCAGAGCTGAGTTAACCTTACACCTCAGTTCATGGCACCCATCAATGCCAGCCCATGCAAAGTCCTCTCATTTAATCTTTTATTCTCCCTTCCTTTTTCTTCCTCAGTCTCCCACCCATTGAATAGGTACCTACTGTGCTTTAGCCTCTATCTTGTATCTATTGATTCTGTGGAGCTGGTTCAGGAGTGATGTCTTGTGGAGATCAAAGACTTTATATAAGTTGACCTAACAAAGAAAATGCCATGGTGGACTTCACGGACTAAAATAAAGGACATACATGGCTGTGGAGTTTATTTCTGTGAATCGTGCCATCTGGATTTGTAGAATAAACCTGTACAACTGGACATGATGGTGGTGTTAAAATATATTCTGAAAAATATTTTTTGTGAGTGGTGCTGTTTGGATTTGTAGAACGAACAACCTATACAAATGGGCATGGTGGTGATATTAAATATTTTCTAAAATATTATTGATATTGCTATTTTTGTGTTAACATCAATACAATTTTTTAGATTTTAGGACTTTATGTTAAAGGTAATACATGCTTGTTAGAAACAAAACTAAAAGAGTTCAGAAGGGTGCAAAGTTCCCTTACCAGCACCCTTCCCATCCTACTCCCACAGGTAAAAACTGTTAACTCTTCCTTGTATGTACATCCTCCCAAAATTCTGATATACACATGCAAAAATACATGCAAATATTTTTATACAAGTGATATCATACTGTATATACTGTTTCACTACTAATTTTCTTAACATATTTTGGACAAGTTTCTATAAAAATAGAGAAACACTTATTTCATTCTTTTTAGCAGCTGTACAAGAATTCCATTGTATCAAAGTATGATTATTTATTTAACCATTCCCCTACTGATGGAAATTTAGGTTATTTCCAATTTTTGCTATTGTAAGCAATGGTGCATGTTAAATGTTCATTTTTATATGTACAGAGATATATACATGTACACATATCCACAAAGTGTACATGGGATAAATTACTGGAAATGGCATTTCTATGTCAACAGAAATGCACAGCTTGAATTATGATATTATCAAAATACTTTTTTTTTAAGATTTTATTTATTTATTTGAGACAGTGAGAGAGGGAACACAAGCAGGGGGAGCAGGAAAGGGAGAAGCAGGCTTCCCCTGCCGAGCAGGGAGCCCAGTGTGGGACTTTATCCCAGGATCCTGGGATCATGACCTGAGCTGAAGGCAGACCCCCAACTGAGCTACCCAGGTGCCCCTTACCAAACTTTTTCAAAAAATAGTACCAATTTACATGTCCACCAACAATGTTTGACAGCTTGTTACCCAACACCCTAGAAAAACCAGGCATTATGGGACCCGAAACTACCAATTAGATAAGTGAAAATGATTTATGGTTTAATCTGCTTTTTAGAAACTACAAGATAATCTTTTATATATTTACTGGCCACTGATATGTCTTTTTCTTTGAAATGTCTATTCCTGAGTTTTCCTATTGGTATATTTGTCTTTTTACTAATTTGAAAGAGTTCTTTGCATATTAAGGAAATACATGTTTAAAAGATGCTTCCCAGTTAATTTTTTTCATTTACTTATGGTATTTTCGCTATGTAGAATCAGTTTCCCATGTTTATTTCCAATTTTTATAATATTCTGCCATTTGGAAGTTTCAGATTTTAGGTTATCAAACTAATCAGTTTTTTATAGCTCCCATGGTTTCATACTAAGAAATGTCTGCTCTAATTGAGTATCTTTTTTTGTAATTATACTTATATGGCTTACATTTTCTTTATACATTTAGGGATCCAGGTTTATTTGTTTTTCCAGATGACTGTCAACATCTGAAAACCACTGACTAATATACCAATTCTCCATTGCTTTGCAATACCACCTTCATAATTTCATAAAGTCTCATATATTTCTGGCTGTATTTCTGGGCTTTCTATTTTGTTTCATTACTCAATCTATCCTTTTCTGAACAGAGGCCCATACTATTTTGTTACTGTATCTTTACAATATAGTTTTGGTCTTGTTAGGGTGTTTTTTTAAAAAATTGGGAGTTTATAAAAAGCACAAAATTGTCAGGATCTTATACTAGAACAGAAATTTTCCCTTCATGAAGGATATTCATACAAAGAGTTTGAATTTATTAGAAAAGACCAGAGTGTGCAATCTATCAACCATAAAATAAATGTTTAATAAGAATTTATTATATTAGTTGTTGGAAGAACTGGTGGAAAAGAGAAGGCAGAGACCCATTCTGAAAGATTTAGATAAGAAGGTGCTTGGACACAACTACCAGGGCAGTTAAAAAAGAAAACATGAGCAAGAAGGTCCCTTCTCCCTGGAGATCTGCTTATGGGCTGTGTATTTTGGGCTAATAATAAAAATGGGCATTTATTGAGTGTTTACTGTTTACCAGCCACTGCTTTAAGTGTGTTACATGCATCAACTGAGTCAACTTCACAACAATCCTATGCAATAAGTACATACTCTTATTTGGCCTATGTTATAAAGGAACAAACTGAGTCCCTTGCACAGTGGTAGAGCAGAATGTGAACCCAGGCTGTGTGGCTCCAGAACGTTCTGCCCTAATCATTAAACTTCACTGCCTCCAAAGCCAGAGAGAGAGGGTCTGATCCGCGTACCACCTCTGCCTGAAGCACTCCCACAAATGATAAAACGATTAACTGCTGGCAAACTGCCCAGCCAGCATAGCAGAGGCCCCTGTGTTCAGGTTGCAGACACCCAAGCTCAGTGGACAGCTTGAACTTCCTGAAGGAATCAAGGCACCTGGAACACTGGCATCCTGGCCAGAGTCTGCAGTTCATTCTGCTCAGCACTTGCAGCTCCTCTCCCACAGAGGAGGCCAGAAGTTCATGCTCCTGCACACTCTCTGGGCCTCCGGTGCAGTCTGGTCACCTGGGTGACCCCTGCCCACCTGGGACCAGGGTGGCCTCTATCTGACCTCATCTCAGGCTGACAGCTGGCGTTGCACTCATCCAGACACCCGACGCTCCGGGCTGGATAGAGTATTGTCTCCTGCCCTACCTTACAAATGGAAGAGAGAGCAGGCCACTCCTGTACAGCCATGGCCTCAAGTGGGGGCAGGTCCCTGAATTTAAGGATACAGAATGAAAACAAAATGTAACTATTTCTGACTTTAGGAGAGAAACAGGGCCAATGACCTCCTGAAGTCCAGTGCCAGGAACTGTTGGAAACAAAGGCCCTCCATTAGGCAGGGTCAGGCGAGAGCACAAAGCCCCATTGTTTGACTACACTAGTGATTTTCCAACTTTTCTTTCTAAGCCATGGATATGTTTGTAATCCCTCAGCTATGCCTTCGATGTCTGGAAGGTCGTTTAGGTAAAGCCCATTACCAGGAAGAAAGAATGGCACTCTGAACCCATCTCCAGCAGATGCAGCATTGAGACAATAGTGAAAAATGTCCAATTTCCCACTAAGTCACCACTCAGTACTTACAGAGACTGTCTCAGATGGGTATCTGGGAGTCCCTTCCCTCTGGTTTCCCTCCCTCCTCTCACTATGCCCCTAAACTGAAAATTGGCAAGGTCTGGATGACCCTTAGTCCTGGCTCCATTAGGGAAGGGCAAGGCTGGGTCTTTACCCTGCCCACTGCAGTCTCCTAGACTCTTCACAGTCACATAAACCCCCCTGTCCCTAATGTTAACAGCCTCTCAATGGAGCACCATCATAGGATACGGTGTTAACAAATCCCTGTCTCTTCTCCATCATTCACTCCCAACTAGAAGAGAGGAAGAAAAGGAAAGAGACAAAAGGAGACAGAAATCCTGACCCTGCCCCACCATTTTTCAAAGAATATCAGACACAGGAAGCAGGTACCATAACACTACTCTGGACCAAATAGGGCCAGGACTTCACCCTCTCAGCCTTGAAGAATAGGATGAAAGTGAAAAGGCTCATATATAAAACATTTTCAATCCAATTTCAAGAGGTTCATGAACCCTCCACAAATTTAAGAACCTTGGGTTAAGAACCTCAGGCCCAGTTTTTGAGCTATCCTGTACCTATCTGGACACAAGTAAGTTCTCATCAAGCCTGTTTTCTCTTCTGAACTCACAGCTAAATCAAATTACCGAGTCCCCTAGCACATTCGTGGAGATGTGTGACTGATTCTTGCTAATGGACATGAGCTCAAGTGATGGGTCTCTTCTGGTTCAGGGCAGTTAACAGCAGGCACACCTCCATTCTGTCCCCTCCGTGGTCTACCATGAATGACTCCAAGGATACTTTGAAGCCACCTCGTGAAGAGGACTGAACCTTTACATGAAAGGAATTTGGGTCCCTGAATGGCAACATGGAACAAAAAGGCCTCCTCTTCCAACCAATCTACATGGGACTGTGATGTGAGCTAAAAAGAATAGCTTATAGTGGTATGTTACTGAAACCTGAGGGTTATGTGATACAATAGCTAGCATAATCACCCCAAAACAGGAGGGTCTCTCACAGTTGCCTAAGAGGTGCTATTAGAAACTCACACAGGGCAATGCTCCTTCTCTACTCTGAATCTTCTAGGATGTCAGGAAGAGAGCTAAGTTCACCTATGCTGATCTTTGCAATCCACCACTATGCTCAAGGAGACCTCAGGAGCATAACAGCGACAGTACTGAACACTCACCCTGAGATGGGCTTTGTACTGAGCACTTAACATCCAAGACCTCATTTGAACCTCTCATACAACTCAGAAAAAGCTACTAGTCATATATCCATTTTAACTTTGACCCAGAAAGATTAAGTAACTGTCACCAGATGGCACAGCTAAAAAGAACACCTAGTCCTAATATTTCTAACCTGGCTTGACTTTCCCAACTTCTCAAACCACCTTTTGTAAGGCAGATACGCTCGAGTAGAGTCATATCTGAAGGCTCTACCAGTCATCACCTTGATTATCAGCTAACAGTACATACAGAATTGTCGGCACTCACCTGAAAAGAGGTCTCAAGGCAGCTACAGTGGACACAGGTGAGAGAAAAGCGCCACTAGTTGTATAGGCGATAGGATGGAAGGCAAAGTCGGCCCATGTGACTCTTGGTTGATGGCTGGCCCAGCCGTGACTTCCAAAATCAACTCACAGTCGCCCTTGGCCCTGGGCTGCCCTTCCCTGCGAGCCGCAGTCCCACATGACCTCATGGCTACAGGATAAGGGCAGAGGGACTGAGGTCCAACATTTACGATAAGCCTAGGACAGGAGGAAAGGAGAAATGTGGATGGGCGTCCTCCCACCAACCCCCACCACACGGAGCGGCCCGCCCTGATTCCACGCAGGGAGCCTGGCCCAGCGCAGAAGCCACCCTGGGACTCAGGCAGCTACTCTTGGCCTTCCCGTGCCCCCGGGGGAACCAAAGCTAAGACTCCAGTCTGTACACTCAGGAGCGCGGTTTGCGGTGGAGACAGAAAACCGGCACCTACCCCGTGCCTTGTTAAGGTCCATCTTGAGGCTGTCTCGAGGTTTCCAAACCCTGACGGCACGCAGGTAGCACTAGTCATCCCTAGATCCCCAGCAAGAGACCCGGATGGGGGCAGGGCTTGCGCGGGGCGGGGCTCGTGCTGGGTGGGGGCGTCCCGCAAAGCCTCGCACCGCCCCCCTACATTCCCCCCCACACTCCCGCATCAGTCCCGCAGGTTCCCTGGCCTGGCTCAGACGCTTTGGGCACTTTTTGTCTTTAAATCCATTTCGCACGTTATTACACATTCCTTTGTGCAATTTTTAAAAATCTATAATTTATGAAAGCTGTCATTCAATAGGGTCTTTGCTCTCCCCGGCTGGAACTTCTTCTAAAGTACTTCTCAGTAGGCAGCGAATCACTCCCCTTTGATTACCATGTGATTAGTTTGTTCAACTGATGGCCTTTCTTCTCTAAGATACTCATTGTGTCTTCTGCCTCCTATGCAGTTCTTAAGAATTTAAATGAGCCATTTTATTTCTTCCTCCAAGCCCAGAATCCACACACCCGGCTCCACCCTTCGGCCTCCCTTTTGAGTGCGCCTAATAAACAGCAGCGCAGTTTCCGAGGGCCCCCTCTAATGGGGAATTTTATGTTGTTTCTGACATTGTTTGTTGTGCTTCCCACAAGACCAAATGCTGCTAAAGATTGAGAGACAGTGACATAAATGTCAGGGAAACGCCTCGGTAGTGTCAAGCCTAATTAGACGCTTGCACTTGGGGGACAACTACGATACCATAAAACTTGGAGCGCATCCTCTCTGAGCACATGCCTGGAGTCTGGCAGATGGGGCAGGGCAGGAGAGAAGGCCTAGGAACAAGATAAAAGGGGATGGAGAACAGTTTCGTTGGGATGCTGAACTCTATTTTAATACATCCTTTTGTTCCTTTTAGGTCACTCTTGTCCTGGCAGTACCCATAAGCAAAGTCATTGCGTGTATCAGTCACTATGCGCACAGTGATTAAGACCTATCTGCTTGTCAAGGGCCAAGAAAATGTTTGAGATGAAAAAGAAAAAAAAGAAAATGGAGGCTCCAAATCACAAAACAGAAACTGTGAAATCAAAATGATAAAGTCATAATTACCAAAGCAAATTACAAAAATTATTTCACAACAAAATTATGTGTGTGTGCCCAAACATACAAGCACACAAACACACATCTCATGAAACATATGTGCATTTTAAAGATTAATATACTGTGGGTTGAGGCTTCCAAAACTAGGAGTGCCTTTAACCTGTCAACGTCCTTGAGCGGCCACATCTACCTATCTGTAACACATCTCCATGCGCATGTGTGGATCATTTCACAGAAATGACATCGCTAACATTCAAGTTCTTCAGCACAATGTCAGGTACACTGGGGGAAACACAAGAAATGAAGATACTATCCCTGGCTTCACAGTTACTAGGATCTGGTTGAGAAAATATGACAAAGCCATGAAGAACAATCTAGTTATTTGCTCAATGACTATTTCTTGAGTACCTGTTATGTGAATATTCTCAATATGGAGAATAAGAAAATGAACAAAAGATACAAAAATCCCTGCCCTCTGTTCCAACAGTCCTACAAGAAATGATATAAGAAAGTACTAAGTTCAACATAACCACCAATGATAAAATCCATTAAGCGAGCATTTTTAATGGACTAGTGTGAGGAGCAAAGGAGTTTGGTGTTGCCCAAATGGTCAAAGACAAGTACACGGAGGAAGGACGGTATAAGCTGGGTCTGGTTGCTCAGTCACCCATTCTGGAGCCTGCGTTCTTCTCCAGATGTGTACAAAGAAGCAAAAAGTCTGTTTTTGCCCACAGGGAGATAATATATACATAGATGAAATAATGTGTGTAAAAAGGCACATTATAAACTCTCAAGTGCAATGTGAATTATATATCTTATTATGTATGTGACACGTTCTGTTTATTTACCTGAGTATAAATACTGAAGTCATTGTGGAGAAATGCATGTTCAATCAATTTCTACTCTCAATTTTTGCCCAAGTATTCCTTCTCTGCTAAGTTAAACCAGCTTGTACATAAATATCCCAAATCCTCTTCAGTCATAGTTTAGAATCCCATTGAGGTACTGAGAACAGTAGCCACCTCAAAAGGGCATTCAGAAAAAACCAAAATCATCTGAGAACTTGTCCAAAGGGCTTTCCCTGATGCTTGGAGGAAAGGGGTCCAGTTCACTTGCTGTTAGGAGTGTCCCAAGCATGGATTCCAAGGCCTGGATTCCCAAAACTATGTGGTACAGGTCCAGCGTATTTTGGCAAGACAAAAGGTCCACTTCCTTTAGTGGTATAGCAGGCTTACCACAAGTTTACTAACCTTTCAAACAGCTTGAGCATTGTTTCAAAACTTATGACTCAAACCCCTGAAGTAAATAAAATATTTATTATTAAGCCCCATCTGACAGATACAGAAAATAAGACAGAGCAGACTGAAGTGGGTTGCTCAAGATCAAACTGACTGACCATAATAAAGACATTCAGCCTTCCTGGCACATTGTAGTCTTCCTTTCACCATGTCTCTTACTAAGGCCATGATGCCAAGACACTCCTCCCTAGAAATCACTAAGCCCAGGGTTGCCTCTCCTTAGATAGCCAGAATTATTTTATGAGTAAACACTCACAATTAATTTCCCTGTCAGACTTTTCCTATAGGAAGCTCTTGTCCAGTTACCCAAGTAATTCTCCCCTAGACTCTCCCTTCTCTCCCTCAAACACATACCTCAAATACAAACACAACCAGGCACATACGGTGTGGATCTTTTCAAAGCCCATTCCTCAAGTGCCTAACTTCTAGGGCTGCCAGATATAATGTGAAAATAAACCAGAACAAACAAATAACCACCACAACAAGATACCCAGTTAAATTTGAATTTCTTGTAAACAAGAAATATTTATCTACTCTAAGTATATCCCAGGCAACATTGGGGATATACTTATGCTAAAACTTTTCATTGTTCATTGCTTTGCGCAAAACTAATTGCCCAAATGGAATCAGGGTCTATAAGCCTTCTAATCCAAAAATCAAATGCTCTCTCCCAGGCCTAAACATATCTTGGCCCTACTTGGCCCTACTCGCAATCAGATGCAAAAGTATAAAATCTGTACTCACCAGTTTAATTGTCAAAGAATCTGAGAGTGGTGGAAAAGTTAAAGGTAATTCTGTCCCCCTGACTCCCATGAAATCACACCTAAAGTAATCAAGACTAGAAGACATTTAATCTACATATGCGTATAGAATGCAGAACCCTCCCAGGGAACACTGCAACTATCATACCTAGGAGACTGTTTGCACCCAGTGCAACTATCATACCTAGGAAACCTAGGATTCCTAGTCACTGTGAATACAGGTGTTTCTCTCTATCTTCCCTCAGTGCCACCCCAGCACCACTGCTCCCCTGCCATGACGAATTCTCCCATAACAAGTCTGGCAACCTTATTGGCACATAGTAGGCTTGATTCTTATTTATGAAAAGAACAAAATGCAATGCATATAGAGAGCTGTATCTCCAACAGGTTAGCTCAAGTTAAATGAAACTGAGAAGAGTCAGAAAAGAGAAAGTTCTGGAGAGAGGCACCATTGCTTCCTTTGGAGAATGAAATCTCTTTGAGAGACAAAGAAAAAGGAAATCTAACACCCAAAAAGAAACAAGCAAACAAAACTTTGATAAGGTAAATACAATAAGCTTTCTCCTTATAATACCGAGTGAATAAGTACTTAGTAATACATCTCAATAGTACAGAGAAAAACAACTAATCCTAGGAGAGCGTCCCCAAGCAGAACTCAAGAGCTCGTGGGCTTATGTGTATTTCCAGGGTCAGGACTGGGGATGGCTGCAGGGCTCAAGAGCCTTTCAGAAGGATGTTGCTGAAACCTCACCTAACCCTCCTCCCAATTAGGAAAGCAGCTCCCTTCAGGTGTATTTTAATCCGATAGTGTTTGTTTTGGAAGGAGGAGTCCTGAGAACAAGGGGAGTGGGTGAGAGCCTTTATTTCTTTATCATTTATATTTAGTATATTATAATGTATTTACAACTCACGACTCCTACCAGCTACAGCTCAAGAGAAACAAGTTTTTGAGGGCACGTGAAGAACTGTGGAGAGAGGCAGGAAACTACCAGGGAATCAGTTGCAGAAGCATAGGCCAGGGAAAAGAAAGTTCTAGAGACGATTAAGTCACCCTTACTTACTTCAGCCACCCTGTCACTAGCTCTGGCAAGAACAAACAGGAAGGAACAAACAGGAAACCATGGGCTGGAGATCGATCTAGCCAGGCTGTGGTTGCCCACTAGCTCTGTATCTTGGGTGAGCCTTTCCCTGTGGAGTACCCAGACACAGACAGAGGACCTGCCCTCAGGGATCAGAGTCCAGAAGGAAGACAGACATGTCACAGGCAATTCCATACTATGAGCTGAGCAACACAGGGTGACTGGTAAGCGAGCTAAGCACCTGCACAGAGGCTCAGCCTAGCGGTGCCAACAGCAAGAGAAAAAGAGAAAGATTTTTTAAAGAATTTCGTATTGGATTTTTCTCCAAAAAATAGGACAAGTTAGAATTATGTGAAATTTCTTTACAGTGTATGGGTTAGAAATATAGATTCTGGAGCAATTCTGCCTATATCTGAAGCACAGCTCTTCCATTTAATAGCTATGTGACTTGGACAGGTTTCTTAAACATTCTGGGCCTCAATTTCCTCATCTATAAAATGAGGATAGCACAGCACATATTATATGATTGTTAGCCATTGTGAAAACTAAATGAATTTTAACAGAAAGCACTGAAGCCTATTGCATAACAAGCGCTCAGTATGTGTTACCTATTATTACTATGACATATATAGTTTAGTATTGCTCTTTAGGTCGTATAACAAAAGGAAGACTCTTAATACGTTCCAGGTTTAGAAGCTCTTAAAGTCTTAACATGCTCTGATGACAAATGCTATGGCAGAGGTATAACCAGGACAGTATAGTTAAGATGCCCCTAGAAGAAACTCAAACCGAAGAAGAGCAATCAAGGGGCTTCCTGTAGGAATTCTCTAAGCTAAATTCTGAAGGGTTGCCCAGGTGGAGAGAAGAGATGTAGTCTGTGTAAAGGCCAGAGGCAATAAATGGGAAGACACAAACATATGAGGGTAGAGGGCAAGCACGAGGCAGCAGGGCCACCGACAGACAGCTGCCCAAGTCCAGGCAATAGACTCTGGCTTGATGCCGGGTAGTACAGAGCTGAGGGAGCAGTACATCTGGCTTTTGGGGAGAGTTCACTAACTGGGGAAATTGGTAGGACATGGTAATTGATTGGTTATGAAGGTGAGGTAGAAATTTACTTCCTCCCAAGTGTTGGACAGTTGTTTGGGCAACTGCAAAGTTGTTGACACCATTCCCTGAAACAGGAAATACAGGAAGAGGAGATGAGTTGGGGGTCAGCAGGTGAGGGAGATGGGAAGAGCGCTGGAAATGAGCAGAGGTCATGACTTCCATCTGGAATTATTTACCTTTGGTATTTCTTTCAAATAGCTAAGTGTGAATGCTGGTGAGTTAACTGGCTACACAGAGAAAATAACTAAAAATTCAATAGCCTTCCCCCATATTACAGAGAATTCTTCCCTAGAATGAATCATTCTATATGGTTTTCACAATTCCTGTGAGATGAGACTAAGTATGGCAATATATGTATCAAGCACTTACTATGCTAAGCATTTTGCATACATGAACTCAAGTAATCCTGACATCAACCCTGAGAGGTACATACTGTTAGTAACCCATTTTTTTTTAAGATTTTATTTATTTGACGGAGAGGAGAGAGATCACAAGTAGGTAGAGAGGCAGGCAGAGAGAGAGGAGGAAGCAGGCTCCCTGCCAAGCAGAGAGCCTGATGTGGGACTCGATCCCAGGACCCTGAGATCATGACCTGAGCCGGAGGCAGGGGCTTTAACCCACTGAGCCACCCAAGCACCCCAGTAACCCATTTTATAGTTAAGAACACTGAGGCTTAGAGCTGAAGATCAAGTGACTTGACCAACATCACACACCTGGTAAATGGCAAATCCATTACCCCTTTTGACAGGTGCAGAAGCCAAAGGTCAAATAGGACAACGGATGTGTACGAGATTGCAGAACCTCAGAAGTTGTGGAGCCAAATCTACACCCAAATCTGTTACTTCAGGAGGCTGGTGCTTTTTGCATCAGCCCATGAATTCAGACTGTAGAAGTCTATGATTTACAAAAGGCACGAGTGAGAAGATTACAGGGGTAGGACCAAACAGAAGCCATGTTCAAACAAGGCAAGAACTGCTTATTTCCTTTAGAAGAAATGTACAGCCTCATAAGAGTAAGGCACTTCGTATGTGTCTGGTGCTGTTGATGGTGATGATGATGATGACGAAGGACACTGGCTGCTGCTGAGGGTGATGCTCCATTCGTGCTAACACTTCAATTAAGACCCGGAGATCTCTGTGACCCGAAAGTTCTTGAGGTCAAACTTGAGACTGAGAATGATCTTTTCTCTCTAGATGTCCAAGAGAAGAGAACTCTGGCTGGAGTTGTGTTCATGTTCATTCATTCAAATATTACAGTGGCTGTGGCTACTTTCAGACACTGTGCTAGGCACACAAAACACAGAGATGAACAAAACAGGCATACTCCCTGCCCAAGGTCTTAAACACTCCACCTAGTCATGGCCACTGATTGCAAGGTGAATAGGGAACAGTGTCCCTACCTGAGAGCTGCCCCTAAGAAGCTGGCATTTGTGGTTTTTGTTGGGTCCACTGACAGAGGCAACACCAGGACACTAGCTGTGGGCTAGGCTGGGGTTTCCAGCCCTGGCCCTGCTGATGGCCATCTGGGGAATCTTGGGAAACCCATCCAGTATGTCTGGCCTTGACATAAAATGAGGGAAGGGAAGGGCAAAAAGACTAGATCCATGGTTTTCACACTCCTTTTAAGCTACATTATTCATTCTTTATTCACTTAGCAAAATTTTACCTAGAACTCACTTTGCACAAATAACATGAACAATACAAATATAGCCTGAGGTCTCAGGGAATTTGAAGTCTAGTGGAAATCTTATACCAAACTCCACAATGTAGAAATGGAACTAATCCTGAGGTCATCTGGGGCTCTACAAAACACAGGTTTCAAAAAAAAAAAAAAAAAAAAAACTCCATGTACAGCCTGGCTAATCTCTCAGGTTCCTTCCTGCACTAGGATTCTTAGGTTCTTTCTCCCAGGTTGGGGCAACAGCGAAAACAGAAACAGAGCATCCTGTGTGCCTATCTCTAGCCCTATGTTGACTGGGTATTTTCCGTAATTTTGTCCAACAAGCCCCAAGCACTCAAGCTTGTCAAGGTACTGCTGCTTTGCTCCATTGGTTTGTTCTGAGGAAGCCAGCCATTTGCATGAGACTTTCCAAGTGTCTGGTTCAAACTGGGCAGGGAAAAGAAGGCCATACATGTTTTCATTTGGAGGCAGAAGGATTTCCATGCATTACTCCCCAAGCACAGAGCAAGCTCTGGAGAGGCTGCAATGGGTATTAGCAAAAGCAAGACAAAGGGGCACAGTGTGAGTTTCTTCTTCCCAGAGAATCTTTTTTTTTTTTTTAAAAGAAAGGGAGTGAAAGCCCAGCTCCCCTATTCTCTTGTTAGTTTTGCAAAACAAGTGAGCAAATAATTTTAATTCATTGACTTTGCTTTTTCCTTCCAAAGGAATCTCTCTATCCTCTAAGGAACACCCAGTTGAGGTTTCCTACACACTGTCTGTCCACTTGTTAAGAAGGGATTTGATTTTTTTTTTCTTTCTCAAACCATTCTGTGCCAATGTGAGCCTGACCATTTCCAGATGAAACATGCATTTACCAGAATGAAATGTTTGCAGAAAGGTCTTTAATGAACTGAAAACGTTAATTTGAAAAGTCTCCTCTGTGGAAAGAGTGAGACTTGGAGAGGAAAGGAAATGACACACAACCTGTGGACTGGCAGACGGCTGATTTCTCTCAAGTGTTTCAAAAGGGGGAGATAGAGGATGGGTTAGGTTAGGATCCAAAGTGGACCCTCACTCGGAGGGCAGGACCAATATGGCAAGTCTGAGCTATGTTCCCACACTCAGCTTTGTTTTTGGTATTTTAAATGTCTATACACACAGGATTCTCCTGGTGAAAAACAATACACAGTCCCTCTGGCCCCTTCCCCACCACCAGAAATTCCAGCAAATGCCCCACTGGCACTATTTCAAAGGTAATCTCAATGAGAATGATGTTCATGCTAACAGCACCAACCACCACTAACACCACTTTTTTTTTTTTAATCAAGGTGTTATTCTCCCTCCCACCCACACCATCGGTGCCACCCAGATCGCACACAGGAGGAGAAAACATGAAAGTTACAGACTCTGCTAAGAATGCTGATTATAAGTCATTGGGCAGATATAATTACAGGAATTGCTCTCCCTAGCCGAGCTGATCTTTATTTCAGCAGCTCTGACCCTTCACGAGATCTTGCTGCCACCTCACCCCCAACTCTCCACCCCTACCCCCAAAGGGCTTTTCTAACTGAAAGCAAACCCAAGCCAAATCCTGCTCATACTCTCGGCCAGGTGCCAGGAAAAGTGTAAATTTTCGTGAGCTCCGGCTATTTTGCCAGAAGTCTGCAAATGTGTCTGGACACGAATGGCGGTTCCCTTTTGCGAAGCCAGGCCTGAGCACCAGGAAGTTCTAAAAGCAGCACATGGAGAGAGATCAGGTGGCCAGAGAAAGGGGCAAAAACAGCCCGCCTGTGTAAGTAAGTAAGTGAGGCTCTCCTGGTATATCCCGTCTGCGGCCAGAGTCAGTCACCTTATTGCCCTTATAGAAAAAAAAAGGAAGGGTAATCTTTCTCAGACTCAGTATTCCAATTGTGTGCTGTTAACTTTGTTCCCAAAGGCAATCCCCCACTTCCCTACCAGGACTTCACCTTTCATAATGGAAATTAAATCAGTTAAGTTTGGTGTGTGTGTGTGTGTGTGTGTGTGTGTGTGTGTGTGTGTGTGTGTGTGTGTGTGTCTATAATAAGCAAGGGCACAGCTAACTAGATTTAACCCACGCTGCTCCCTTTTGAGGCTGTTTGCAAGAAAGGATTTTAAAAATGCAGAAAACAAAGATCACTGAACAAGTAGGGGGCAGGCATCACTAACCAGTCTTCGAAGCCCAGGTCACTCTTGCTGCTGAGGGCAGACAGGCTTCATCCATTCCAGGACCTGTGGGAAAGTAAGGGTGTCTTTCACCCTGCGCGCTCTTCTTCTCTGGGGTGACGTTTTTTGCCTCCCCACCATGTCGCACCTGGGTGGATTTCACTGCTCCGTGAAGCCTGTGGTCTGTCTCTAAATTCCCCCCGTTTTCATTCCACCCCTATTGAAGGGGGCAATAAACTTTAATGCAGAGGATGCAATTATTTGGGGGCCAGGTGTGACTTAACAAGCTTGAAAGCCTCTGAACAGAAGCAAAGCCAAAGGGAAGGCTATGTTTTCCAAGTGATTAAAAAGCAGTGTGACTCCCTTCACACCCGTCCTGCCCCCCACCCCCCTTCCCGCCCCCATCTTAGCCTGACAAAGCAAGGGAAGGATTCAAATCAAAGGGATCTGGACTTTACTCACCAGATGAATATATTAAATTGCTCTGGCTGCTAAGTTTCTACCAAACTGGCCATGACTAGGACAGGGCAAGGAAGGACTGGAGTAAAAAGGAGGAGGTGAAAAACCCACAAAGAAACACAGATTTGCCTCAAACTACACAATAGACATATTTCATAAAAGTGAAATATAAATTGTTTTAATAAATGGATTCACATCAGTTTACCAGCCATTGTTCCTAGAGGGAAACCTTTCATAATTTGAAAAAGGAGGAGTAGCTGCTATTTATCGTTCAGGCCAATTTGGGTTGCTAGATATGATGTGAAATTTTTATAAAGTAAAGGACATCAAAATAAAAGGTTTTTCTGAATTTTTTAAAATATGAAACACCAGCCAGAAATGTAGCTACAAGTTACACGTGCTGAAATAAATAAAGGGAGGGAAAGAGAAGGAAGAAGAAAGGAGAGGAGAAGGAGTGAGAGAGAGAGACAATACCTCTTTGGGTCAATGAACCCAATTCAGTGGATTAAGGTGTCCATACCCCACCTTAAAAAAGACCAAGATGAGAAAATAGCATGCAGAGAGATGAACTGCCAAGCTGGAGAACCAAAGGGAGGGGGTGTTACTGCACAGAGAGCAAGGCAGAGAAAAGGAGTGAGGTCAGGAAAAATGAGTGCAGGGTGCATGTACTGAGGGGTGAGGGTTTGGTGGTCAGAACCCCCCAGCCAAGTGTTTGAAATAGTTCTGGGCTAGATAGGAGCAGATGCATGTACAAAGGAAGTTAGAAAAGGGGGTTTGGAGATATACAGGTTCCCCTTGTTCTTTAGCAAAGAAGATTCCAAAAGAAGCTATGCCTTTACTACCTTGGGATCTCAGGGACCAGAGGGTCATATATCATTTTTCGGGCCACAGTACCCTTCCCTAATGGAAAAAGGTCAACTCCATTTCCAGCTGCAAAACCTACCCATGTCCTCTCAGCCTCGGGGAGCATAATTCCATTGACAGAAGGCGGAAAAGAAAAGCTACCAATGAGATGCAAGAATTGACAGCAGAACAAAACTTTCAAGTCATTAATTCCTCATGAAATAAAGTTAATTTCAACCTTGTAGAGGTTTTTAATGTGTTCATTTTTTTCGTGTTTGATTTAATTTGTTTCTTTAAGAGGGAAGTTCAAAGAGGCTGGTACTTTTTCAGATTATTTTAAGAAATGTGCTTCAGTAATTCCGTTATTCTTGGTTACTTGTTTAGCCCACGCAGACTCTAAGGGCCTCCTTGGGTATCCAGCACCCAGGAAGCTCCTCAAGTGTGCAAGGCCCAGACCCGCCCCACAGGAGATTGTGATCCGGCTGCATACCACACAGGTAGGAAGATCAGGCCACAGAAGAAAGCACCCTTCTCCAAGAACCAGACATTGTACCAGGAACTTCCCCTATCATGTCTTCACTGATGCTCACAATAATCCATGGTGGTGGATACAATTCCCACCAGCTTGCAAAGGAAGAGACTGAGGCCCAAGGAGGTTAAGTCCCTTGTCCCAGGTCACACAGATGGGAAGTAGCAGCGTCTGAGTGCCCAATGATGTGGAACACACTGTGGGTGCCACAAGCAGTCAGAGGAGAGTGGGACCTGGGAGACCCTCCCAAACTGTCTCAGCATTGCCATGGGAGACCCAACCCATCAAGAAGGGTGGGTTGGATGGGCACCTGGTTGGCTCAGTGGGTTAAAGCCTCTGCCTTCGGCTCAGATGATCTCAGGGTCCTGGGATCAAGCCCTGCATGGGGCTCTCTGCTCCACAGGGAGCCTGCTTCCCTCTCCTCCCTCTCTGCCTGCCTCTCTGCCTACTTGTGATCTCTCTCTCTCTCTCTCTCTGTCAAATAAATAAATAAAATCTTTAAAAAAAAAAAAAGAAGGGTGGGTTGGACTCTTACCTGCTCAATCAGGGGGCTCTGCAAGGCACCGGTCAGTCATATGTGCAACGTTCAAAAACAACAAAAAACAAAACATCCTTTACGAAGCGTGTAAAGGAAACCCGTTTTTCTATCTTTAGGTCATTCTGTGCCTCTACAGCCATCTGCAGGGATGGAACTTGGTTTCATTAAACATGATATTTTTGTCAGCTCTCTTACGCTTTTTTGTTTTGTTTTCTCTTGCTTTCAATTAAAGGATTTTTCCCCTCCCAGAAATTCTTTGGGGATTTGAAACCCACTTCAAGGAAAGAAAAAAAAAAAAAAAGGAAATCCATCTTAGAGTGTTAGTCACCGAGATGGGTGTGAAGACAACGGACTATAAAACCGAAACCAGCTCCATCTCCAAAAGCAAAGAACAATCTCTAACAAACTGCTTTGAATTTTAAGAACTAGAAACAATGCTGGCAAACTGGTTTGTCATTCTTAAAATGCAATAATAATTAAAAAAAAAAAAACCTCCAAATTAACTCTCAGTGTTTACAACCAAATAAAGAACATAGGCAGGGACATCAAGCTAAAGCCAGGATGCTTCAGCAGAGAAAAATACTTAGCTATGAAGAAATAAAAGTATGAGCTGGAAATAAAACAGAAATCACACAAGAGCAAATGTGGTGGGCCTTGGAAGTCTTGCATTCCACCAGCAAGTAAAACCAGTGCAGAACTGACCAGTAGTAGGGAGTCTGGGAAGGGCACCAGGCTTGGACTGAGTGTTTCCCACTTCTTTTTTTTTTTATTTTAAAGATTTTATTTATTTATTTATTTGACATAGAGAAATCACAAGTAGGCAGAGAGGCAGGCAGAGAGAGAGGAGGAAGCAGGCTCCCTGCTGAGCAGAGAGCCCTATGTGGGGCTCGATCCCAGGACCCTGAGATCATGACCTGAGCTGAAGGCAGAGGCTTTAACCCCCTGAGTCACCCAGATGCCCCATGTTTCCCACTTCTAAATCAAAGAAATGGGCATGTGTGGGGTGTCTGCCCTGCATTTATGACCGTCCGTCTCCTCTGCACAGTTGTGATGAAATAATCTCCCTCTTATCATAGCCTTTGATCTCACAATCCCCATTTCCCACGCTATTAAGATATCCCATGTCTCAACAATTCAACTTTGCATACTCAAACCCTCCTTTTCTTGTCTCAGCCCGCACCTGCCCACACATCAGTGGCCCTACTTTGCTTTATGCCTTTGCTTTGTGCCATTTCGAACAGTTTTCATTGGATGGGAGGGATCGCCGTGGCAGAGGCCTGCTGCCACACCGACATGTGGAGCTTCAGCAGGCATCCCTCCTCTGTGGGGCTGGAGAGGGGTCACCAGAGCAAGAGGGCTCCCAAGGACTCCAGGCCTCCCTGAGAGAGGAGGCGCTGACCCAAGGGAAGAGAAAGGTCACACTTGCTTAGTGAAGCTCCCAGGGTTCTCAGGGACTCTCTCTCTCTCTCCCTGGCATTCCTGGGCAAATGCTGCTGTCAGAAGCTCACTGGGGAGCTTGGCTCAAGAAGAGATGACCTACCTGCACCCTGTCTTTAGCAACCACTTCTCCTAAGTTTGCATCACCACCCTCTCACCTCCAACAGTCTGGGGCTCTTCTAAGACATCTGAATGGAGAGTCTATGATGCAGGCTCTGATCCGGAAATTGCCTGGCAATCCCCTCCAGCCATCTTTGGTCTTCCCACTAAGGACAGGAGAGCGAGATTTTGGAGTCAGGTGCACCTAGGTTCAAATCGACCTCACTGGGGCCCCTTAACCTCCCTGAGGTTCAGTTTCCTCATCTCTAAAATGAAAATCACTCTATCTCCCTCACGTGTCTTTTGTGGTGATTACATTTAATCATATGTGTAAAGTACCTGTGTAGTCCAGTGTCAGGCACATACTAGGTAGTGAACCACAATGGTTCCCACTCCAACTGCCTATACCTAGTTTATATTCCCTTACAATAATAATAACTACAACTATCTATTGAGTCTTTACTTGCCAAGCACTGTCCCAAGAATTTTACATAGATAATATATTGCACCCTTAAAAATAATATCCTGTGAAGTAAGTACCACCTTATTCCCCTTTTATAAGCCAGGCAACTAAGACTGTGTTTGAGGTCATGCCCCTTAGTAAGCCACAAACATAGAATTCATACCCAGACCTTCCGGACTTTAAAAAACCCTGTACTATTGTGCGCATCTACTGCTTCCTGAATCCTCACAATATTCATGAGAACTTTTGCCTTTTTTAAAGCTTTTTTTAAAGTTTGTCTCAACCTTTCCCACTTACTCATTCATAGGCAAGTCCTAACCTGCTTGAAATAAGAAAAATAAGTGATTTTCTTTATTCTGTGGTTATTTACATGATCCAGAGCTATGTAGCTCCTGGTGTATTAGCAAAGCAGATCTCCATAGAAAGTGAATTGTCCCTTCTCCAAAACCCACACTGTAGCCTAGGAACAAACATATTTCTTCAGATCCTTTGGGGCAAAACCTGCATCCTCATCCTAAGGCAATATCCACTCTGGCTACATCCTTTGCAAAACCCAATTTTTATTTATCTATCCTAAGGCACAATTATTTGCGAGGTTAGCCTCCTGCATTCATCTTCTACTTTGTTCTCCAAGCCCCCACTCAAATTCCTCTAGCCAGCACTCTCTTTCAGCCCAAGGTCTGAACCCCATGCCCTGTTGAGTCATAGAGCTCAGAGCCCATTCTATAGACAACCATGTGGCCCTTCATTAAAGGGTTTTCTAAGTGTTTTACATATGGACATCTTGTTGACCTAAGAAGATTATAAATTCCTCAAAGGCTAAAATCTTGTCTTCTGTTGTTTTTGAAACTCCTGAAGTACTTAGCCCTTCACTAGGCATACAAGTAAACACCTAGCAGAATGTCCATGGGTGCAATTACCACCATAAATTGCTAATGCATCAGCCGCCCCATAAGCCACATACACAACTCTCTTCTTCCTTTAGGAGTTAGCATCAGCCCTACTCCAGTGCCCAAACCAAACCAAAAGATGTAAGATCCAGAGGAGACCCAAATAAAGACCCAATAATCCTAGCTCTGTGACCCAGGTAGTCTCCCACCTCCACCTCATAAAGATCATCCAGCCAGTCCCACCCAACCTAGACTCTCCTTGCCCTAAACTCTTCCTATAAAAGGAGACACAGGCATCAACCCTTCCTTCTTCTGATAATCACACTCGCCCATCCCAACTGTTTGGAAACTGCTCTCCTCCCAAACATAACCTAATAAACATAGCATAATGGTTCTGATAAAGGGTGAGCATCCCATCCCTCTGGATTCAATTGTTGGCCTTAGGATAACCACAGGATGTATATTCCATCTCTCAGGTCACAATGATTGGTCCAAGGATGTGCACATGACCCAAGCTGAGCCAATAGGATCCTTTCTCAAGATTTTTTTTTTTATTGGAACTGACAGAGAAGGACCTCCTCCCTCTCTGATTGTGAGGTTGTAACCATGAGAGCCAGGAGCTGTCTGTCCCTTCTTGGAAGAGAGAAACTAGCTGTGACTAGAGCAAATGAAGCAGACAAATAGAAGAACAGAACCTGAGAGAATAATGACAACATTCAAGCCCTGTCTGCAGCAATCCCTAAGGCAGCAGCCTTTCCGCCTGAGACCGGGGTGTGGGGGTTCAGATCCCCCTTTTGTTTAAGTTAGGTTTCTGTCACTTGTACCCAGAGCATCCCCCTAACATACATACTTCCCAGGAAGGGCATGTAAATTAGCACCAAGAACAAGTACGGATTAGGCCATCCTACAGATAAAGGTAATTGGGTGGCAAGAAATGAGCCATGGGCAGGGCCTCTGCTGGTCTGCAGGTAGACACAGAAGGGGTGGTGGCAGGAAGTCCTTCTCAGCTCACCATGGCTTGGGTCACGGCCATCAAAGGGCTCATGACTGAAACCCCCTGAAAGCAATGCCCCTTCCTTCCCTACTGGTCACAGGTACTGACAGTCAAAGGGATTCACCTGCCTCCTGGTAGGACCCCTGAGGAAGAAGCCTGCTCTCCCTGCTCTGGAAAGACAGATAGCACTGGGTGGTTCCTCAGCAGAGTCTGCCTTTCCATGTCAAGATGGCAGCAAAATAAAACTTTGGTATCATCAACCTAGTATGAAAAGCTGAACTAGGAATCAAAACTTGAGATGTGGAGCTTCTCTTAATTTCCTCTGTTACATGGATAAAGAAATGCCTGGCCGCCTCCCAGGTGAGGCTCAAGTAAGAGCATAACAAAAACGACAACCTCCTTAGTAGTCACTATGTGCTAAGCCTATGCATGCAGTAGCTCATTAAGTCCTCACTGCACAGCCTGGAACACACAAGAAAACTCTGGATGGATTTTTAAAAGGAAATCTTACCCAAAGACATAGAGCTAGTAAGTTGCAGTGCTTGATGTACAAACCACATCTATCTTAACAGTTTTGTGCTTTAGATGTTATGCCAGTCCTCTACCCAGAGACAGTATTTCCAGATTTGGGGGGTGGGGGGGGTGAACACAGGACACTCAACTACATTTGAATTTCAGGTAAGCAACAAATAATTTTCAGTCTAACTATGCCCCATGCAATATGTGGGGCATACATATATTAAAATGATTATTTGTTGTTCGTCTAAAATTCAAATATAATTAGGGTGATTTTGTACTTTATTGGGCAACTCTATCTGGAAATCAACTGTATGAATGAACTTTGAAAATGGTAAAGCACTACACAAAATAAAGTTCTTTTGTTATAAATCCTAACCCCAGGTCTAACTGGTGACTGGCACTATTCTGGGACTATTCCAGGACATTCATAGCCTGAGCTATAAGATCCAGACAAGAATCCAGCATTAGCAGCTTTATATAGTCCTTGTGGATATCAGATAAGCTCTAAACATAAAGGATAATGTTAATGGGGATTCAGAAAAAAAATAATATTAACTAGGGATGTCTGGGTGGCTCAATCAGTTAAGCATCTGCCTTTGGCTCAGGTCATGATCCCAGGGTCCTGAGATCGAGTCCCACATTGGGCTCCTTGCTCAGCGGGGAGCCTGTTTCTCCCTCTGCCTGCTGCTCCCCCTGCTTGTGTGCTCTCTCTTTCTTTCTCTGACAAATAAATAAAAAAATCTTTTAAAAAAAATGACACTAACCACCCTTACGTCCTAACACCACACCACCACCACCCCCGCCCCCCCCAAAACCACCAAAACTACCACACACACTTGCCTTCCCAGTGGCTGGGGTATTTTTTTCTGGGGTATCCTCTTCTCCTTCTCCCACCACTCAAATACCTAGATGTCAAGGTCATCCCACTTGCTGAGTTTCTGGCCACTGCATGCCAGTTTAGTACTCGGTTCTGGGGATCTTACTGTAGAGATATGGGCCCTGCCCTCAAAGCATAACACCATGGTTGAAGAGATAGCATACAATTTAGTGTAGGAACATGAGGAGACGGTCCCCACTTACTGGGCATCTCGTGCTGCGCAGGCACTAAGCTAGCTACACTCCCAGGGATGGTCATGTATAATGCTCCCAGCCCCTCATCCAGGAATCACAGGCACCATACAACCTGTCGGAACAGCTGGAAACCACCAGGGAGCCCCCATCCTGCTGTCAGAGTTGCAAAATTAGTTGATGAATAATTAAAATCACCAAGTTGAGTATATCAGGGGGAGAGCTCTGCTCTTTTCCATTTCTCACATTTCTCATACAGATCACCCTAAGATTGTTCATGCCTCAGGGACATTCAGAATATCAAGCTGGGCTAGGTCCCAAGACGTGAGCCCTGTCAGAACACACAGTATGTCCAGGAAAATAGCAGAAACCGGCTCCATAATCCCTCCTTTGTGGACAGAGTGGGGAAGGCAGTGTCTGGGTTCCCTTTCTCAAATTTTTCTATCGTCCTGCCAGCATAGCTGGCTACCACCTCCCTGATGCCTGTCACCTAGACTTGCACTTCGGTCAGGCTAACAGCAGCCCTGCCCTGGGTGACTAATGTCCTGCTTTTGTCTCATTATGGATTCCTCATCTCTTCTCGTTTTCCCCATAATTCCGGCTGATAAGACTCATCAACTTTTCTGTTGCTGTGGAAGAGGCCTTCTTGCATTCATAAGCGGTTGAAGGAAAGTAATCACCAAGGGTTTTCTGGGGGCCAGGAAAAACAGAGCAGACCATAACCAGTGGAAAGAGCCCACTCCACTTCCAACTTCCCACACTGCTCCTCCCCAGAGACCCCTGGCTACACTGGAAGCATTATGCCTAAAGCACTTTTAATGGTCCGCACAGTGCCAGCCTTCCTAGGAATGGCCTCTGCTCATCTTTTCCCAACAAGTTACTCTCCCTTGTGCTGCTTCTCAACCTGACCTTGTCCGGGCTGTAGCTGCAAAGGCCTCGACTCACCTTTCCCTCCGGGAGTGCAATGGAACTCTCTGTAAGGCAAGATGAAGCTGAGGAACCAGAAGGCTGCCCACCTCAGATGCTACTTGTGCTGTCAAGGCTCTGGAACCATCTAGTTTTATGATTCAGGAAATATGATGTGACATCTTAGATAACTGAACCCAGGAAAGGGTAAACAGGATCCTACTGGACTTGCATGTCCTGCTTTTATCGCCCTCTCTTTATTTTCTGAGTTATATAGTTAATTGCTTCCATACTAAACATTTTATCTGTTTTCGGTCCCAAAGTTTTCAGTGCTTCATAAGGGATGCTCAACTGAAGTCTCATTCTTTTTTTCCTTTCTTTCTTTTTTGCTTTTTTCTTTTGCTTTCTTTCTCTTTCTTTCTTTCTTTTTTTTTTTTTTTTTTTTTTTTTTTTTTTTTTTTTTTTTTTTTTTTTTTTTTTTTTTTTTTTTTTTTTTTGCTTGCTCTTTCAAGGTCTTCACTTTATACCACTAATTTGTGGTTAAAAGTCTAGTTTTGGTTGTTTCTGTATTATCTGTAGGGTTTTTTTTTTTGTTTGTTTATTTGTTGTATTTTATTACTAGCCTTAAGAAATTCTAGGATCCTAACCTTGTCCAAATATCTGATATTTGACCTCATTCTTAGCTTTTTGCCTCTAATACCTCCTTTTTGTCACCCAGAACATTCCATCTTGCCTTGAGCTTCTCTGAAATCCCTACCTGTGTCCAATTTCCTTCCCAACCTCCCCTCAGTTTTCCCTCAGTTGTGAGTTCCTAAATAAAAATGTCAGTAAAATATTTCCTCTCTGAATGAGATACGTTCAGCCAATGCCCCTTCACCATTTTCATAGAAACTCAACTTAAAAATTAAATAGTTTTGGGAATTTTTCCTTCAGATTTGAGCCCATGTCAATCATGTCTTTGCTCTTTACAAATAGATGGCTAGTCTTGCCTCACAGTGACTTCCTTTTCAAATCCTGCTCCCAAAAACGTTTTCTCCCTGTCAGTTTACCACTGACTCCCTGCAAATCATCCTGTGATCCCATGTAGAAAGGACATGATACACAAATAAATTTTAGTGTCCTATGCTTGGAGGTTATAACTGAAAATAGATTGTTAGTCCAAAAAAAATGATGCTTGTATGGCACAAATATTACACACACACACACACACACACACACATGAATATATATATGATGCTACATATACGGTGCATATGTCAACAGCCTTAAATCCAAAATGATAATCTGCAAAATAAAATACATCTGCCCCCAAATCCAGAGATTTTTGAATAAGACAAGTTTCTCATAGCTAATAAAGCTATTCAAAACCCCAGTTGTACTTCATCCATGTGGATACAGTTACAACCTGCTTAGTACTCTACCTCAGGAATCATTACATATGATATTATCACCAGGGCTGGCACTTACAGAGAGCTAACCATGTTAAGGAGCATATGTGCCTTCACTTTTCATTCTCACCAAAACCCCATGAGGCAGCTATTCTTTATCATTCCCATTTAACAGATAAGAAAACCAAGGCTTAAAGGCAATTGGTAACTTGACAAAGTTCCCATAATGTAGCAAGTGATAGAGCAAGAATTAGAACTTAAGCTCATCCAGCTCCAGAGCCCATCAGAGCCACTTCCTCCCCACATTCCTCCTCTTGAAGGGTTCCACAGAGGGCCTACATTTTAATGCATGAGGACAGGTGTTTGGGTCTCTCTACCAGGCTCCTCACCAAGAGACTAATCAGTCAGCATGGCTGTCGTAGGTCACACTTTGCTCCCCATCTTTTGTGGAGTATAAAGATGATTAATTGCTTACACAGAAATTGATCTAACCACAGTTTTATGAAAAATGCAGGATTTCCATATATTTAAAGGGGCTTCTCAAAGAAATTTGAATTAGGGAACAAAGTAATTGAATTTTTCTGTCTTTCCTGGCGTTTTTAGCTACTGATTAATGTAGAGTCCAGGGTGTTAGTAAGACTTGGAAAGATCGATAATAATATTAGCCCTTATGAAAAGGTTTGCTATGAGAAGGGATTGTGGCTCAGGGTCTTAGATGGAAAACAATCCAAGGTTAGAGTTTTGTGGGCTTCAGCTCTATTGGCAGGGGGGCAGGAGTGGGGCAAACTTTCTGGCTACCATGATCTTCGGTATTTCCTCAGAACCTGAGCTTTCTCCTGGTCTGAAGGAGATAACAATCTCCTCCTGTAACATGTCACCATCAGGAAGGAGGGGGAACAGTAGGGTTGACGACCACAGCTAGGCAACAGTATCGGACATAATGGCGCCCTCCCCCACCACCCTCCCAGTCAAGCAGACTAATTGTCCGCCCCCCCAGCTCTGTCCTATTAAGAAGAACGCCCCTTGTCTCTCAGGCCGCAGTTGGTCATGAGGATTAACCCCTCCCACCCCCTCACCCCCCACCCAGGCATTTCCCCCTCCTTCCAACTGTCCTCTGAGCAGACATGACTGACAAGAGTACCACAGGCGATGATGTCACAAAGAGAGGGGGCAGTGTGCCCTGTTAGACCATCTTTCACTCCAGTGGACTCGCCTTCACAGACAAATTGATTTGCAAAGGTTCAGGCTGCCAGCCCAGCCTGCTTTGCATACAGAACGCTCCCTGGTGACACAATAAAAAGTGGCCAGGCTAACAGAGGAGCACAGCGGGGTCTGGCCGGTTCAAAGTCCAAACTCCACACCCCCTCACCTCAGTCTGGTTTGAAAGGTCACTGTGTGTCTGGGAAAATAGTCGCAGGATACAATCCTTTATTAAAGGTCACTATTTTTCAACAGCACTTAACACACACTTACACACAAATTGAGACTGGAGAGGAAAAAAAAAAAACTGGGCGCTGCATCGTATTGTATATTGTGCTTGCAAGATTTATGTCTTGTGGTCACCAGCAATAAACACACACTGCTTCGGTATTAAAGTTCACATTAATCCAGTGATTCTCCCTCCCCTGGAAATCAGGCCTCTTCTTTGCCAGACAGACAGGGGCAACCAAGACTTTTGTTCATCTCTTTTGTTCCTCCCCCATATTTTCCTTCCCTTGTTGCAAATGTTTTACTTTTATGGATTTTTTTCAAAAATTATTGTTGGCCTTGTTATTATTGATGTGCAGTTTACCACTTACCACAGAACTTTACTCTTGATAGTTAGCTCTCTTGCATTCTTCATGATGTGTGCCTGACATTTGAATCCAAGACCATGCGGGCTCACAATGCCCAAGAGTCAGAGTGTGTGCCTGTGGGTCTGTGTATGTCACAGACCTTGAGAAGCAAAAGTCGAGTTCCTTTCTGTGCTGCCTGTGAGAATCCAAGGGAGTGCACCCATGCTAAGCCAGTGACCATAAAGCCATCAAGGAGACTGCCAGTCCTGCCTATCCATTATGTTGTATATTTTATTTGAGTAAATACTTCCAATACAAGCAAAAATAGCAATTGTATTTTCCTCCAGTGACAGACAGTTCATGTTTGGTTCCCAAAGAATGTTAACAATAGCAATCCCTGCATTCATAACAAAAGAGATTATCAAAGAAGTCAGCCCAAGCTGTTAGATTAATTTAGGCAAGAATTGCAAAAGAAAATATTTAGGGGAAATTCTATGAATTTCAAATAGCCAGCAAAAATATATAATGTCGAGGATTCCACTCTGCTCTGCAGCACATTTTTGCAAAGCTTTTGCCAGTGATAGGTTTCTGAGCTATCAAAAGCACATTAATTTTTTCTGATTAAAACAGCTGTGAAAATATACAAGTGTAACTGTGAAAAATCCGGGGCTTATTGTAATACTTTAAGCAAAACAAGGATAAAAGATTTTTAAATATGGACTTGCCAAAAGTAAAATATCTAACACAGGGAGAACTAATTCTGCGTGTGCTTCTAATATTTTGGCATAAATACTTTAATCCTCTTGTCCATCCTGTTGGCACCTCATCTATAGTTGACTTGTTAAGGGCTAGTTCCTTTGTAATGTCGTCAGCACCTCTCCATAGTTATTGACTGTGCTCTCATTAAAACTGGCAAGATCACAAAACGGCAGAAGTGAGAAGAGGTGGGGAGGAAGCTGGCTCCTCGCTACAAAGGTGTTCAGAAAGGCAAAAGAACCTAAAGGAGAAATGAAAAAACATGACAGAAGTGAAACTGTCTGACAAGGATGAGGAGGAGGAGGGGGTAGGGAGGAGGAGGATGAAGGAGGGGAGGAGAGGGAGGGAAGAGGGAGGAGGACAGAGAGGAGGAGGAAAGGAGAGGGGAAGGTGATGAGCAGGAGGAGACTTCTGAAAGTGGGGCTGGAGTTTGGTGACCCTGCTTTTGTGTTTTTGTTTGTTATAAGAATACACAGGTGATGGGGCGCCTGGGTGGCTCAGTGGGTTAAAGCCTCTGCCTTTGGCTCAGGTCATGATCTCAGGGTCCTGGCATCGGGCTCTCTGCTCAGCAGGGAGCCTGCTTCCCTCTCTCTTTCTCTGCTTGCCTCTGTGCCTACTTGTGATCTCTCTCTCTCTGTCAAGTAAAAGAAAAAGAATACACAGGTAATCACAAGACCAAGTTCAAGTTGCTTATCACGTTCACCCAGAGTTATGGCATGATATGGCACATAGATGTAGTGCACACACTCATAGCCACGGACGGCTCATCTTTTTATCTCATTATTTAAAATAAACGCTTTTTGGAGGAAGATGTTAATTTCTTTTCCCCTTACCCCTGATTTATTTCACTGTGGACCCAGAATCTTCATTCCCTAATCTACTACTGTGAAAGGGGTGACCTCATGAATAAAATCACTTCGTGATTTGAAAGTGTATGTAGGGGGGTGGTACATACTTAACCATAACAAGGTGCCTTTTGAAGAGAACCACCCAAAATTCAGCTCCTCAACATCAAAGACAATATAAATATTGAGGAAAGAAAAGAGAAAGGAAAAGGAAAGGAAAGGAGAAAAAAAAAAAGATGTCCTCTTTCTTCTCCCCCTGGGCTGGAGATGAAAAACAGGATGGAGCTGTGGGCTGCACTGACCCTCTGCCGGTTCCCATTCCCACAGGAGTTCTGGGTTTGGGACTCCAGGTCAGAAGCCAGTGAAGCTGTCAACGGCTGCCCATTCCCAATATAGAGCCCAGACCCGGCATTTCCCTGCCTCCAAGGCAGCGACACAAATGCCCCTCCCTGAAAAGCCAGGAGGGCTGGGGTCCCACTGTAAACATAAGCGCCTGGGATTCCAACCCAGAGCCCCCAATGTGTTCAAAGGCAGCACTGATGCATAAAACGTCTGGGCTCAGCTGAGGCATCGCATCAGTCTCTGCAAATGAGGCTTTTCGAACAGCAAAGGATGAAGAGCCAGATTCTGAGGGGGTTTGGGAATTGCTGAGCCGGGATGGTCCTTCTCTCCCCTTTTCTTGACTCTCCCTCCCTCCAACCTCCCCCCTACCCTCCCCAGCCAGGTGATTAATTCCAGGCCCCAAGAGGGTCTCTAAAGGGATCCACATTCGCTGCAGTGACACCCAGTGCTAAGGAAGAGAGAAACAAGCAGAGGATTCTCTGCTGCCAGCTGTGGCCAGAAGCCAGCAAGTCCCTTCTGACTGGGCTGAGCCTGCCCTGATCCCTAGGCAACTGGGCACTCTGACCCACCGAGGATGGGGTGCTAAGGCCACACTCTGGCCACAGTCTTTGGGTTTGAGGATGCTCTGTGCCCCCAGAAGGGCTCCCAGCAACTGCACACAACACAGTGGTGCCCTGTCCTCTGCCTCTGCATCTTGGTTCTGCCTCCTGTCAAAGACCACGCCACTCATCTCTGCCTTCTATCCCACCCTCCCTGCCTCATCCCAGGAAACCTGTGGTCACATACCCACAGATACTACCCATCCAGGAACTTTGCAGGGAAACAGCACCTCTCACTTACTTGGGGGTGGGGGGTAGGGGGGCGCTGCCAGGGTAGCTCAGGTGGTTAAGCATCTGACTCTTGATTTAAATCAAGGCCTGCATTAGGCTCCCTGCTCAGTGGGGAGTCTGCTTCAGGATTTTCTTTCCCTCTGGCCCTCCCCAGCCCAGCCCTCACTCTGTCCCTCCCCCACCCTCTCTCTCTCTTAAAAAAAAAAAAATATGCTTAGGCTTATCCAGGTACATCAAGCCCTTGAGATTATCTTTCTAGGTGGGCAGAATCTGACTAATGCAAAGGCCTCCCATAGTATCATGGACCTTTAGGCTGAAAACCAGCATCACTTTTCTCCAAGAGTCATGGATTTGAAGCATTTTAGTTTTTCCTATTTTTGCAGGTCCCAAAGAGAAGTGTCCCAGATATTTTCTCACCCTTGCATTACTCAAGCCTAGGACAATTATGTGGAAGTGTGTGCACATGTATGTGTGTTTGTACAAATCCACACTGGAGGGAATACTGACGCAGTCATGCCCTGGCCCGGGGAAGGCTTCAGTCCTCACAGACTGAAATCAGGCCATTTTGTGTCAGTGCATCCAGAATGCCAGCTCCATGAAGGCAGGGATGCTTGTCTGCACACCACTTAGCCCCAGCACCTAGAACAGCTCTGGCTCCACAGTGCAGGCTTAATCAATATTTCTTGAAAAACGTTACATGTTACAGAATGTGAATGTGTGACTCAGTGGTTTCTGGTATTTCCTTTTTTTTTCACTGATTAAAAGAAAAACCACCAAGGTAGGAGAGCAACAAGATCCTTTTTGCTTATTGCATGTCTCGGGCAGGGGGCCGCGGAGTTAGTATCTATATGTGGGTTTTTTCCCTTTGCTATGTCTGGTCCAATCCTTCCCCTTCTTCGGTGCCTGGGTCGCACACCTGAGTTCTGTTATAATAGTAATTACAATGGTTTTGACAGCCTTCTGAGTACAGTTCGGAAAGCAGCTGTCACAGAAATTAGCAAGTTTTGCCAACAGCTCAGCTCTGAGGTGATGGGCGCCCAGGCCGGGACGGGAGGAGTTAACCGAGATGAGTGGGGTGTTATGCAAAGCACCAAATCCCTAAACTCCAGCAAAGATCTTTGATGGCCGTGATCAATAGATTCTCAGACCACACTGACATAACCTTGTCATGCCTCAGCAAGGGTACGGTGGCTAAAAAGGCGTGGGGAGGTGGAGAGGTGGGAGGAGAGTGGGGGAAAGAGAGAAAACAGAGAAAGGGATAAAGATATCATGCGCCCTCCCCTCTCCTGGACCCCCAGCGCCCCTCCTTTCCACACCTACCCCCTCCTCAACAGGCATCACACAGCAAGTGACTGGTAATGGTTCTTTGGCCTTGTACAGCTTTTAAAATCCTTCAGCTGAAGCATCTCAGCTCCAATCGCCAGCAAAGCTTGAGCACCCTTGAGACCCTGGTGCAGATAATCATCATCCACTCAGTGACAAGAAGCTGAGCGCCGCTTCGGTACCAAGGAGACCGAATGTGGCAGGGCACCAAGGTGCCATCTTAGCCGCATCCTAGCAGCCGCTGTGGCGGCGGCGGCGGCGGCGGCAGCAGCACGCAGGGATGTGGATGTGTGTGCAAGTGGTTGTCCCCCTCCACCCCCTTCCCTTCTTCTTCTCTATCTTCTTCTGCCTCTTTTTTTCACCCTCCGCAGAGAATCCTTTCTCAAGAGGGATGCTGTTAACACAGCTGCTCTTAGCAGGCTTCCCGTTACCCAGCACCTGCCGGACCAAATTGAATCCTGCAGTCAATACTGTTGGAAAGGAAAATGACATTAATTTGTGTAAAAGTGTAATCAAAAGGTGGTTGGGTGATTTTTCTTGCTTTCAGAGAAACGCGGGTTTGAGTTTATGATTATATAAAAGGGAACCAGTCGGTCAGCAGCTTCCTGCCTTCCACCTAGCACTTCCCAAGTGCTCTTGCTGCCATGTGACAGCATTAGAGTTAATGGTGTTGCATTATATATACAATACACTGTGGATGGTACAGCTGGCTGGGATGGTCCTGCGGACCAGGGTGCTGATGGGTATTTACACGCCAGCTGAAAGGTGGAAGAGAGAATATCCAGAAATAAAAGGAGAGCCATCCCTAATACACACAGAACTCAAACCTCCAGCAGCTTGGAACAGTGGGTAAATTTCCAGATCGCAAGGGCCCCTGCGTTTATATTCCCTTTTCCACCTCAGGCCTTTGGCTCACATTTTCCACTCACAGAGCTCCCTGGCAAATTGAAGATGGTCTAAACAAGGAATACCACATCCCTTGCACGTATTAAAAATAGCTCTCCAAACAGCCCAAAATATTTTCATTCCATTGTCAACTTTCCATCTCACACCTTAACAAGGGGCAGTCCTCAGAAAGAGACAGCTCTGGGCAATTGTCCTTCACAGGCCTAAGGCCAAGTTACCAGGCCTGAAGCCCCTGACAAGAAGCAGATCAATTTTACTATTAAGCAGTCATACAAAGGAGACGCAGGCACTGGAGGTTTGCAAAAGCAGACACTGTTCCATCCTCGATTCCTCTGTAAGGACAGAGGTAGGCATTGCATGTGCAGCTTGGCTCCCCCCAGAGCTGAGGGAACATTGGGCACTGACCGCTGTGATGGAAGAGGTCACAGTAATGACGCCAGGAGCCTGGGAGAGTGGGAAAGGAAACCATCTTTGCCCTGGAAGTGTGGAAAGTCTGCCAGGAATCAGACCAGGGCATTTTAGGATCCCAGAGAGCCTGACAAAAGAAGGTCAGTCAGAGCCTGACTACATCTTTATTAAAAAGTTATTTAAGGGATTGGCCTTATGCAGGGGTGGGGATAGGAGGGTGGCAAGAAGGTAGGAGCCTTATGGGAAACCCCAGGGGCAGCAGGGGTGATCACAGCACCTCTTAACTTCTGTCATTCCCAACCCCCTAAGAAAAAGCTGCCCCTATGTGCTGACCAAAATTTGAATTCACTTAGCTGATGCATTCATTCACTAAAATCTGTTGATCATCTACCACCTGCCAGGCATTGTGCTAGGTCCTGAGGATGCAACAGTGAACAAAACTAACAGAATTATCTGTCCATATGGATTTCCATACTACCCCTCCACCAAGGACATAGCCTTTCAAAAGAAAGTGAGGGGTACAAGCAGTCTTGGGCAAGATACCCAAGTTGTAAGTGACAAATACCTGTGTTCTCTGTGGAATTTTTAATGGCAGGGGTGGGGGGTGGGCAGAGCACAGGATGCTAAGTCAAGGAGGGAAGAAAGAAGTTGGGGGGCAGCCATAGAAGGAAGGAGGAGAGTACAAAAGCTAAAGTCATTGAGGCAAGATGCACCCACTTTGCAATTTTGCCATTGATTAGCACTGGTGAGGAAGAGGTGATCGTGCAAATATCCATGGGGTGAAGTGCCCGGATTCCAAGTTACTATTATATTTATATGAGGCAAAAAGCTGGCAAAAATCTCTGTTCAGCTGCCAATAAGCCTGCATTCCAAGGCCAGGTCTAGATGCAAAGCTGCAGGGCTCTCCAATATTCAGAGCAGTGCAGAAACTGTCCCTGATCTCTTGGCAGCTGGCCTCATCCTTGTTCCCCTGGGCTTCCCACAAATCCCTGTAATGCCCCAGAAGCCCAAGCACGTCAACTGGCACCCCTTTTCACCAAAAAAAGATCTAGCAATTTGAAAATAATAATTCTTTCCCTAAAATTCTGGTGTGCTGTTCAAAGTTATTAAAAAACTTGACCTTCACCCTCAACCACTGCAGTGCCCACAAAAGCCATGGATTTCACTCAAGCCACAGGTCATGCTTTCCCCAGGTGGGCAGCATCACTTAGAGTCCTTGAGTCATAGGGAAGCCGGCTGTACATCCGAATCATGCCAGAGCTTGTGTCCAGTCCCAGGGAGGAGTTCCAGTGGCCTCCTTGCCCTCACACTATTTCCAGTCCTAACCCAGAGTCATAGTCCTTTTTTTCAGCCCTAATTCCTTTACCCTCTATCTGCACCAAGACATAAGACTTGGGCACTGTCCCGTTTCTAGAAAGGTCTTTTCCCCAGTAGCTTGAAGTATCGCCAATTTCCTTCTCTCACAGAAAGAAAAGAAAAAGCTTTCAAATTACTTCATAGGGATCAAAACAGCATCCCCAAAACAAATCAATCAATTCCTTTATGATGCCATGTTCGTGTGCATGGGTGTGTGCACACACACTCACATGCAACCATCCCCAAACTACTGGCCTGAAAAACTGGCTATCCAACAGATGCTCCTTTCGATAGACATAACTACATAAAAAGAGGTCAGGTCTCGGTCTGCAGCCTGAGCTCAGTCTGTGATCTGCCCAGGGTCACTAAAATAAAAGATCGTCCAGAGAGCTGAAAGATCCAAAGTTACTCAGTGTGCACACCGCCTAGGGGTGCTGAAACAAGGTTGAAAATACAACCTGGTACGTGACGGCTGTGTAGGATATTAGATTGTGGCTGGCCCAGGGTGCTGAACGGCTCACTGATATATTGGGTATAGTTAGTTGTGCAGAGAAACAAGCTGGAGAGAAAGACCTAAATACACAGAGGGAAAGAGAGACAGGGAGAGAGGTCTAGAATGAGACCGAGTGACGGAGGGAGACAGAATGAGGGACAATGAGACAAAGAGGTAGGGAAGACAAAGGCGATAGATACCCTCTTTTCCTCAATGTTCCCAGAGATTAGAAATAAAAGCAAAATGAATAAATCACCATCCTGGTTGGTGATATTGGAAACTTCTTTTCTTCCTTGAGGGGAAGGAAAGCAGATGATGTCTTCTCTTTATCCAATTTTTAAAAAGTCTGCAGGGAGCTTGGAGGGAAATGCAGACCAGGAAAAATAACAACAGTAATGGGGGGGAGGGGGGAGAACAGTGAATGAACTCTGAGCCACAGTGAAAGTTGGGTGGCATCAAATTGTTGTGATTTTAGGACTGATTTCTTCTCGCCAGTGTATTTTTTCTTTTCTTCCCCCAAACTCGTTCCTTTAGGCCCTGCTTCACTGAACCTTAGACAATAGTGACCTCAGCATAGAGGCATATATCCAGGCAGTCTTAGCCTGAGGCAGGAGACCAGGACGCAAAGGGCAAAGGTTTGACCCTAAGAAAAATTTCTCATGGGGGTCAGATCACACTGCCTGGCTGAAGGAACATTTTTTTTCCCCTGATATTGTTTTCTCTCTTCAAGTGACTGATTTTCCCAGCTAAATCTTTTACTCCCATGGATGAGGAGTAGTGTTTGCCTTTTATTTGGGTATGTATATCTGCCTCCTGCCACTTCCCATTGACACCATTACTTGCCACTTCTCCAAGTCTCAGCCTGGAGACACGGCAATGCGGCCAAGGCTGGACTGCACCAGCTCCAGCCTCCCTGCAACCTCCCACCTCTCAACCTTAGTGCCCACCCACCCCACACCCTCCTCAGGGGACCCAGCATCTCTAAAAACTGTCTGGTTACATAGGGGCCAATGGGAAGGCGTTTGTTAGTTGCAAATGTTCAAATTAACACTTACTCCTATCTCTGAGTCTGTAGGGAAAAACCAAGTCTGACTACTAATTACAGCTTTGGGGGTGAAAATAAACGGAAGTGTGCCAATTCGAGGCCTTTGTGCAGAAGAAAAATGTCTTCATCTGGTTGTAGCATTTTAACATTTGAGGCCCAAGAGCTGGAGAGAGGAGCCTGAAGAGGCTGTATCCTGCTCAGGGAGAAGCACAGTGTCTTCAGACCTTGCCCTCATACCCTGGACATCAGAGTTCCAGGGCTATCTCACACATCTTTGTCAGTTATTTGAGTGTAGCAGAGGTAGAGAGAAAGCTGTCCCAGGTATCAGTGGGAGGTGCAGTGACCCCATGATGGCTGCCCTATACAGCTGGTCTCTTTCTGCCCTCTGAGCTCAACATTGCCTCCACTGCACCAGACCTAGTAGAATTTCCCAGCCTTGCCTCTACCATCTGTGAAGATTTTCCTGACTACTCAGCCTCTGCAATCTCTTGCCCTCTGTTTCCTTGAAGTTCCTTTTTCTACCACTCTTTTGTCAGTATAACTGCTTTGTAGAATTGACTAACTTTTAGCTCAGCCCTAATGAGATTTCCCAATCTGGGAAATAGAGTACTCTCTCTAGTCTTGGAAAATTTTCAGCCATTACATCTTTGTGTATTGCCTCTACATCATTTTCTCCTCTTGGGACCCCTATTTAAACATTTATTGGAAACTTTTGATCTGTTCTCCAAATCTCTTAACTTTTCTTCATGTTTTCCATCCCATTAGCTCTTCTTGCCACATTTTGGGACATTTTCTCAGCTCAGTCTTCCAGGTTCATAATCCATTTCTCATTGTGTGCAGTAAGCTATTTGGTCTGTTGTGTGGTTTAAAATATACCTTCAAATTCTCAAATAGTCCTTCCTCCAAGAGGTGGCATCTTACTCCTCTCCTGTTGAGTAAGGGCTAGTTTCAATGACTCTCATCTAATCAATAGGATATGGTGGACATGATGGTGTGTAACTTCCAAGATTTGGTGACAACGAATATCATGGTTTCCTTCCCCTTTTCTCACTCTCTTTGATCACTAGCTCTAGCAGGAGCCAACTGTCATGTCATGAGGACACATCAAGGTACAATTTGGAGAGGCCCACAGGAGGAGGAACTGAGCTCATCTCTGAAGATGAGTGATCTGTGAAGATCTGTGAAGAAGATCTGTGAAGCAGCCATCTTGGAAGAAGGTCCTCCAGGCCCAGACAGGCCTTTATAGGACTGCAGATCTGGCTGACACCTTCAATAAAACCTAAGTAGAGAATCTGAACTAATACCAGCCAGCTAAGCCATTCCTAAATTCCCAACCCCAAGAAACTGGGATAATAAATGTTTATTGTCTTAAGCTACTAAGGTTTGGCGTGATTTGTTAACTAATACACCCATAGACTCAATTTTTTTTTATTCCAGTAATGACTTCTTCATCTTTGAAGTTTCTAAATTTTTTAAGGAACACCTGTTCTTGTTTCATTTCCTTCTGTTCATATTTCATCATTTCCATGCCTTCCATTATCTTTGAAATTATTTAAATTACTTGTTTGAAAATGTTTTGTTTTGTTTTTGTTGCTCTATCAGGTCTTCCTTGTGGATGTTGGTTCATCTATTTGCTGAGTTTATTATTTGTCTTTCACGATGTTGGACTTCTTCAGTGCTTTGTAATTTCCGTCTGTGAAATTATCTTTTATGAGAATTTCCTCCAGTAAATATTCAGAAAACCCAGGGCAGTCTTAAGAAGGACTTGACACTCAAGTCCAGGCTTCTTAATTCAAAGTAATCTGCTAACCAGCAGATTTGGCCTGAGCATATAGCAGGGTCCCAGGATCCTGTCAGGCTGGGAGGCACTTCTTAGGACCTTGGCCACAATCTCAGGCAGGAAAGAAGGGTTTTTCTGCTGCCCTCTCCCAAATTTAATGGGCAGAGAATGTGTCTGGGCCTTAGTTTTATATAGCCTGTATAACTCCAGCTGCAGGCTTTCAGAGTAATGAGGTCCCAAACTGAACCCACAGATAAGCCAGTTCCATCCCCAGTGCCCACAAGCCTAAGAGCTTTAGCCTCCAAATTCCAGTGTGGCTTACATGTTAAATTATTGTACAGAAACCTCTCCATTTATGACTGCTGGAAATTTCCTCTCTTGATTTAAGCATGACTATGTTGTTAAATTTTTTCTCATCATTTGTAAGTGTTCAAGGTAGAAAAGGGAGGCTTCAGCTTGTAACTAATGTTTTGCTCTCTACCAGAACTCTTATTTGCTAACTTTCCACATTTATTTTTCCTCCCTCCCCAATCATACCATAAGCTTTTAAGAGTCAGGGACAGGATTTGCCCTTTTTTACTTCTCATTGGAAGAGCAGAACATCTTCAATGTGGGAGCTGCTTTATAAATATTTGATTTACTGACAGGTAATGCGTTAGGAAGGTTTGAGAGCAAAAGGGAATTAAATTTCTCTCATATTTCATTGGGACTACCAACCCTCAGATTTGGAACCCCTCTACAAAGGTGGTTCTTAAGCTTTTCTAGATTATAGATACTTTGAAAACCTAATCAGACCATCTCTGCAGGAAAAAAAGGAAAAAAGACAGACCAAAAGAGAGAGAAAGAGAGAAAGGAAGAAAAAAAAATAATACACACACACACACACACACACACACACACACAAACATAAACACAAAATTCTGCATTGCTTCAGGGATTTAAGTAGTTTAAAAAATTAATACTATAATATAAAAATGTTTCTTTTTTAGGTCTCTTAACAGAATTTCTTTTGGTCTCATGCATTATTTTTTCTTGCTTACCAAAGATCCTCTTTTTGATCATTAGAAATAACCCTGTCCTTCTCTTGATAGATGTGGAAGCTGAGGTCCTAAGAACTTATGTGACTTGCCCAAGCAAATCATGGTGTGATGTTTGGCTAGATGCAGGTCTAGGGTCAGCTGTTTTCTACTATCTCAACTGCTACTCCTCATAACTTTGAATCTAAGTACAATGTGGTTGCACCACAAAAACATGAGAATTAACTTTAATACTAGCAATAAATGACACTAATTTGTTACCAATATGGAACCCATACTTCATCTTGCTTAATAAATACTCTCTTATACCTGGTCTTTTGCTATTGATAAGTAAAGTCAACTGGTACATCTAAAAATGGGACCTACAATCTCAGCCCCGTTAGCCAACTGAACTCATGTCATGCTCCCATCTGTCATTCAAGGTCAATTCAGCCAACATTTATTGATGTCTGGCATTTACCAGGCACTGATCTCAACACTGAAAATACAGAAATGGCCAAGGTCACACAGGGCTCGTTGGATAATGGAATGATAGACATGTAGACACGTAACTATAATAAAATGTACATACTAAACTAAGGGTATGCACAAAGTTGGAGACCCTTCCAACAAAGAAAATTACAATTAATTTGAAAACGTGAAAATTGGCTAAACTACATTCTCAATTCACCATAAAACAAATCTAGAAACTATTAACAAAATAACACCCCCCTAAAAAAATACCCTTAGCTCCTTGAAATTTTAAAAATTTGCTGATAAATAATTTTCAGTTAAAGAGGAAAAAAGTCAGTTCAGAACTATCTACAAAGTTATATATGTGAACTTATGAGATGCTCTCAAATCTATAGTCAGAAGACAAATAAATAGCCTTAAACATTTTCATTAGTAAATTTTAAAAAGATAAAAATAAAATTTCAAATCAAATTATTTATAAAAAGTAAAGAAGAAAACATTAGCAAAAATAAAACAAAAATTGATGTATTGAAAAAGAGTTGAAGTTATAAATAAATTTAACAGAAAAAATATAAATATTCAAAATTAGGCATAAAAGGGTATAATCCACTGGCATGCAAATGTTTTTATTTTTTCAAGAATCTCAGTGCCATACTAAAACGAATAAAAAATAAAATCTTTGTAAAATAGATAATTTTCTAAGAAAATGTAGATCACCAAAACTGTATCCAAAAGAAGTTGGAAGTTGAAATGAATGCCATGGAAGAAATTGGAAAAGCTGACTAATGGATTAGGCCCAGATGGTTTTATGGGAAGATTCTTTCAAATTTTGAAGGAATCAACTATTTTATTGCTATATAAAATGTTGCAAATCATATTTTTTTAAAGCTCCTTTATTTTGTGAAGGTAGTATAATGCTGATAAAAAAATGTGATAAAGACAAAAACAGCACAATAAATAGTCTAACAAAACTTTTGTCAATCTCATACTAGTATAACTAAAAAAGATCAAAACATATCAAGGTCAGATTAATATGCTCATTATTCCCACTGCAGTTGGATATTTTTTCTAGACACTTAGCCAATGCAGTAAGACAAGAAGAAATAAGAAATGCAGATATGAAAAGATCAAATTAACACTATTCACATAAACAAAAGTCACCAACCCAAAACACTCAAGGTAATAAACCACTGAAACTAATTACCCAGTAAATGAGATAATTACAAAATAAATCTATATAAAATAACAGCTTCTTTAAAAAGCAACAATAACTACTCAGTGCATATAGTGGGTAAAGGGTTCCATTTTCAATAGCAACAGAGATACAAAGTATCTTCAAATAAATTTAATAAGAAATGTGTAGGGACTTTATAAAGGAAACGATATGCTTTACAAAGATTCATAAAGAATACCCTGAGAACGGAAGCAATGTTATATATTGTGTTGGAAAGCTAAGATTTAATATTGGAAGGCTGTAAATTCTCCCTGAGGTAATGGGCTTTTGGATCAAAATCACAACGGGAATTTTGGGAATCTGAAAAAAAGTAGTTTTGCGTTTCAAAAATTGTTTTGAAATATCAGGAATAATGAGGCAAACTTGAACTTCAGCTGCCAAAACAAATTATAACTCTAGTAAATAAAACAATGCAGAACAGAATAGAAAACC